>OY757916.1:104663604-104738604 GCA_963585895.1 Sepioteuthis lessoniana | reverse complement strand
AGGTCGATACTATAGCGTTTCGGTTCTTCTGAACCATCATCAGGACCACGAGGGATGATATTAGCGATGTTAAGTCAACGATGGATGTTTAAAATGCAAAATACAAAAACTAGGGGAAAATTTGTATAAGAAGAAAAAGTTGGCCGTTTAATTGGCGAATCAGCATTTGTTGTTTTAAAGTACGTCATTTGACTTATTTGGAATATTGTATAGAATTTATGTTACGTTTGCTTCTCGAGAAAGGTTTCTTTTTCTCTCTTTTTCTTTTTCTTCCTTCTGACTCAAATCTTTCTGTCAACCTCTCAATAAATCTCTCCTTCCACTTGGATCGTTGTTATCAATTTTTCTACATATAGTCGGATTACAATCCTTTATTTACTTTTCATATATGAAGAGTAAATATCTAAATCTGGGTTAGTCTACATTAAATACGTTCACTGCCTCAACTTTATTCGATTCTCTTTCAATTTTTGTATTTAATTGCTTATATATATATATATATATATATATATATATATAGTACATTTGTCAAATCTGACAAGATGTGAAAAGGAAGATGACAACTGTTTTAATCGAAATACAGGCAGTTGATTCAAGAAAAGACGAAATATTATTTTTGTTTGTGTTTCGGTTTATTCACTTTTCCATTTATTTTTCACACACACACACACACATATATAAATATATATTCTTAACGTTTAGAGATACTTTGCCCAGTAAGCTGGGGCCGAAGAATACACCGACTGAACTTCTACAGAGAGGTAAGACAGCCCCCAATGAGTGTCCCGGTTCCAGTGATGCTGGGGCTTTGAGGAATGCGGAGCACCCCTTCATTGCCATTTCTCCCTGGTCCATTCTGGCCCGGTGTGGTAGCATCTGATAGGGCCTTATCTATGGGTTAAATAGAACTAACGGCATACTTATGCTAAACTGAATTATTTGACTAAACTGAATAGCTTGAAATGGAAATGTTTTTCACAATCAAACCATACTTACATTAAAACTGCGTGCTTATGCTAAACTGAATTATTTGAAATGGAACTGTTTTTTGACATTGAAACTGTACTTACACTAAACTGATTGGTTTAATATAGAATTGTTTTGACATTTAACTGTGTGTAAACAAAATCTGTAATTATACTAAACTGAATTAGAACTGCTTGCCCTGATTGTATTGCTTGAAATAGAAATGTTTTTCACAATCAAACTGCACTTATTTTTTAAATTGCATACTTATGATAAACTGAATTATTTGAAAAAGAACTATTTTCATAAAAATGGATTTGGCCTTCAATAACCTACAAAGGTTGATATGCCATAAACCCAAATAGTCAACCAACCAGTTACAGATACTCCCTTCAGTAGAAGAGATAGGTTCATGCCTTTCCGAATTGGAACTTCGTTTGTCAGATACATTTTCTATGGCTATATGCATATACGTACGTGCATATATATATATATATATATATATATATCGGTGTTGGTACGTGTGTGTATGTGTGTGTGCATGTTTGTGCCGTGTATATCAGTAATGATAAATTCAGCTTAATTTGAAGATTTAGAGTTCCCCCAGAAAGCTATAATTATGTATATACTAACACACACATACACACACACACACACATATATATATATGAATATATTTGTGTGTGTTTTTGTGTGTGTGTATACTTTCTTGTCTTTTGGGGGAATATGCGATGTAAAAGCACATACACTTTTCTCTGTGTGTGCATGTGTGTTAGTTATTTGAGGATGTATATGCGTATGCGGGTGTGTATATATATATATATATATATATATGTGTGTGTGTGTGTTTGAGCGTTAGAAACGTTATTCGCGCAAACTCATTAAACATGAAATATATAGTTGCACAAAAAAAAATAACAAACTTCAAAGTGTGATAATTGCGAAAGATAATACTCACGTCAACACACACAGTACCATGACTTTTTGTATATATATATATATATATATATAGTGTGTGTGTGTGTATGTGTGTATGTGTGTTTGTGGGGGGGGGCATGAGTGTTAACTATGTTATGTGTATCCTTGTAACGTGTGTGTCTGTTTTACAACGGGTAACGTCGACATAACGATTTCTGGGAGCGAAAAGGCGGGAAGTGGTTTACCGCATTTAAAACGAGCGGGAATCAAGCGGCGAATGACAGCGCATTATATTTAGCGATCTGGGCTCTGAGCCGAACGCCCTACCGCTGAGATGGTGGCGGAAACGAGAGCTCAGAAAAAAAAAATTGGAGAAGAAACCAATAGAAAAATTAAAAAATGAAATATAAAAAAGTAATTAAATAAAAAAAAGATATGAGTTTACTTAAATTGTTGGCGTCATACCAACCCAATACTTCTCAATGTTCGCAACAGAAAGGATTGCTTGTAATTTGGTCTTGCAAGTTCAATATTCATAGTCCACGCTAGCAGTTGGGTCCATGGCAATTCGTGTAATATTCTGAAGCTGTAAGAAACATCAAAGTATTCAAGACACAGATCCCATTTTAATCTTCTTGTGTTCATTGTCAATATATATATATATATATATATATATATATATAAACCGGATGAGATAAAGATGGTATTATATAGCAGAGGAGTGTGGAATGCCCTGTTTTCATAGGCTGTTTACAAAAAGACAGATGTCTATAAGAACGGCCGAAGTCCGGCTTTTTATTTATTTCTTTGCTTTGGTAGAGGCACGTGCGTAGCACGTCGCGATCATGGAGCCGGCTTGGCTCTTTCAGAGTCAAGCCGGGGTTACTGTCGGGGCTGATATGATGCAGAAATAACCCGAAATCGGCAATGAAGACAGCGCATCACTGAAGACCTCCCTGATGCATCTAAGATGTATGATTGAAATGTGTGTGTGAGTGTGTGTGTGTGTATATATATGGTTTGGTTTCTTTCTTAAATGGCATATCAAACGTCTTACGGTATTTGACGGTAAAGCAATCCTTCTAAACAAACAATAGCAGTGCTCTTTCACTCATAGCAAGGGGAATAAGGGGGTTCGTAACTTTCCAAATGGTATTTGTCTGAAAGTGAACTTAATAGTGCGTCTAGAATTCGAAATCGCTCACTACGATTTCTCGGTCCAGTGCTTTAACCCTTACAACACTGGAATACCTCTTATATGTTGGTGTATGCGTGTGTATTATGTAATTTGTTTTTATAAAGGAAGCGTGTTCAATAACGGAGATTGGGCAAATATATCTCATTTTATCGCCTATGATATAATCTATCGATGAGTGCAACCAAAAAGGCTTCATTTTTAATAGCTACTACACCGATTTTGTTCGGGAGGGCGCTACTCCTTTCCCGTATCGCTCCATTTTAGTCTTGATCCATATTTTATAATCCTGAGTGTTAAGCAAGGAGGTATCAAGTATCATTTTTGAGTCTTTGTTATGACTCGATCTGCGATTAAACCTCGGTTTCCTGGGGCATGGGCGAACACTCAACTCACAAATTCAATGGGCCTTTTATATATATATATATATGTGTGTGTGTGTGTGTGTGTGTTTGTGTGTGTATGTGTGTGTGTGTTTAATAAGCTTTACGGTTAAAACAGTTTGAAATCCTGATACGTTCAAATATAAAAGAAATTTGTATTTTTTTACAGTTTATACACACACACACACACACACACACACAAATATATATATATATATTTCAAAATGAATAGGTCCACTCAGAGATTTGTTTATTCTAAAGATTAATTCTTAAAAAAACACATCTCTTAGTAGACCTATTCAATTAGAAATATTTACTTTTTTCACTTTCCAGACCAACAATGAAAAAATGTGTATATATATATATATATATGTGTGTGTGTGTGTGTGTGTGTGTGTGTGTGAATGCGTGACTCATTTGAGGAATCGAGTATTGACATATGAACACGAATGGTATCCTCGTGGTGTAATGGTTAGAGCGCTGGACTGCGGAAACGTAGCATGCGAGTTCGATCTCCAGTCGCGCTATTACGTTACATTTCAGGCAAATACCCTTGGGAAAGGTTTGAACCCCCTTATCCTCCCAGCTATGGGTTAAATAGCACCACTACTGTTCTTCTAGGAGAATAGCTTTGGCATTAAATAATCTAAAAAGGTTGATATGCCATTAAAAAACAAAGGTATCAAAGGTACATTTGATGAACCTAGATATTCTCGAAAAAATTGCTGGCTATTGGTTATATAAAATGTCTATTATTATTATCCGGACTCATAGGTGAATATACTTACGGACTAAAGCTTTTTAAACACACAGATTAAACAAATCTCAGCGTTTAATGGAGTCTTCTCAAAATGAAAATATTCTTGATAATCTCTTTCTCAAATCTGATCACGGGGTGTCCTCGTGGTGTAATGGTTAACGCGATGGATTGCAGAATCATAGTAAGCGAGTTCGTACTCCAGTCACGCTATTACATTCACTTTCGGGCAAATACCCTTGGGAAAGGTATGAACCCCCTTATCCTCCCAGCTATGGGTTAAATAGTACCACTACTGTTTCTTCTTGGAGAGTGGTTTTGGCATTAAATAACCAATAAAGGTTGATATGCCATTAAACAAAGAAACCAAACCAAACCATCAAATCTGATCAAATTTTAATAATCATACAAAACAGGAAACTTTAGCAGTAGATCTTAGATGTGGTAAATTTCGTGTCGAAAAATATATCGTTTTCGGAAATGGATACGTCTACCAGTGTTCGAATACTAGATGAGACTGTTTGTATTTCACTTTATGGAAATGCTCTTGTGAATGATTGAATTCATCTGTTTTCTTCCTGTGTGGATAGAATAAATGACCTCCCTTGATTAAAAGTAGCTTTAGTTTATCGTTCGTAGTATTATGCAAATCTGGATGATAGGCCGTCGCATGGGGACTACTTATGAAGCAGTGGAAGTCGCCATTTGCATTCCAGATCACGTACGTCACATGCTGCACCTCGTACACTTCCCAGTCGTAGATAAATAGTGGGGTAGCCTGAGCTTTTTCAGTAGTCAGTCTAGAAGATTAAATTTTAAAATGGCAGTAATCCACTGGAAAATTAATCTTGTATCACATCTTTTTCGTGTTGGACAGCTTGAGTTAATACACACTCATGAAAAGAATAAAATGACGATCAGAAATTCTCAAATTAAATTAGCAAATTTCAGCTCAAGTGGTATAAGTTTTAACTGGATGAAGAGGCCAGCGATTATCGAACAATTAAAAAGTAGCTTGCACCTAAATTCTAACCGAAACAAAAAGTTCAGTTTTAGCCATGACGTGTTCATTTTGCCTCTTATTCTATATATTATTCTGCGTATTAGATACATAAAAAAGAAAATAAAATGTAAAATAATGAATCATTTAATATTATGAGGGGGAAAAAAGCGAATTGAGATGTTTAACCACGTTGAAAATTTATGCATTGTGTCTGTTATGCACCTGCGACTGCAGTAAGCAAATATAACAAAAAAAATTCTATTTTAAAAATAGGTTCCTCTAAAACCGCAGAAGACAATCGACCTCATATTGAATTTCAGGCACAAAAAATATTTGTCGAAAGCGAAAACAATAATTTAAACATACTAAGTGAATACGAAAAATAAATGATAGAAGAAAAAAACGACCGAAAAACTATTCTAACCTCAACACATTTTTATGACAGATATAATATGTATATTTTATTATCCTAGTCGTGCTGAGATATCTTTGATATCTTATATATGCTATCATGCATGGATAATTGATCGGTTATTTCCTTCATTTTGACAGCTACTTCCGGAATGATGTCGGTCACATCCGGTTGGTTTCTGAACAATGGCTTCGGGACCCGTGTCAAATGGTGACAATTTCCATAATGGGACACGATAATGGCAGTGTGCAAAAGGCCCAAATAGGGGGGAGGGCTAATTAAATCATTCGGATGTGACATCGAACAATTAATTCAAGAACAAAAGACAAAAAAAAAAACAATTAAAAATAAACATGTGTAGGATATGAAAACTGTAAAAATATGGAACAGGAATGAAAAATTATCTGGCAATCTCTTTGCTAAATTTATAGTTTATGGTTGTAAATAACACATTTTAATCTATCTATCTATCTATCTATCTATCTATCTATCTATCTATCTAGTTGGATAGATAGATTGTCACACAGACAGAAAAAGAAATAAATAAATCGAGAGAAAGGGAAACATGAAAAGATACATAAATAGAGAGAGAGACTGAAAACTCACTCAGACACAGATACAGACATATATATATATATATGAAGGGAGAGAGAAATAATTAGATTGACAGACCGACAGAAAAAAACATTTATAGTCAGACAGCCAAACAGTCAGCCAGACAGACAGAAACTTACAAATACACGCACACACACTCACACATACATACATACACACATGTATATATATAGATTGATTGATAGTTTGGTCGATTGATAGAGAAACAGACAGACAAATGTGATCGATCGATTGACAGATGGATAGACAAACATACTCAAAGATAGAAATTGACAGATAAATAGGTAGAGGCATACATAAAAATACACACACTAGTACACAGTAACCTATATGAATAGATAGATTGATAAACATAAACAAAATGGACGGAAAGTCTGTTTTGCAGTTACGAGGTGCATATGGCCACTTTTATTGATAGTACACACAGGAAACTCTAGTCCCCTTTAAAGTAATCTCCTCCGGCTGAGGTGCACTTGTTGTACCGTTCCAACATCTTCTGGAAGGCCCCACGGAAGTCTTTTTGTGTGAGCGTGTCAATGACTTTCGTCACAGCCTCTTACATCTCCTCAATTGTCTCATACCGACAGCCTCTGAGCTTAGGGAATAAGCAAAAGTCACAGGGAGCAAGGTCTGGACTATAGGAAGGCTGAGGAACTGTCTTGATGCCCATCTTGGTCGTCAAATAATCTGTGACAAGGATGGAGTTGTGGACTGGTGCATTGTCCTGGTGGAAATTCCACTGATCCGATTTGGAGAGTGCTGGCCTGTTCTGACGGAATCTCTTCCTGAACTCGCTTAAAAACTCAACATTGTAACCCTAAAACTAACCCTTTGGCTAATCAACTCTGGTGTATTGACTTCCTAACTCCTCCCACACCTCTCATCATCCCTCACAGACTCCCTACCTTTCTTGAATCTCTTACGCCACTCAAAAACTGATGCTCGATTCATGCAAGATAGTCGAAAAGCAGTCTGAAGCATTCCATACGTTTCTGTGGCATCGTTTTTTCCAAGTTTAAAACAGAATTTTATTGCATATCGTTCTTCTAATGTATCAGATTTCATTTTTGAAATTCACCAGCTGTGACAATCAGGCTTTAGTAGGGTGTATTCCAATTGCTTCTGTAGCTGTTCATTTGGACCTGGAATCATAAAAATTGGTCAGTCATCTCATAATATGTATAGCAATAAGATACTGAATTTTCAGGAGTCTACGACAATTTTAAATGCCCATACAAAAAAAGTCTGGGAACTTATCCTATGTTGTTTGTGACCTTCATATAATTTCATCTTGACAATAGCTTTTTGATCGGATTCCGACCAGAACTTGACGATGACTGTTTCATTATCTTCTCCCTTGTAAATCTTTTTTGTTCAAAGAATTCATGGGTAAGATTTGATACATGAGAAAGAGCATTGTCATGCATTAATACAAACATCGCTTTGAAATTTCGAGCTTCGGCTTGTACCATGCAAAGAAGGACTTGTTCATTAAATCGCAATAGTTAATATAGTTCAGTTTAAATCCTTCATCAAATTTAAATAGTCCAATAATAGTCGTGGTTGACAATTCCAGCCCATATCAATACACTATTACTCCTTGTTGCTTTATTCTAACCACAGGCTTGTATTCATTGAATACAAATCACCCTTTGGCCCATTCATCTGATCAAACAATTTTCATTCGACATTCATGCTTGAACATTTGAGAAAATTCAATTTTCATGTATTTCTTGGCATAATTTTGACGCTTTAAATTATTTGCCTTCATAAAAGGAGGTTTCCTCAGAAATTCTTTTATAAATTCCTATTCAGAAAGTATACTACACTGTTACATATTGACCTTCGACCCAGCCGTTAATCGAGAAACAGATGCATCCGATCGAATGTATCAAGATATAACCTTGACCGGGGACGGTTTGAATTTGGTGCCAATGCGACGCTCACAGGAAGAAGGTGGTCGTCAAATAATTATATAACCCGGTGCCACGGAGGGTTAAGTTAGTTGGAGTCAGTTGCAGTTGAAGTTCGAGTTGCGGTTCGAGGCAGTGAGAACCAGCTCCCAGCAGAGGGAATAAAGAAGTGCTGCTATAGTCAGAGGAAGTTAGGGTCAATATGTTGCAGTCTGTTCAGTCTCCAACTCACCTCTCACACATAACCCTTTCGCAACATCTTCGAGAATAAAGTGTGAGAGGTATATTTTTCTAAAAAGTGTGTTTCGTTTGTCATTATTGTTGATTAGGTTTCCGCATGTATATGTATACGTATAGTTTTATCATGGCAATACAACCCACTTCTTGTCTTTGATTCCTTCGATTCTAGTCTTTTCATACATCTGAGTGTTGGTCAAACGTTGTTGATTTGCTATAAACTACTTTACTTAATGTTTATTTTTCTTTCTTTTTCTTTTTATTTCTTCTGACTCGAAATCTTTCTCGATAAACAAACGTAACATAGATTCTATACAATATTCCTAATAAGTCAAATGACGTAATTTTAAACAACAAACGCTGATACGCCAATTAAACGGCCAACTTTTTTTTATCATACAAATTTTCCCCTATGTTTTTGTATTTTGAATTTTTAAACATCCATCGTTCACTTAAATTAACTAATATCACCCCTCATGGTCCTGATGATGGTTCAGTAGAACCGAAACGCTATAGTGTCGACCTCTCAATAAATCTCTCCTTCCACTTGGATCGTTGTTATCAATTTTTCTACATATTTTCGGATGACAATCCTTTATTTACTTTTCATATATGAAGAGTAAATATCTATACGTATAGTTGTATTATGGCTATACAACCCACTTCTTGTCTTTGATTCCTTCGATTCTAGTCTTTTCATATATCTGAGTGCAGGTCAAACGTTGTTGATTTGCAATATACTTTACTTTATGTTTATCTCGAATAAGCACGCTCTCAAAACCTTTACTTTTGCTTTAAGTTTTCAACTTAGTTATATTTTCAACAGCCTTCTTTATCGTTTAGTGATCTCAACAAAGTACCTTTGATATCATCAAATTGGACATTTCTTCACTCAATAACTTTGTTCTTTGTTTTTTCAGATGTTAGATCTTTTCCTTTACCCATGATTCAACATATATTATGGATAACAAAAAAAAAAAAAAATTATTAAGTTGATATTCATTCAGTCGATATACTATTTTCAGTCAGTCTATTATCGAAAATGCTAAATATCTCAAAAACTAAACTGTAAAAAAGGGGAGATAATTCAATCAAATATTTTATAAAAGGTCAAATTTGAGGAATTTAAATTGGACAAATATTCTCACATAACTTCTTGAGTTAAATAGGTTAATTTACTTTGCAAAATAATTTTATAGATAGATAGATAGATAGATAGATTGAGGGAAGTTGGCTGTGATATCATGGAATAGATAATATATTGTTGTGAGACCGAAACTTACCTGCATCATGGGCTCTTCCAGTACTATATTACTAGCGTAATAATATCCTGATACAGAGCATACAGGAGCAGTAGTACAAGAGTACCACTACCAATATTGGACACTAACCTTTGTAACTTTTATTAATATATCTTTTTTTTTTATCTCTAAACAGTGTCCCGTGTTTTCCTTCTGTGTACTGACTTTCGGTCCATATCAGTGGTGACGTAAAGATTCGAGAAACGCTCTCACGCCGAAAACCTTACCAGTCCCACATTCTATAGCGATAGAAAGATTCGAGAATGTTGTCCTCACCACATCAGAGAACCCGCTCAATCAGACAGCAGTGTTGAACGAGAAAGGGTAAGCTGGCATCACTACACCAGCGACTACATACAAAATATTCCGCTTACCAACATCAGTGACGAACTAGTGATTCAAGACCTACGGAATATTTAAGATTATTAAAGTCTGTCCAAATAATATAACAGTCAACCAAGTATCGAGAATGATTGTTTACACGAAAAAAAAGCCAGTTTGTTCACAAAACGAGCTGACAAACTCAAGCTTTTGGAAAAACTATTCACCAAATTCAGCGAGGCGAGTTTTTTTTCTTTTAAAAAAAAAAGAAAGCAAGTTCTCATGCAACAAAAAGAAAAAATCTCAAGCATTTTTTTTACTTCGGTCTGAAGGATAATTTTTTCTTCTCCCCTCCCTACACTTCTAAAAAAAGTTTGTCTACAATTACAAAAATCCCCCAGCGAAGAACAGAAAAAAAACCCTGCTTACTTGCACTCACTTACTTATGCAAATGAACCAGTTGGGCACCCACCAAGAAATAATTTTTCGTTATTTTAATCCTTACTAAAACTTTTTGGCTAATAAAAAAAAATTATTAGTGTGGAGGAAAACTAAATGACCAAATTTAACGGAACAACAGTATTTAGAAAGAAACTAAACCCGTAAGTAGTTCAATTCCTTTTCTACAAAAAAATCTGTCTAGATTCTTGTGTACCTCCCCGTACAAGGATTTTCAAAGCAACAGTATTTGCTGTAATTTACTTTTTGCGAAGCAACAGTATTTCCTGTAATTTTTTTGCCTTATTCATCCTCTTTAGTCGACATATTATAAATCTTTACATAGATATGGAAGAATTTCAAGAAACTATCATTCAATTGCTAAAGGCTAACTTGGATCAGCAACAAAAATTCGAAGAAAAAATTGGTTATGGAGTTACATAAACAACAATTAGAATTCCAACAATTTGCACTGCAGAAAACTGAACTACAGCAAAAACTCTTTGAAGAATTACGCGTAAATTCATTAAATGGCTAAAAAAAAAAAAACTCTGAAAAAGACACGATATTTTCCCAGAGTACAATCTATAATTCGATTGAAACAATCAAATACGTAGCAGAGAACGACAAAACGTTCGAGGCTTTTCACAGGCGCTATGAAGATATTTTAAACGTAGACTGTGAACAAGAGCCTATTAAAAAAAGGTACGTCTACTATTAAGAAAACTGGGAACAACCGAACATAATAGGTTCGTAGACTTCAAGAAAGCCACAGACTTGGATTTTACAGAGACTATTAAGCTCCTATAAGAACTATTCGGGCCTAACACAACTTTGTTCCACAAACGTTGAAAATGCCTAAACACAGTCAAGGACGACCAGCAAGATTTTTTTAA
This sequence comes from Sepioteuthis lessoniana, assembly GCA_963585895.1. Classification (NCBI taxonomy): domain Eukaryota; kingdom Metazoa; phylum Mollusca; class Cephalopoda; order Myopsida; family Loliginidae; genus Sepioteuthis; species Sepioteuthis lessoniana. Next base: position 104,727,249 of record OY757916.1, on the reverse strand, counting down.
CGTTTGCAGCATCGGTGAACAAGCTCTGTAATGATTTCAAACTAGCCGAGCTGACTGCCGATGATTTTAAGTGCTTAATATTTGCACAGGGTCTAGTATCAGCGGAAGACACCGAAGTCAGACGGCGGGTACTGACCAAGCTTGAAAACGAACAAGGATTGACTCTCCAAAAATTGGCAGAGGACAGTCAAAGAGTAATTTATGTCGAGTGTGACTCAAAAACGATCAAGGAATCAGGTGTGGCTCAGATTAGAAAAATCAGAAGCAGGTCAACCGCCTGTTCGCCTCAAAAAGACAAAAGGCAAATCTCATGTTCTAAATCCCGCAATAAACAAAAAAACCCAAATAGGTTAAAGAAACCGCCTGGACCATGTTACCATTGTGGTAAATGGTATTGGATGAAATTCTGTCCAGTCAAGAAGAAAAAATATTGCAAAAATTGCAATAAAAATGGTCATAACTTAACTCAGTGCTGGTACGCCAACATAACGAGAAAACCCAAAAGTTAAATTAGGCAAGCTCAATCAGACGACAGAGTCAATAGGAATTTAAGGAAATATGTGACTGTTGATATTTCTAATAACTCCATTGAATTCCAGCTTGATTTGGGTTCCGATATCTCAATCATCGATTGGCGTACTTGGCGAAAATCAAACAAGCCGACCCAACCAAAGACAGATGAAACAGCAAAACCCGTAACTGGCGAGAATATTAACATCTTAGGCGAGGTAATCTTTACAGTAACACTAAATGGAGTTACCAAAAAGGTGAAAGCCTACGTACTAAAAAATCCGGACAACTTGTTTGGAACAGGTTGAAGAGAAAAATTCTGTCTATGGGATTGCCCAATGAGTACATTTTTCGAGGCCTACAAAAACATTACATTCTGTGAAGTAGGCCCCATCAAACAAAGGATTGGCGAACTGGTCTATATTGTCCAGGGACCAAAAAAAAAACCCAGCTCAGGAAATGCGGTTTGAATGAATCTGAGGAATCACTACAAAATACCTGCGAAGAACCGATCGACGCAATATTCAATCATTTCGATCTCGACACGCCTCAAGTCTCTCCGGAAGTATATTAAATTTACGCAACCACTCGACGTAAATCCCAAAAAGCCGAAGTATTAATAGTTTTACTTTTTTTGCCTTTTTTCCACGAAAAAAAAAAAAGAAAACTTTTGGAAGTGGGGGTGTTGTGAGACCGAAACTTGATATCATCAAATTGGACATTTCTTCATTCAATAACTTTGTTCTTTGTTTTTCAATAGATGATAGATCTTTTCCTTTACCCATATTTCAACATTATGGATAACAAAGAAGAAAAAAAATTTATTAAGTTATTATTAATTAAATCTATATCCAATCTTCAGTCAGTCCATTATCGAAGATGCTAAATATCTCAAAAACTAAACTGTAAAAAAAGGGGAGATAATTCAATCAAATATTTTATAAAAGATAAAATTTGAGGAATTTAATTCGGACAAATATTGTTACATAACTTTTTGAATTACTGAGGTTAATTTACTTTGCAAAATAATTTTATAGATTAGATAGATAGATAGAAGTTGGCTGTGAGATCAAGGGATAGATGATATATTGTTGTGAGACCGAAACTTACCGGCATCATGGACTCTTCCAGCACTACATAACTAACGAAGTAATATCATAATACGGGAGCAGTAGTACAAGAGTGCTAGAAATATGACTACCAATATTGGACACTAACCTTTGCAACTTTTGTTAATATATCTTTCTTACCTCTAAAGCGTGTTCCGTGCTTTCCTTCTGTGTACCGACTTTAAGTCCACATCATATATACAGTAAATGATGAATTTACATAATCTAAACATCTTAAAGTATTTGCTGATCTATATATATATGTATATATGGGATAAAACTGCAGATGATTGAATAAAACACCGATCTACAAATTTATATATAATTTTTATTTGAGTGAGAAATTTATTGAAAACAGAAGCTACAAAGTCTTTCCTTGTAAGAAAATATTATATTAGTTGGACCATTGATATTTTCTTGTATTTACCTTAAAAGAAAGAGTTCATGTATGATATGTTGTAGTTTGCCATTGTCTAACTCTAGGAGGTATATTTTGCGTGTATAAAAGATCTGTGTGAGAATGTGTCACTGCAAAAATTAAGTATATTTTTGCGCAAAAAAGATATAAGCGTAAGAAGGGATAATATTCATTCACCGGGTAAAGATTGAATTGCAGTACGAACAACAATTTAAAGTTGAAATTAAGTGCAAACTTGATGGAACAGAATGTTAGATTTTCACTGAAAAGAAATACATTGGAAATTTTTGAGAAGGTTACTAACAGAGCCAACTGGATGGTGCTTTATTTTTATCATTAACTTATGAGATTGTTATAGGCTCGAAATTAGAGAAAAAAAATTGATGATTTAACTATGATTCTAATTGGCTAAAAATGTATTTAATTCTATCTTGAAGGGAAAAGATTTCTTAGATTATTTTGGGATTTGATTGTTTAACTTTTTGCGCAAAGTTAACATTGTAGACTGCGAATTTCAGCAGAGTTTTAAAACTAACACGAAAGCGCTGATTGGTCAATAGGATAAAAAAACAAACAAAAAAACGAAAAACAAAAAAAAAAAAAAAAAAAAAAAAAAAAACAAAACAAAACAAAAATGACAGCTTCTCGAACCTAATTGTTGAACCAAAAATGCCTCTTTTTTAGTAAGGAAATCAGTTGATTTTCAACACACACACACACACACACACACACACACACACACACACACACACACACACACACACACACACACACATTATATAATACTTTGGAGACTTTCAAAAGATACAAATATATATGTAGTTACGCTCCACTAATTAGCAATATTGGGTGCTCTCAATTCATACATATAGCAGTCCATACTATTAATCGCCTTCTTACTTTCTCTCTCTCTCTATATATATATATATACATCACATTTGAGTCCATGTCCAGTTAGTGCAATGTGGGCCTGATGAGCCTAAGTGAGCCGATGACCAACATAGTCCAGCAGCGTTTGAATCTTGGTTCATGCCCGACCTTCCCCTCTCCTAGTCCACACTATTACCCAACATTTGGGTCATTGACCTTCTGTCAAGTTCTGTCCGGTGGAAGATAGTGATAAATAACTTGATATATATGTATGTACTACCGATACTGATACATACATATAAGTGGCTGAGCTTTAATGTAACTTTGGTTGCCAGCCCAGTCAGCTGGGGCTGTAGAATACACTGACTGCATCTCAGCAGAGGGGTAAAAGCCCCTACCCCAACGAGCGTGCTGGATATGACAGAATATAATCTAGTGGCGGGACTCCAGTGTTGGAGATTCGTGTAATGTGGAGTACTCGTTCATTGCTATTGCTCCCAGGTCCACTCTGACCTGGTGTGGTAGCACCTGATAGGGTCCTATCTATGTGTCAAACAACAATCAATAGCTTAGTTCTACTAACAAATATCTTTTACTCCTTGGCAAGTAAAATAATTTCATCAGCGAATTCTCAAAGATGTTTTAAATCTAGTGTCTACACGCTCATTGGTTAATAAATGTGAAAATACAGATTCACAAAAATTAACAATTTTTTTCGGTTAAAAATCATATATATATATATATACATTAAAGTTTCTTTCTTTAAAGGCGTATTAGTCTTTATGAGTTATATTATGTCTAAGCTATCTTTGTTAAAGAACAATTGTGGGACTATTCAACCCGTAGCTAGGGAGATAAACCGTATATAAAAACTGATCAGTAGCCTTCATATATTGATGTTAACTTGAATCACCCTAAGACGATAATTAAAGAGGTCCCCCACCAAAAAGTAAATTTGAGAATAAGAAATTAATCAGCAAACGAGAAAATATTCCAAGAGAGTAGTAAGATATATATCATCTTCATCATCATGTCATGCCGCTAGCACGGATATCCCTAATCCTCTCTCGCCACTTTTCCCAATCGTTCATCGCCTCTGGTAGGTCTTCAGGGCCACATCCCGTAGCCTCACATAGCTGCTGAATGTATGTTCGAGCTGGTCGTCCTGCTTTTGCCCAGCCATATGTGGGAGTCCATAAGAACTCATCCCTGCTTCTCCAGCAGTGTCCTGCATGTCTGGCTCGTCTAACTTGAATAGTTTTCGTGATGGGAAGTAGGTGGCCGTATAGTTGGTGCCTTGTGGGGTGTTGCCGCCAGGACTTGTTTAATATTGCTCGCAGCATTCTTGTGTAATTGCCGTCTAGCTTCTTTTCAGCCGTTATTCAGCCGTTTAGTTAGCGTCCAAGTAGTGCATCCATACAGAAGTATCGATACGACAGCTGCCTGGAAGAAACTGCGTTTTATTTTATCGGTCAGGTCTGATTTCCATATGATCGATAGTCTATCGATAGCTGTCCATCCCTTCGTTAGCCGCGTGTCGATGTCCTTTTCGGTTGACCAGACGCTGCTTCCTAGGTAGGTGAATTTGTCTACTAGTTTCAGAGGGGTTCCGTCTAGCGTGGTGATGTTGCCTGGTGTATTAGCTATTGAAAAGTGAGCCTTTTGGTCACCCTCGCACTACGGTTGTCAACAACAACAATATATATATCAACCATTGTAGGTTATTAATGTCAAATCCATTTTATACATATACATTGTTCAATTTTTAACAATTCAGTTTAGTGTAAGTATAGTTTTTTGTTTATACTCAGTTAAATCTCAAAACATTCTATTTCAAACAATTCATTCGAGCATAAGTATACATTTTCAATGTCAAAAACAATGACATTTACAACAATTCAGTTCAGAATAAGTACACAGTTTCAATGTCAAATCATTTCTATTTCAAGCGATTCAGTTTAGCATAAGTACACAGTTTAGTTCTATTTGACCCATAGATCGGACCCTATAAGGTGCAACAACTCTGGTCCTGAGTGGACCTGCAATCGATGTCATAGAAGAGGTACTCCGCATTCCCCAAAGCTAAAACATTAATGGAGCCTCACCTTCAGATTGCTTATTGTCATATCCAAAGTAAAATGATTTAAAGTTTTGTGAATAATTAAATATTTCTATATGACCCAAAATCGGCTCATTGGCTCAGTGGTTAGAGTGTTCGCCAATGATCCGGGAGACCTGGGTTCAATTCCAGGTTGAGTCATGCCAAATACTTTTAAAATGGTACTTGATACCTCCTTGCTTAACACTCAGCAATATAAGGTACGTATCAAGGGTAAAGTGGAGCAATTCAGAGAAAGGAGTGGCACCCTCCCCTACAACTCGGTGTTGTAGCTATTGAAAAGGGAGCCTTCTGGTCGCCCTTCGACTACGGTTGCCAACTTTACTTTTACTTATTTGACCCTAACAGGTACTCCACTCTTGGTGAGAGTGAACCTGAGAGCAATGAAGGTTTACTCCATATTCTCTGAGACCGTAAGATTGGAAGATCCCAATTATGTTTTTTAGTATCATATCCAGAATATTCGTTGGATGGGTGGTCTTAACTCTCGGCAGAGATACTATTTGTGTACTCTACATCTTCAGCCTATTGGAATAAACATGTTATTGACGGTTGGATTTTTTATTTGATGATTAAGGCCTTGAGTATTTTGATTGTTTTCTATTCTTTTTCTTTTAAAATACTTGTTTCTTAATTTTTTTAATCAGTTGTAATAACACTTGACAATAGAAATCAATTGCATAAATCGTGGTAGGAAATGGACACAGCAATACGAGTTCAAATCCTGGACGAGACTGATTGCATTTCACATAGCACTAATACCCTTGGGAAAGGTATTAATCCAATTATTCTCCCTCCAGCTATGGGTAAATAGTAGGACAGAGTAGGTTCTTCAGCCTTTGTGAGGCGACTAGTCTAGGAGAAGGAATACTCTGAATTCAAATCTGTTAAACTCCGCTTAAAAATTGACCTTGTGTCATATCCTGCCCGAGCGGAAGGGTTGGGTAAATATGATAAATGGATTTTGTAACTGTATATCCAAATACAATCTCTGCTGGGTATCGACTCATACACGAGGATATATGTATTTAAAAATCCTTTTGTACGTGTATGATGGGACACAAGATCAATTTTTTCAGCGAAGTCTAGCAATTTCGAATTATAAACTTTCAGTCTCTTAGACCGGTTACCTTACCAGGATTCAATCGTCCCCCTGCTCTACCCTACCAGGATTAAATTTTCCCTCTGCCCTACCCTACCAGGATTAAATTATCCCTCTGCCTTACTATTTTACCCACAGCTTGAAAGAGAACAGTTAGATTCAACAGCCACGTTCAGAATTTCAACTTGGTTTGCAGTTTCCATATCTTACGACGACAACCATTACACCACTAGCACCTCCATAAAACCGTATAGGAGGTGACTAATATCTGAACAATCTTAGCTGTAAAATCATGAAGACATTGGATTTATCAATTTCCTATACTTGTTCTTGAACAGAAATAATCGCTAAACTTTAGCAAATCATGTACTTATAGACATTTTAACACTTGACATTAAAAACTCTCGGAAAATTATGTAAAAACATAGAAAAATATTTGACTCAAGAGAGTGAAAAATATTTTAATAAATCAACAAGTTACTATAATATCAGTTATTCATTGTGAATGAAGTTTTTCCCTTTGTAGTGATGAAGGTATAAATCTATCTTCGTAAAAGAGGTGATGTAATCATCTGGCATTTCTTTTCTTCTTTTTACTTTTATACAATCCACGACTTCTTTCTGCATTTGCCAATTCTGAAGACTTATTTAGAATGGTAAAACTACAATTATTTATTTTTATAAAGAACAAGTCTCAGTATCCGTGATAGAGCGTATAGAAAATGGGAGCTTGGTGAATGTCCGTTTTTTGTCTACAAGACTAGCATCAGACACCGTACATTCCGTTTGAACGCTTTCCTAACTTATAGAGCGACGTTCTCTTATGGACTCCTACTAAAGAACACGCCTGTGTTAGCCGTTCTATCAGAAGCATGACTTGATTCTGATGATATATATGGTTTGGTTTGGTTTGGTTTTATGGCACATCAACCATTGTACGTTATTAATGCCAAATCCATTTTATACATATAAACAGTTCTATTTCAAATTATTCAGTTTAGCATAAGTACACAATTTCACTGTCAAAACTGTTCTACATCAAACAATTCAATTTAGCATAAGTACACAGTTTCAATGTCAAAACAGTTCTATTTCAAGCAATTCAGTTTAGCATAAGTACACAGTTTAGTTCTATTTGACCCATAGATCGGACCCCTCTGGGCCAGAGTGAAACAGGGAGCGATGACAATGAAAGGGTACTCTGGATTCCCGAAAACTGAAAGCTCGCCACCAGATTGTTTAGAGCCATATCTAGGACACTCATTAGGTGGGAAATCTTACCCCTCTGCAGAAAAGCAGTCGGTGTGATCTACAGTTCCAGTACCCTGGGCAATATATGGAGAGAGAGAGAGTGTGTGTGTGTATGTGTGTTAGAGAGATTGAGAACAGACCTAATATATAATACCCCCTCCCAAAGAGTTTTTTTGGATATGACCCTAAACCATCTGTTTGGGGAATATGGAGTACCCCTTCCTTAACCATTGCTCTCATGTCCACTCTGACCCATCTATAGAGTCCCATCTATAGTTCAAATAGAATGATCTAATCATTTATTCTACTTGAAACCATTTAACTATGTGCTAACAAATGACTGAAGTTAAATTGAAATATTAATCCTAAATAGCAATACTTGAAACTATTTCAGTGCGTGCAAACAAATGAACTGTGGATCATTTAAAAATAATATTACCTACAAACTATTCATTTGCAAATCGTTAATATACATATATGTATAATCAGGATTTGGTGTTAAATAACCTACACGAGTTGATATGCCATAACGCACTACAAACTTAATAAATTTCCCTGCTACTCTAACGGAGGAGCCAAATAATCTGTTGTGAATTCCACAAACGATAGCAACGTATATTGCTCAAAGAAATTCGTAACTGAAGCAACCAATTAAATGAAAACGAAAACTGAAAACATTTATGTACACTTTCCATATACAAAAGTAACACACACATAAAATCATAATTGTAAATTATTGATTATTTCGAAAAAAATATATGAATTATTAAAAAGATAACGTCTGTTCAACTCAACCTCCTGTTATTTGTTTTCTATTTTCATTACTTATTGAAAATTTATTTCTGAATTAATCTTTTATCATAGTTACCCAGAATAAGTTTTTGATACAATAGCGGTCCAATGGCACAGTGGAAGAGTGTTTGCGTCTTGCCCGAAAGACCAGGATTCAATCGCTCCTCAGGCTATGCCAAAGAACAAAAAAATGGTACTTAAACCTCTTGGCTTAACACTCAGCATTATAAGGTACAGCTTGATGGTGAGTGCAACAATCCAGGGAATGGATATGAATCCTCCCCTACACCTCATTGTTGTAGCTATTGAGAAAAGAGCCTTTGCTCACCTTCGACTACAGTCGGCTAACTTATTTGTATCAAACTAGATTTTGTTGCAGTCACGCCTTATGCTAATTTGTAACACCTTGTATCCTCGTAACAAACAGATTTCTTCTTACCTCCAGCTCTGGGTGAACAGTAAAACAAATTCAGCTAATCAACCACGGTAGGACACCAATCTAGGAGAAAGAAAACCAGCTATACTCCGTTTAAAACAATATCTTGTATTATAACCTCGCTTGTGGCGAAGAAATTGACGGAATACTTACAGTTAGTGCCAGAGCAATACATATGAGTGGCATTAAATAAGTTTCCAGACTTTTTTCGTATGGGCACTTTTATTGATAATACACACATGAAACTCTAGTCCCCTTCGAAGTAATCTCCTCCGGCTCCAATGCACTTGTTGAACCGTTCCAACAACTTCTGGAAGGTCTCATGGAAGTCCTCTTGTGTGAGCGTGTCAATGACCTTCATCACAGCCTCTTTCATCTCTTCAATTGTCTCATAACGACAGCCTGTGAGCTTAGGGAATAACTAAAAGTCACAGGGACTAACGTCTGGACTATAGGGAGGCTAAGAAACTGTCTTGATGCCCATCTTGCTCAAATAGTCGGTGACAAGGATGAAGACAAAAATATCAAAGAGGGGTAAAGTCGACTAAGGTAAAGACACTCTAAAAAAACGAGAGGATGACCTCTATATAAAACCAATAACCAAGGGGGAAAAATCAAACTGCGAACAAAAGTGAGTTCAAGTCTCGTTGAGTACTCTATGAACAAGGCCTTGTTAAAATACAAATACTCTTCGTGGACCAATCTATTTTTAGATATATTTTTATTCTTTCCATTGACCTACAACAAACATTATATATATATATATATATATATATGTATTTATCCAACTTTACTACTCCAGCATGGTGCGACACAATATCAATTTTTAAAAGTATTTTAACTGGTTAGTATTAAAAAATTTACCTTCACTTAGATCGGTTACCATAGCAATGTCAAAGAGCCCAGTTTGTCTAAATATCTACCCATTGCTAAAAGGAGAACAATTGGATTCTTACGTTTCTTTAAGGTATTAGCCCGATGTGAAATGCAAACAGCCTTTTCCAGGATTTGAACCAAGGTCACTGAGTCCATTTCCTACGACGATAACCATTTCACTAAAAGCGCTTTCTATATGTATATATATATACACGCATACAGAGAGAGAGAGAGAGAGAGAGAGAGAGAGAGAGAGAGAGAACAAATGATATAAAAAAGATTTATATATAGACGAAAATTTCTGTCGGCTATGGAACCATGAAATTTATGATCAGAACAATAATACAGCCAAGCATAATATAGCGACAATGTAGCACATTTCGTAAGAGAGAATCTTAGATTTAGATCTAATTATTTATCAGGCATACAACGCCTCAATGCTGCTGGCGGTGTCTATATAACAAGTGTAAGGAAGTCGGTCTACCAAGACTGGAAACTAACGGAATATCTGTGAAAAGAAGCCTTTAAGCGATTTTTTATGTTGCCAACTGAAGGGGAAATCGAAGAATATTCGGCTACCTTGGCGCCATTCACAAAATCTATTTTAGTTTCTTGATGGGATGCGAAAATATATGCGTATACATCAAGATATTTATATTTACATCAAAAGTTTATGAATATATTGTATTATTCATATATACATATGCGCAACGTACTCTTTCTCTCTCTGTCTCTATGTATCTCTATGTCTCTCCCTCTCTGTCTCTCTCTGTCTCTATCTGTCTCTCTCTCTCTCTCTCTCTCTCTCTCATACACACAATATATATGCATTTGTGTGTGCGTGTGTGTGCACGTAAATTTGAGTTCATTTCTTTTTATACTCGGAATAAAGAACTACTGAAGGAATATGAAATATATATATATATATATATATATATATATATATATATATATATATATATATATGTATATTTAGGCAGCATTTCTTCGTTAATGCAAATTTCATTAAACATAATAGACATTTTATGCCTACATATTCTCTTTTGGATCCGTTCGAATTCCCGTATTACTTTTATCGTATTCGGGGGGAATTGATTTAGGTATTGTCCATAGTTGTATGTATCCCTAGTACTTTCTGCCCGACTTTGGGCTATCATCAGGGGAGAATCTGTTACAAAAGTGATGTAACTTTTGTTTTAGCAAATTACTATTGTCCTGGTGGAAATGCCACTGATCCGATTTGAAGAGTGCTGGCCTCATTCGAAGGAATCTCTTTCTGAACTCCCTTAAAACCTCAACATAGTAACCCTAAACCTAAACGTTTGGCCAATCAACTCTGGTGCATTGACTTCCTTACTCCTCCCACACCTCTCATCATCCCTCACAGACTCCCTGGCTTCCTTAAATCTCTTATGCCACTTAAAAACTGATGCCCGATTCATGCAAGATGGTCGAAAAGCAGCCTGAAGCATTCCATACGTTTCTGTGGCATTTTTCCAAGATTAAAACAGAATTTTATTGCATATCGTTCTTCCTCATTTCCAGATTGCATTTTTGAAATTTACCGGCTGTGACAATCAGGCTTTAGTAGGTGTATTCCAAATGCTGTTGTAGCTGTTCATTTGAACGTGAAATCATAAAAATTGGTCAGTTATCTCAGTAATCTAGTCCTTGTCCGAATCCTTTGGCATCTGTACCAAGAGCACCAGTTACAATTGGTATAACCGTCAGTTTCCTGTTCCCTAGTTTTTTCAAATCCCTAGCAAAGTCCAGGTACTTAGCCTTCTTTTCACTTTCTTTCAATTTTAATCTGTGGTCAGTCGGGATGGTAAAGTCCACAATTCTGCAACTTCACATTTTTGTTGTTGATTATTATGAGGTATGGTCGTCTGGTTGAGATTAGGTGATCCGTATGCATCTCAGACGCTCAATCTCTTTGTGCGTTTCATTCTCTATGATATATTTTGGGTTGTGCATATATCATTTGTTCGTATGGTCAAACTTAATCTTCTTGCACAGTCGTGTCTTGTCTTATACTCTTTCTGTGTTAATTTGTTGCATTCGATAATTATTATTATACTTCTTGCGAGTTTTTAAAACGGACCATTGGCCTAATGAGTTGAGAGTTTGCCAATGGTCCGGGAGACAGGGGTTCAATCCCAGGTCCAGTCATACCTAAGACTCAAAAAATGGTACTTGATGCCGCCTTGCTTAATACTCATCATTATAAGGTAAGGGTCAAGAGTAAAGTTGAACAATCCAGGGAATGGTGTAGCCCCCTCCTCTATACCGCAGTGTGGTAACTTTTAAAAATGGAGCCTTCGGGTCACCCTCGACTAAGGTCGTTAACTTTACTTTGATTGATGGTGTTTTAATGGGTTGTAAGTGACAGCAATTCTTCTCATGTCTCCAGGACTATTTTCAGTATTCATGCCGATCCCGACAAGGTAATTGTTTGGGTTGTCTTGATTCGACACGTGATTCCCAACTCTTCCAGGTCCTTTTCCAAGCTTTTAGGGATCGTTCTAAGAGCACCTATTATAATAAGTATTACCGTCACCCTCATGTTCCTCAGCTACTTTAAGTCTTTGATCTGGCCCAAATACTTGTCTCTCTTTTTTCTCTCTTTGATATTGACTCAGTGGCCAGCCCAGACGTCAAGTCCACTATTCAGCAGGTTCCCCTTTTTATTAATTATCACTAGGTCTGATCTTCTGGCTGAGATTTGATGATCAGTTTGTATCTCAGAATCCCAGAGAATTTTGTGTCCCATTCTCCAGGACGGATTTCGGGTTCTGCATATACCATTTGGTAATATAATAAAATTTCATTTTTTTGCACAATTCACAGGGGATCACCGTCTCCACCCAGTCATGTCTTGCCTTATACTCTTTATGTGTTAGTTTGCTACGTTCGCTTAATATGTGATTAGTGGTTTCGTTTCTATCACAGTATAATTTACACTTCCAATTCTGTTGTGCATTATTATTATTATCATTATTATTATTATTATTATTATTTACTCCTCTAGTGTTTTTCAAATCAGTATTAGCTGATGGTTTTTCACTGGAGTTTGAGCGATAGCAAGTCTCCTCAAGTCTCCAGGACTCGTCTCAGTATTCTGGCCGTCCTCAGCAATGTTGTCGTTTGGATAGTGTCCACCCGTCCGCTAACTTCCAAGTCCTCCAGGCCCTTTAATAATCCTTTAGTTACTGTGCCTAACGCACCAATCACAATCGGCACAATCGTTACTTTCATGTTCCACAGTTTTTTCAATTCTCTAGCAATGTCGAGGTACTTATCCTTCTTTTCACTTTCCTTCAGATTTATCTGTGGTCGGCCGGGACAGCAAAGTCAACAATTTTGCAGATTCTCTTTCTTTTGTTGATTATTATGAGGTCTGGTCTTCTGGCCTGGATTAGGTGATCCGTTTGTATGTTAAAGTCCCATAGGAGTTTATGCGAGTCATTTTCTAGGACAGGTGCCGGGTTGTGCATATACCATTTGTTTGTATGGTCGAATTGAAATTTCCTGCACATTTCCCAGTGGATCACCTTGTACTCCTTCTGTGTTAATTTGCTGCATTCGCTTATAATGTGATTGATCGTTTTTCTCTGTCACCGCATAGCCTACATTTACTGTTTTGTTGCGTCTTATCTATTCTCGCTTTGATATGATTCGTTCTTACGGCGTTGTCCTGTGCTGCTATTAGGAGGGATTCCGTTTCTCTCTTGAGGTTTCCTTTTCTTAGCCAGGTCCAGGTTTTCTGGTGTGAGATGTTGTTTATTAGACGCTTAAAGCGGCCATAGAGTTATTATTATTATCATTATTATTATTATTATTATTATTATTATTATTATTATTATTATTATTTTTATTATTAAATTGGAATGATAACTTCAAACCACTTTATTATTAATATTAGACAGGAATTCTTTAAACTATGTAACTGCGAACGAATCAGTAGTATTAAATAAGAATTATTGAAATCATATGTCTTATTTGAATTAAGAATGGCTGCTTTAAGCGAAAATTGTTTTCAAAGGATTGCTATGATTAATTACTCTAAATCCACAAAGCTGTATTAAAAACTGACTTCGGCATTAAATAACCTAAAAGGGGCTGAAATGCCTCAAGATCAACCAACTCGATGGATTTATCAGAACTGAACGTGGGAACCAATTGTTGTGGTAAAGTATCTGTCCACAATAGATTGAAAATAATTTGAAAAATAATGACGAAAAATCGACTGACACAACTTCTGAATGCTTTCGGGATAACAACTCCTGGTTTTGAAATCGAATATTTCCGTCTTCTAATTTAGTTGTTCTCCGAGTATACTGTTTTGGCCATAGCTGGGGTATTTCTAAATAATCATTTTGATAATGTGTATCTAAGAATCAGATTTCTTATAGACAAATTTTATGAAAGTTGACAAAAATATATTTGGTGTTGAGCTTCTTAAATCATTGATCACAGAAAATGTCCTTAACTGTATGGGAAATAATCATACATGATGGGTTGGGTAGGATGTTCATCATCTGTCTAGTGAGGACCCCGTTATTTCTTACATTCAGCCAAGTAGGCATTTCACAATTCGAACAAGACAATAACAATAAAAAACAACAAACAGAGGGAGAATAGAAGAAAAGTGGGAACAATATATTCAATACTGAAAGACAAAATTAGACAAGGTCTGCGACATCTTTGGCACACGGTGCGTGTGTATATTTGGCTATCGCGAGAACTTTGCGAAAATCCTAAACAGCAACAAAAAATGTTGACTAATCTCTCTGCTAGGACCCTGGTCTCTTCTTGGCCATCGCCTTCACTGACCCCATGCTGACTTTTGACTCCACGAGACCTTTCACTCCTGGATCTCTCCCCAACTGCCTGACTCTTATACTGTAATTTACGAAGCTCTTTGCTTCGATGTGGCACAAGGCCGATTGATTTGGGCACCGAATGAGACTCGAACTCACTCTTGCAGGTTTGCTATTCAAGCTTGCTAACCACTGCCAACTATTCGGCTCTGAGTCTTATACTTTACTGACTAACATCCTTGGCCATTGCCACCTCTATTTCCTGTCACAGAACCCGACGCAGGTTCACGTGGTTTCACGCGAGCACTGCTCTTTGTCTATTTTTGGCGTGAAGACCACTCATAAACAGTTCACATAAATAATCTTCACCAGACAATCCGACGCCGTTCGAAGATGCTGAAGATAAAAACCTTTTTAGCCACCCATCTACGAACACACACACACAGGCCCGCATACACATATCTATCTATCTATCTATCTATCTATCTATCTATCTATCTACATGAATGCACATTATTGTACCATAGATCGTTATACCAAGATCTTTCACTATGACCAAAAAATGTTTGAACTTACATGTACTTGGATAATACCATAAGTGCCCTCTGATAATATGTAAACTGCCCTCATTCTCAACAGTGACGTCTCGTTGGCCAAGAAAAAACAAAGGTCATAAAAACTCAACACTTTTAATTGAATATGACTACAATAATTGTTTTCTTAGTCATTCAAGAAGACTTTTTTCATTACAAATTCTCAGGTTTAAAAAAATACAAACAGTTTTTGATGATTTACAATCGTAGATATAGCCGTGTAAATAAATTGGTGTTGATATATTCAGCTAGAATCCAAAAACAACCGTTTAGAACAGTTATATATACTGATGTAGACAAACTGACTGAAAGATACCTTAATAATCTGTTTTTACAGATATGTTACTTTTTGGAAGAGGGTCTTAAAAATGTTTGCTTAGACGCAAATCCTTCAGAAACACAAAAAAAAAAAGAAGGCAAAGACAGAACACGTGTTATTGCTATAATTTTCTTACAAGTGATAATAATACGCGTTAACTGTTCTTATTTGTAATTAGAGTTTAGTTATTATGATTAATCTTTCCACTTGGACTGATGTACTTAGTTGCCTAGACCGCTATAAGTAGACGCAGACAGGCCAGTGTTGGTGTGATAAACAGAGTTTTCAATCAGTTACTGAAGCCATGAATAATCAGTTTCCCCCCAGATCGATGATGAGTGGAAAATCAGCCAAATTATCATTGTTGGCCCAAACAGAACTTCCGAAAAATTCGGTCCCGGTGGCCGGAACTAAGTAATAATGAATCTGATATCGACCACTGAGTGAAGAATACTGTAGGATCGATAAACCCTGTATTAAAAAGAGACCCTTACATGTAAGTACTTTTTTGCTTTCATTTTTTTTCAAACCAGATATTATTTGATGTTGTAGACTATAAGAAAAAGAGAAGACTGTTTTAATGAGGAAACTATGCATTTTAAAAGTTGAAATAATTGCTTAAGCGATAAACTACATTGCGTAATTGATTAGGTCTTTTTATTTAAAAAAAAAAGTCGGATGACTTTGTCCTCTTGACAGTCAAATTATTTATAGAGATAGAGAGCTAACAAATTTGATTGCTTGATTTTAGCGATACGTCAACCCTTTTGGGTTTATTTTATGTCGAGTCGTAAGGGAATTGCGTATATTATACGTTTAAATTTATATTTTTCGTGCTGTTTCTTAAGAATTTTTACTCGGAGGAATGGCTAAATGCTGGTGTTTAGCCTTGAAGTCTGCGAGTTGGAACGCTAGCTGTGCTATAACAAACACTTTTAGACTAATGCCCTTGGGAAAGACATGAACTCCTTTATTCCTTCAGCAATGGGTTAAACTGTATCACTACTATTCTTAAACAAATATGGCTATGGCAATGAATAACCCACGAAGGTTGATATGCCAAAGCGACCAAACATAATTTGCACACAGTTGAAGGATTGCAAATATTCATATCTAATACTAAAAATTTTATAGTCTCGAGTAATTATTTCTATTTAATAAATATTTGTTTACACTGACTTATATAATTTCACTTAACTAATAATAATGACCCAGCCAGCTGGAGCTGCAGAATACACAGACTGCATCGCTGCAGAGGGGTAGGAACCCTCACCCAATGAGTGTCCTAATATCTGACTCTAAACAATCAGTAATAATGGAACATTAGGGAATGCGGAATGTCTTTTCATTACTATTGCCCCCAGGTCGAGTCTGGCTCGAATTGTTTGAAATAGAACTGTTTTGATCATTTAACTGTGTTGAAACCAAAATATTATCAGGTTCAACTACTCCAGGCCAAAGAGGACCTGAGAGTGATGGTAGTAAAGGGGTACTCCACATTCCTAAAAGCTTCAGCATTACCGGAGCTTCACCATCAGATTGTTTATCGTCATATCTAGGACACTCGTAGGAGCGTTACCCTGTCAGCTGGAGCTGTGGTTGCACAACGGCAGAGAGGTAAGACACGAGGGGTGGTCCTGGATATGACACATAAAAATTTGATGGTGAGGTTCCAATAATGCTGAACCTTTGTGGTAATGCAGAGTACCCCTGCATTGCTGTAACTCCCAGGTCTACTCTGGCCCAGAGTGGTAGCACTTGATATAGTCCTACCTATTCGTTAGATATAACTAAACTGCTAGCCTCAATTGTTTGAATTAGAACTGATTGACAAAATTAAATAACTTGAAATAGAAATGTTTTTGGCAATCAAAATTTGTACTTAAATTTAAACTGCGTACTTATGGTAAACTGAATTGTTTGAAATAGAACTGTTTTTGACATTTAACGGTGAGGAAACAAAAACTATACTTATTCTAGCCTAAATAGTTTGAATTAGATCTGTTTGACTGAACTGAATAGCTTAAGATAGAAATGTTTTTAGAATTAAACTGTGTACTCAGGCTAAACTGAATTGTTTGAAATAGAACTGTTTATTGCATAAAAATAGACTTGGCATTAAATAACTAAAATATGTCATAAAACCCAAACATAAAAACTCATTGGGTAGGTCTTACCCCTCTGCAGAGATGCAGTCGGTGTACACGGAAGCCCCAGCTAACTGGGCCAACGAGGTCTGTAGTACTTTTGATTTTGAAGCAATATTCAAACAATCACATAAAAACACTTACATAATTCAGCATAGCAGTATAGATTCAAATTAAAGTTGCTTCATAAAATCACGAGTAGAAAAAAAATTGAGTTTTATGTAGAATTTTAAAGTTTACATTGAATTTGAGATTAATTGAAAAGAATCAGTACAGATTTAAAGAAGAGATATCAGTAAATATGTTTGTTCATCTGATTTTACTCACCAGAAATAACCTCTAGTATTACTTGGTATTTTCTCTAACGTTATGCAAAGAATCAGAACCGGAAATATGTATGAAATCTGCGAGTTTCTTTGAAGCAAGGTTGAAATCCGGATACCAAAAATGTGAAAGGTTTCAACAAATTGGCCTTTTCCTGTTAAATTCGGTTTCTTTTATCCGCCTTTGTTTCAAATCATTTCTTTGATTTTTACCTTCCTTTCTAAATTTGATTTTCTGGCTTGACTGTCGCACCAAATCAGATGTTCGGCCATTTTCTCTCTTTGACATTAACATAGTGGAGAACCATTTATAATTCAACGTCGTGACATCGCAGTTCTTTTTTTATGTCTAGAAGAGTCGGGTGTAATCTAAAAAGACGTGGTAATTATGCAATACCAGTCTTCTGTAAAGAGATGGGAGGTAACGCAATGGTAACCAGAAAAGGATGTAAGCGATTTCGATTCTGGTTTGAGGTCGCTTATATTCAATTTTGATTTACTAGGCAGACTAATCTACAAATCTACCCCCCCAAAAAAAATGTGCAATTAAAGTGATGGTCATTATTAAACGAAATGGGAGGTGCCCGTGGTGTAATAGTTATCATCATAGGAAATAGACACGGCGACACGAGTTCAAATCCTGGACGAGACTGATTTCATTTCACATAGCACTAATACCGTTGGGAAAGGTATGAATCCAATTATTCTCCCTCCAGCTATGGGTAAATAGTAGGACAGAATGGGTTCTTCAGCCTTGTTGAGGCAACTAGTCAAGGAGAAGGAAAACTCTGAATTCAAACCTGTTAAACTCCGCTTAAAAAATTGACCTTGTGTCATATCCTGCCCGAGCGGAGGATTAATGGAACGAAATGGAAATAGTGACGTCGAAGGATATTGAGATCTGAGTTCAAGTCTTGGATGCGGTTGTTTGCAATTATCATCATACTAATAATATCAATGGAAAAAAATACGAATCCAACTATTCTCTCTCCAAGAAAAGATAAATAATAGGAAATACTGGTTCCTTTAGCTTTGATATGTCAAACGATCTAAGAGAAAGACAACTCTAAAGGCAATCTAGTTTAACTTCGTTTAAAAACTGGTCTTCGGCAGCATTCTGCTCGTAATCGAGAGGTAGAGTAATTACATATCTAAAGAGAAGGCTTAGGACTGAAATTCAACTGAAAACTAGTAGACATACCTGTTGATGATCGGGTATACATCATAAAATCAATGGTTTGGCTTGGTTTTACGTCATATTAACCATTGTGCATTATTTGATATCAAATCCTGTTTTTATACTCATTAAATATCTGATTTGCAAACACATTTTGTAGATACACACAGTTAAATGACAAACGGGTTTATTTCTAACGATTCAATTTAGCATAATTCCAAGTATTGCTATGTATAACAAATCAATTCAATTAAACATCAGTCATTTGTTTATACACAATTACATTATCAAACAGTTCTATCTCAAACAATTCAGTTTAGCGTAAGACATTTGTCTGTACTCAGTTTAGATGTCGAACAGTTTTATTCGACCCATAGATAGGACCCTATCTGGTGCTACCAGTCCGGGCCTGAGTGGACTTGGGAGTAATGGCAATGAATGAGAACTCCACGTTATCCAAAGCTTAAGCATTACTGTAGCCTTACCATCAGATAGTTTAAATTTACATCCAGGAAACTCGTTAAGGCGGAGGTCTTACCACACTGCAGAGATGCAGTTGGTGTATTCTATAGCCATAGTCAACTGGGCTAAATCAGTGTTTTAATGAAATTATTTTGATGCATCATTTATCAAGATGTAACGGATACAAACATAGCATAAATAAAGATGACAGGAAAATAAAGATAACTGAATTGAAAAATCGAGTTTGAATTTATTTGATGATGCAATATAAGCATTTGAAAGTAATTCCTTTGATAAAATAATGAAAACACTTCTTCCTATAGTCAGATACAATGTCAGATATCGTGACAAACATCTTGTCACTGGTTTATCATTATAATAGTTGCGTTCTGGTTAGTGTACGCTTGTAATATTAAATAAAGGACAAACCACGATATGAGAGGAAATATAGATATATTCTCAGGAAAAAGTATATACAATAGAGAGACTATTAGTACACAAGAACATAGGATTAGTGAATACAGAATAAAGATATAGTCCAACGATAGTATCGGCTTTGGTTATTACGGTAGCAAGTAAGGTGATCTAGTGCGATCTCCAGTCTCCAACGCTCTAATACTATTCTTATAAGAAGCTGCTCTTCACCTAGTCTGCCCTGGTATTAGTAGCTACTGCTATATATGGCAGATGGAATAGTTCATTGTGTGGAAAAAGGTGGGTGATACCCAACAATAATTAATCTTGAAGTAGCTTGTGTTATAACCAAACAGGTGACATTTCCACACTGAAACTAGTAGACAAATTCAACTACCTAGGAAGCAGCGTCTCATCAACCTAAAAGGACATCGACACACGGCTAACGAAAGCATGGACAGCTATCAATAGGCTCTCGATCATATAGAAATCAGATTTGACCGATAAAATGAAACGCAGTTTCTTCCAGGCAGCGGTCGTATCGATACTGCTATATGGATGCACTATTGGACGCTAACTAAACGGCTGAAGAAGAAGCTAGACGGCAATTACACAAGAATGCAGCGAGCAATATTGAACAAGTCCTGGCGGCAACACCCCACAAGGCACCAACAATACGGTCACCTGCCTCCCATCACGAAAACTATCCAAGTTAGACGAACCAGACATGCAGGAAACTGCTGGAGAAGCATGGACGAGCTCATAAGTGATGTACTTCTATGGACCCCCACATATGGCCGAGCAAAAGCAGGACGACATGCTCGAACATACATACAGCAGCTATGTGAGGATACGGGGTGTAGCCCTGAAGACCTGCCAGAAGCGATGAATGATAGAGAGAAGTGGCGAGAGAGGGTCAGGGATATCAGTGCAGGTGGCACGACATGATGATGATGAATGCATGGTGCATCCACTCTGTTTCATTGCAAATCTCGTTCTATATTGCCTGTTTTAAACGGATTTTAATACTGTATGTAAAGGAAACATCAGATAATTAGAAGTGGGGATATCCTGAGTTGTAGTTGCTAATCAGCTGTACTGCAATATTCTAGAAAGCAAGTTCGAACTTCAGTTTCAATATAAGGTTCATTTTCGGACTAAAACCTTCTGACCTCACCGACTATGGGTTAAATAGTACTACGACTGTTCATCTGCAAGAATTGCCTTTTCATTTAAAAAAACACATGAAAGTTGACAAGCCATCAAACACAGAAAGAAACCAAACCAAGAACCTTAAGAATAAATTATAATATAAAGAAAAAGGATATCTCACCCCAAAAATCTTTATTTTCATAAAATTTGTTCGCATTTTTATCTGAGTAAAACCGAGAAATGGCTAATCAATATGACAGCGCATAGCTTCCAAAATAGCTTGGATGCTATTTTGGAAGCGATTACATGCTCAAATCTGATGGCTTTTATTGCTGTTAGCCATGTTGCTTATTGGCTTCTTCTTTGAGGATAACCTCAACGCAGTTGTCCAAGGGATTAAAATCATGAAAGCTAGAAAGCAACATATTGGAGGTTTCATGATTGGAAAGATTTTCGTGTAGCTGATTATTAGATCAAATAGGAGAAACAGAAACTTGTACTTGATGAGCACGTGTCTGATAGTGTACTCAGACTCCTCAAACAGCACAGTGATGGTTCTCCTCGACTTCTTTGAACTGTTGTTGAGGATTTTCCGACTCTGTTGGATGAACATAGCAGTCTTTACGATGACTGACCACTTTTAATGTTTCATTCTTTTCATGTACATGCCAGAAGCTTCTGTCTCATTACACCCTTTCTTCATCAAGAACAGAAATATTTTTAAGAAGCTGGATATCATCGAGTCGCTATTATGGCGGCTTGAGTGACGACCACTCTGTGTTTTTATATTTCCGGCATAAGATTTGGAGCTGGTTTGTTTTCTGTACGTTTGAAAGAGAAAAAATGAATGCTAAGATTTGGCGCACGCCACGCATCATTCTCTTTGGTAGTCTTCTATTTATGGCCCGTGTGTTCTTAAATACCTAGAGCATACTGTACTTGTAAGACGCCTTTATAAATTTGTTTGTCATTACTCCTGTTTTCTTTTAGGTCTTATTCAGAGACGGTGTTGATTGCTATTTCTTTCTCTTATTATTTTAAAACTATCTGCATTCTTTCATTTTAAGTATCTTACCCATTCCTTTGTTAAAATATCCATTCTTTCTCTATAGTTTATTTGTCTGTTATTATACAAGAATTCCCACTCTTTCTCATTTGATATGATCCTTTCAATATCTCTTTCTCAAATTATTTAATGCAACGCTTCTTTATAGTTATCTGCTGTAAATTGTGTGCATATCTTTCTTCCCTTTCTTTCAATCTGTCACTGCTACTGCCTCTAATTTTCTTTTGTTCGTTTTAAATAGACATCGCACGTTACAAACATTCCAGTGTTCGTCAAAATCTACTTTTAAAGCACTCGTCACCGTTTACTTTTAACAGAAGTCTTGCTTTTCGTCATCTCTTAGTAGATTTTCATTCCTCTCATTCTCTTTTAGATCTATTAAAAAGAAAACCTCAGATATCTAGTTCTTCAATAGAACTCTTGCTTTTCGACATCTCTTTGTAGATTTTCTTTCTACTCATTTTCTTTTAGATTTATTAAAAGAAAACCTCATATCGCTTCTTCTTCTCAATCATTTCCTCCATCTCTCTCCTTTCTTACCCTCAGACTTACCTCTCTCTCTCTTTTCTTTTTAAGTCCATTTGAATGTCCGAACTGAATTCGTGATGGCGCGGACAAAATGACACAGAGGTCGAAGTTTTCTTGCCAACTCAAGAAACCCACATTAGGCTTCCAAATTTTCTTCAAACCAAACTGGGCTATTATCACCAAGGTGCGTGTGATCTTTGCTTCTCTCTCCAAGTGTTTAGAGGGTCAGCGGTGAACAGATCTGATGTGGACTTTTCAGTCGCTTGTACTTAGATGTAATTAGCTTGTCGATAGAAGCAAAGAGACGACTTGAAAATGGAGATGGTGGCACACCTGGTGAGTGGCTTGTTGACTTACTGTCTCCCTACCTTTCTTTCCTACTTCACGCCAGAAATCAATGACGAAAACATCTAAAACCAGGAGATAAGAAGACATAAAATTGTGACCCCCATAATCTCTAAATCTGACATTTGCCCAAGCTGTATTTCATCTATCTATCTATCTATCTATCTATCTCAGCCTGTTCATATCTATCTATCTATCTATCTATCTATCTATCATGATCCAAATCAAATAATCAATCAATCAATCTATCTAACTTGATATCTGAGAATGTTGCACATTTACAGACAACGCTGACATTTAGTGATCGATGTCAGATAAAGACTAGGATTTAGAACACTGATTTTTAAGGTAGGCAGATCTGGTAATCTTCTGTGGTATTCATTATTCAGTCCATTTATCTCTCTCTCTCTCTCTCTCTCTCTCTCTCTCTCTCACAGTATCTATCTATCTATCTCAGTCTGTTCATATCAATCACTTACATCTACGAGTGGCTATTCATTATCTATCTATCTATCTATCTTAATAACTAAGAGTTTCGCGTTTTAGTCACCGACGTTCATGTTCAGTGATTGGTCCAAGATTGATGTAGATCTACTGCTTTATGAGCATATTTCTGTTTAATATACACAACGAACGAATACCTATCAATGAATCTATCATGGCTAATAGTGTGTTGCGCTTGACGCCAAATTACACATTAAGTAATCAACCTCCTACAACAACTATCATTTAGAATTCCGATTGTCTCTTTATTCTTAATAATCTAAGTGATATTACCATTCATCTTCCGAATTCTTGCTGCTTTTTAACACAACTCACTCATGTCGTCACGACTGAATTAACATGATGCAACACACGTTGAAAAAAAAAAGAATTATCCCCAAGTCAGATTCGAACTCACGTCTCTTTTTACCTCGAGAATACTTGCTTGTATGTATCAGCTACAAGAAGATTGATGGAAGATTAATTGTATTTATCCTTGTTTTTGATGTGCGCTGTTTTTCGCTCTCGTGGCAGTCATTATAAAAGCTAACAACAAAAGACAACCTGAATTTGGATGACTGGTCCATCGGGCTTGCGGTTAAAGTGTTCACCTAAGGCCCAGGAGACCGGGGTTCAATCCCTGGTTGAGTCATAACAAAGACTCAAAAGATGGTTCTTTAAGCCTCCTTGTTTGACACTCAGCATTATAAGGTATGGCTCAACACTAAAGTGCAGCGCCCTTCCCTACACTTCGGTGTAGTAGCTATTGAAAAGGGAGCCTTCAGGTCCCCCTTGACTACGGTCGCCAACATTACTTTTTTATAATACGGGGTGTTTCATTATATATTGGACCCATGTAACTACCCTATCATTTCTGCTCACTCAGTATATGTATATATACTGGGTGTCTGAATATACATGGGATCCAAGTGACGACTAAAACTCTACTAATAATAATGTTGTGTTCTTTTTTATTTTAAATTTGAAAATAGTATATTATAATAACTATGAATCCTAGATAACAATGCCTTGAAAAACAGAGGAAAAATATTTTGCGTCACTTATTTGGAGACAAAATCATTCAAAACTGACTTTAAATAAATGCAACCCATTAATATGATAATGATTTATTATTGAGAAAAGAAACTTAAAAATATTGTATATCTGGGAAGCTGATATAATAATAATTTAAAAACAACAACATTGATTTGATGTCTCTAGCTGAAAGGTTTTTTTTTTATTGTACGTGTTCAAGATGTCTGACATTGCGTTTGTCTCAGTAATAAATTATCATCTATGGGTTGCATGTATTTTGAGACACCCTGTATTTGTAAAAAATGATTTAGAGTAATGGCTCTAATTCTAATTGTATTCACACAAGCGTTTATTTTCTTTGTTTGATGGCATTTCAGCTTTCATGTTTTATCAAATGCTAAAGTCGTCCTCTTAAAAGAATAGTAGTGACGCTATTTAACCTATAGATGGGAGATAAGGTGGGAGGGGCATTAGTCCAAAAGGGAATGTAATAGCGACTGTAGAGTTCGAACTCACTTAGTATGAGGTCGTAATCTAGAACGTTAGCCAATACGGCAACCAATGTGGGTTTTTTAATGCCAAATTCTCTTTATACACACACACACACACACACACACACACACAAATACACACACTCACACACACACACACACATATATATATATATATATATAGGGTGACCAAAAAAACAGACTCATAATTACTTCTACAAAAATATATGGGTTGTGTTTTTTTTGGGGTCACCCTATATATATATATATATATATATATATATGGTGTACCGGCTCATTGGCCCATTGGGTAGAGTGTTCACTAATGATCCGGGAAACCTGGGTTCAATCCCAGGTTGTGTCATACCAAAGACTTTAAAAATGGTACTTGATACCTCCTTGTTTAACATTCAGCAATATAAGGTACGTATTGAGGGTAAAGAGGGGCAATCCAGGGAAAGGAGTAGCGCCCTCCCCTACACTTTGGTGTAGTAGCTATTGAAAAGGGAGGCTTTTGGTCACCCTTGGCTACGGTCACCAACTTTTCTTTTATATATATATATATATATATATATATATATATATATATATATATATCAGATATATATGATTAGTAAACACGTTTTATTGATAACATTTTTAAACAAAATTAAGCTCATTTTGCACATAGGGGATTTCAAGTATTTCTATCAAACGCAAATAATTCTATTTAGCATTAACCATTTGTTAGCGCTAATTGAAATGTATATACATATGATTTATAAGTGAATAATTTGTTGGTGATTTCATTTTTAAATGTGTTAGAACCAATTATTGCGATTGTTTCTTCACATTTAAATGGTTGCAATTATCGCTATCTTACGTTAATCACTTAATTCAATATTAATCATCTTTTCAGAGAGTGAAGTGTTTCCAAGTATTGCTATTTAGCATTAATTATTCTTTTGAACACTGTTCATTCATTTGCACACAATCAAATGATTCCAAATACTACTATGTTATACTAATATTTCAAATTTGGCAAACTGTTAAAGAGTTTCAAGTATTGCAATTCAACATCATTAATTCCCTTTAACAACGCTCCTTTGCATGCTCCTTTGCATGCTCATTGCATGTTCCAATCATGGCTATTTATCTCTGCCAACTGAATTAAACAGCTGTTTGTTTACACACAGTTAAATGGTCAAACAGATCTATTTCTAACAATTCAATTTAGCATAAGTCATTTTTGCACATAGTTTAAATGTCAAGCAGTTTTATTGGACCCATAGTTAGGAACCTGTCAGGTGCTTGCACTCTGGGTCAGTGTGGACATGGGAGTAATGGCAATGAAGAGGTTCTTCACATTCCCTAAAACTTCCAGATTTGAACCTCACCATCAGTTTTTATATTTGATACGGCAACCGGTCTCGGAGAGCATCAACTCTGAATTTAAACGTGTAAAACTTTGTCTAGTTTGCTGGGTTGTTGAATACACCAACTGCTTCTCTGCAGAGGAGTAAAACCCTTCCAACAAGTGGCCTAGTCGGCTGGGGCTGTAGAATACACCGACTGCACCTCTGTAGAGGAGTGAGGCCCTTCAGATGAATGTCATGGATATAGCACAAAACAATCTGATGGTGAGGTTCCAGTAATACTCGAGCTTTGGAGAATGTGGAGTACCCCTTCATTGTCATCGCTCTCAGGACCACTCTGGCCTGGAGTGGTAGCACCTGATCGGGGCCTATCTATGGGTCAAATAGAACTAAACTGTGTACTTATGCTAAACTGAATTGTTTGAAATAGCAATAGATTTGGCATTAAATAACCAACAATGGTTGATGTGCAATAAAACCAAACCAAACCAAACCAAACCAAACCGTATAAAACGTCGCTTCTGTTGCATCTTGCTAAATCGGAGGGGTTGGTTAGATGCATAAAATAAATGGTTGACATTATACGTTTGGCACTCAGGTTAGATAACTCTCAGTAAATAATGTTTCGAAGAGACGTTTTATCTTTAAATGTATTTTATATGTCATAAGATATGAGGAATTGTTCTTCTTTCTTGTTTACTTATCAAAGAAGAATGAGGTCAACAAAGAAGCATATAATAAAATAACGTTTCTTTGGTAAACCATACCATCCATCCTCTTAACTCTTAATAAGTAAAGTTGACCACCGTAGTCGAGGGTGACCAGAAGGCTCCCTTTTCAATAGCTTCTATTCCGAGGTGTAGGGGAGGGCACTACTCCTTTCCCTGGATTGCTCCACTTTACCCTTGATACGTACCTTATATTGCTGAGTGTTAAACAAGGAGGTATCAAGTACCATTTTTAAAGTCTTTGGGATTGAACCCAGGTCTCCAGTACCATTGGCGAACACTCTACCCACTGGGTCTATGTGCCTGTTAACCCTTGATAAATAACAGTAAATAACAATAATAATTATTATAATTATAATTATCATTATTATTATAAGTACAAAGTCCTTGCTAAAACTATGGACCATGAAAATGATGGTGATACCAAATGTAATTGGTGCACTCAGTACAGTCACCAAATGATTGGTACAGAGACTTGAAGAATTGAATATTAGAGGAGGATTGGAGACCATCCAAACTATAGCATTGTTGAGATCGGAAAGAATACTAAGAAAAGGCCAGGATACTTTAGAAGTGTTGCTGTCTCTCAGACTCCAGTAGAAAACTATCAGCTAACATTGGTGTAAAAAAAACTCTCAAATTAGTAAAATAATAGTAACTTCTCGTATAGTGGATTTTGCCGTCCTGGCAGACCATGGAGCGAAGATCAAAGAAAACGAAAAGCGAGAAATACTTGGACCTTAGCAGAGCACGAAAAAAGCTCTGTAACATGCAGGTGACAGAGATACCAATTGTAAATAGCCCACTTGGAACAATCCCCAAAGGCTTGATAAAGATGTTGGAAGAGTAAGAAATTAGAAGAATAACTGAAACCATCCAAATTACAACATTTTTGAGGTTGGCCAGAATACTGAGAAGAGTCCTGGAGACATAAGGAGACTTAAATTCCAGTGAAAAATCATCAGCTCACGCTGGGGTGAAAAACATTCAAAGTGTGACATAAAAAAAACAATCAAATCAAAGAAAATGAAAAGAAAGGCAAGTACTTGAACCTAGCTAGAGAACTAAAAAAGGTTATGGAACATAAGACTAACAGGGATATCAATTTTAATTATTTGGCTTGGAAAGATACCCAAAGACTTGATGAGGAAGCTGGAAGACTTAAAAATCAGGAGACCATCGAAACTACAAGATTTCAAAGTCGGCCAGAATACTGAGAAGAGTCCTGGAGAACTGAGGAAACTTGATGGCATTCAAACTTCACTGAAAGACCATAAACTAGCGCTGGTGTGAAAAGATTGCAAAGAATAATAAAATAAAATAATAACCTATCATAATATAAAAACCTATTATAACTTAATAATATAATAATAACCTTAATATAATAATAATCATGAATAAAGCAAAAATTGGTAATATGCAGAAGAAAAGCAAGTGTAGATTACAATAGTAGGCATGATTGGGAGGGAAAAGTAGTTGACTGGGAATTGTACAAAAGACAAATGAGAATATTATTATTTGGCGCATGCCGCATCACATTATATTCGATCGTCTTTTAGTTATGTCACACAAAAGGTATCTTTTCAAATACTACGTACACGTTATGTTTTAAAGGTTTATCTGTGTGTATGTGTACCTGTGTCTGTGTGCATGAATGTATGTAGTGTGTGTATGTGTGTGTGTGTGTGTGTGTGTGTGTGAATATGCCAATACAAAACATGTGAATCATATTGCAACCTTTCCCTCGGGGATCGATGCAGACCATTCTTAGTGCATTCCGATAAACCCTGCAGCATCGAAAGTGGCCTTCATCTTCCCGCTCTCTCCTTGCAAATTTCTTAAAACCTTTGACTGCATTTGAAGCGTTGGCCGCCCTTTGACCCTGCCGAACTGCGAAGTCGACAGGAACCTGGGGCAAAAACACTTTTATTCGCTTCAACAGTTCAAAGATGTATCGGTCTCACGTTAACTCCAAAATAATTTCGTCGTCACGTGATCACGTTATAGATTTGTCCATTTGATTCAAACTGTTCTCTAGGATCTCGCAATGGTTTGCTAACAACAATTTGTGTTCAATGTGATTGGCATTTGGATGCATTCTGTCAAATATTGTTTGCCATTTTCAAGTTTTAAAATAATGCCAATCTAATCATTTCTAATACACACACACCCATACACACATAACCCCGCATACATATATATATATATATATATAATTAGTGATATAGAGTGCCTGTAAGACAGACAATTGTAAATCGGTGCTCATGGTAGCTAGTATAACGGACATTGGCATAATGTTTTGAATGTTCGCTAATGGCCCGAAAGACCTGGGTTCAATCCCAGGTCGAGTCATACCAAAGACTCAAAAATGGTACATGATGCTACCTTGCGTAACACTCAGTATTACAATGTAAGGATCAAGGGTAAAGTCGATTAATCCAGGGAAAGGAGTTATGCCCTCCCCTACACCTGGGTGTAGTACCTATCGAAAAGGGAGCCTTCGAGTCACCCTCGACTACGGTCGCTAACTTTACTTATATATATATATATATATAGGGTGTCTCCAAATAGATGCGATCCATTAAAATGATAATTCATATTGCATGAAGTGATCTTTCATCTGAGTATTAAAAAGCAATCATATCTCTTCAGAAAGGTCATAAAAGGTGGCAAGAGAAGAAATTGACTTTATCCTAAAGTGCACATGAAAGACCTTGGGAACATCTTCATAGGGAGTTTTACGGACTCCTTCCGACAGAATCTCTCACCGCATCTACATAGTCAGGACATCTTGCTGTCAACTTCCTGTCAGATCAGGAATTTTGCTTGCACGGTTTTGAATAATTAATAGGGCAGTCTCATGGGTCACATATATATTGAGAAACCCTGTGTATATACATACAGGGAGAAAGTAGAAATAATAGGGCAGTCACATGGGTCAAATATATATTGAGACACCCTGTATACATACATATAGTTTTGGTTTTTTTTTTTTAGTTTCTTTGTTTAATGGCATATCAACTCTTTTTAGGTTATTTATTATTCTCCTAGAAGAACAGTAGTGGTACTATTTAACCCATAGTTGGGAGGGGGCTTATACCTTTCCCAAGGGTATTTGCCCGAAAGTGAACGTAATAGCGCGACTCGAGTACGAACTCGCGTACTACGATTCCGCAGTCCAACGCTTTAACCATTACACCACGAGGACACCTCCCTTACATACATATACTATGTAAGTAGAATTAATAGGGCGGTCACATGGGTCTCATATATATTGAGACACCATATATATATATATATTTGAAGTTGTGATAACAAATAAACATACGTAAAAAATAATTCAATTAATTGCTGAGAATAAGATGATAAAATAAATTTCTGAGATTTAGAAATAGAAACAAATTACCTAATCCTGGCCTGAAAACCGCTCGTAGTGATAATTTTAAAAATGAGAGAACTTGCGGTATGGTGAACTTTGTCGTGAATATTTAGAAAAGAAAACAAAAAAAAGATTAGAGAGGCAACCATTTAGAATTTACCAGAGAACTAAAAATGTCATGCAATATTAGATAAACGTTGATATTGTAATATAATGGCCGACGGATTTCGTTTTATATATCTTGTCTTTCGGTTTAGTTAGGCTGAGAACCTTTCGCTTAGCGCATGGGTTAGTCAGGGGCAACATGAGCGCAGGTGTCCACGCGCGTGCGAAGCAGATTTGTCATACAGAGATGTCAAAATAGAAACCCCAGATAGTAAATATGACCGGGGGATGTGAATGACGTCATGACCGGAAGTGTTGGCTGAGATTTGAGAAAAGTCAGTTAGTTGAGTTCCTGGGTCCGAACAGGGGAGTCGAGTTTTAGCGTCCGAGGAAGGCGGTTGACTTTCGGAGCTCGCCGAGGCCTAGCGGCGGGTGCCGCACGTGAGCAGGGGTCAGTTGGAAAAGTCAGCATAGAAAGAATGAGTATCTCTCTCCTTATGTCGAAAAACCTTTTAACTCAAAGGTAATAAAAAGTTTCGTACCTGAACTAAGAAGTCGTAAGCGTTTTTTTTTTTTTTTGTGTGTTTCGGGATTCCTATGTTATCTATATGTGAGTTATGAACATTCTATGTACATTTCACATATTCATATATGGCCATGTAACAATATCAATTGTATTTAGCGCGCTTGTAACTGAGTCAAAAGACTCGATAAGGAGGCTGGAAGAGTGGGAAATCGGAGGACGAATCGAGACCATCCACACAACAGCATTATTGAAATCGGCCAGAATAATGCGAAGGGTCCTGGAGACCTAAAGAGACATGCTATCATTCAGACTCCAGTGAAAGATACTCAGCTGGCGTGAAAAACTCTTTAGCTGTACAAATAATAATAGAAATTCTAGAAAATAATATATTAAAAAATAGAATAAACAAATTGACAAATCACTTAATTAGAACAAAATAACACATAGAATAAACAAAAAGTTCTTTTCAAAATGATAGAAACTAGATCAACATTCCCATCATGCTTCACTCAAGAGTAGATAAATGGATACCCTCTTGAGCCAAAGAACGCATTAGTAGGAAACTTTCAGTCATTAAGTGAGATCGACCCTCTGTCTATACTATCCTAATATATATATATATATATATATATATATATATATCAGAGGTTTTTGGTTCTTACAAGCTCAATTGCTGAGTTAATCGACCACCAAATGTTCCAGTATTGTGAAATAGTGCTCAATATCAATGATAGAGCATATACATTTCAAAATGCACACACACACACACACACACATATATATATATATATATATATATATATATACATAACATGGTACAGTCTCTGACCCAGGGTTTCATGCATTCAGCAATTGTCAGGCAGCTGAATAATATACGTAGTTGGGTACAGTCTTTCATTTAATCATGTTTGATTAAATAATGAAGATATATTTTGTCGATATAATTTTATTAAGATCCTTTCAAGTTTCCTGATAAGTGTGTTGGTTTCATGTTGGAATTGGTGGATGGATTTACCAAAATTGTTCCGAGCGCTTTCGAACCTTTTATAGGGCATCATGAGGATTTGCTTGCATGTATAAAAAAATATTTTTAAAGAGTTTTAAAAGTTTTTAGGTTTTTTTTATCACATAACAAAATGACGTAATTTTGCTACTATATTGTCGGGAAAGAATTCTTTAGCTATTTCTGTATGTGTAGGAAATAGATAAAGAATTCTTTCCCAACAATATAGTTGTTAAATTGAGATACACAAACGACTAACATATGGAAAAAGAACGTGCTGCACATATACCTTCATATAAACATACACTATATACCACTCACACATACATAGACAATAATACGCAACTACAACCAACACACACACACACACACACACTCGCACACACCTACTATCACACGTAACGTTTCCTGCAAAATCCCAACGGTTTTTGACCGTATTTTTCGATTTTCGATTCATTTTATTTTAACTGCCTGATGATTGTTGTTTGGTAAAAACTCCATGAAACCAAGGGGTAACCGACTAAATTCCATGGCGTTTTATTATATATATATATATATATATATATATATATATATATATATATATATATATATATTAAATGCGTATTGTTTGTAAACTAATTGCATCTATCTTATATTTCAAACAATTTGCACACAGTTAAATTGTTTCAATTATTGCTATGCTGTACTATTTTATGTCTTATTTTAGATCAATGATTTGTTTGTGCCTGCGTTTATGGTTATACGTATATGATTTTTTTTTTTGGTGATTCATTTGTCGGTAATTCTATTTTTAAATGAGTTTGAACTAATTTGTTTGCTCACAAAAAGTATTTCAATTCTTTGCTCAGAGTTAAACGGTTTCAAGTATTCCAATCAAACATAAATAATTCTATTTCAGCATGTGGTGAAATAAACGCCTTTCCTTTTTCAGTGAATAGTATTTTTATACCAGAAAAAAAAAAAGAATTTAGATTTATTTCTAGGCATACTGTTAAAATATAATTTTATTTGAATAAGATTTAGTCAAGTTATCAAATTCCAAAATTATATAATTTTTTTCGGAATCACCCAGTATAACTAGTTGTGAAAGGTAACCAAGTAGCTTTTTTGTAAAAGGCGTTCTGGAATCAAAATATGCGCGGGGATCGATTGATTTGACAAATAGTCTGATAAAAGAGTGAATATCAAAGAGAAATCCTTAACAGACATTGAGCAAATGCGATTTTGAGTTGAGAAATTGCGTCAAAGAAACTCAGACAAGACAAGTACAAGAATCTAAGAGAGGAAAGTCATTTATCAGACAGGAATAATGATAATTACGAAGATGATCTGTTAATAGTGGTCAAAGCAGTCACCATGACAATAGAGTTGATGAGGATAAAAGTGATAGTTGTGCAATGTAAATGGGTGTGGTATTAGTAGAAAGGAAAGACACAGGAGGAGGAGGAGCAGGGGGGAGGAAAGATCACGGTGTTAGATGCTATAATGGCGGTACCAGTAATTAATACAATAATTAAATATTAGTTGTAGTTGATGTTGTTGTTTATAATGATGATGATGATGATGGTAGTGGTGGTGGTTGTAATTATAATCATCAGTATAGGCGACGATGATGATACTGTTGATGACGTTGTCTTCGACTTTTAATGGTAATGAATTTAGTGACCATGGTTATCTTCGTATTAGTTAATGAAGTTGAATGCGGGTAAAGGTGGTAGTAAGAATACTAGTGAGAATTTAAGTTGAAGAAAGGGAATTTTAAAAGATAGGGAGAATTAGGGAGAGCGAGATGAAGAAAGTGTTATTAAAGTTGGCCTTGGATTATCAAAGGCTTGCAATGTCATGCATGAAGAAAAAAGTTATTGAAGTAGGCACTAAAAGGTAGTCGTATTTAAAAAGAATTGAAGAATTAAAAAAAAAACAATTATATCAGTCGTGTTCGATTTGTTGAAAGAGTCCAGGCTAATTTTTTGGTTCTTTTTATTAATTCTCCTTTCATGGTCTGAAATCAAATTATACTTTGGTTTGGCCTGTTTGGGCTTTATGGTATATCAACCCTTGAAGGTTATTTAATGCCAAATTTGGGTTATACATATATATTATAGATAGGATTTACAAGCGAATAATCTGTAGGTAAAGTTACTTTAATTTGCACACAATTAAAGGATTTCAAACTTTCCTATTCAACACTGATAAATCGATCTAACATTATTCATTCATTTTCAGACTGTCACAGTATAGCTATATAATACCAATAATTCAATCTAGACTCGTAGTTGAAGAGTTTCAAGTATTGCTATAAAGATGTAGTAAGTAAAGTTGACGACCTTAGTCGAGGGCGACCCGAAGGATTCCTTTTCAATAGCTACCACACCAAGGTGTAGGGGAGGATGCTACTCCATCCCCTGGATTACTCCACTTTACTCTTGATCCTTGCTTTATAATGCTGAGCGATAAGTAAGGTAGCATCAAGTACCATTTTTGAGCCTTTGGTATGACTCGACCTGGGATTGAACACCGATCTCCGTGACCATTGGTGAACACTCTACTCGTAAAGCCATGCTATTAAGCACTAATAATTCTATTCAACGTAACTCATTCACATGCTCATATTTAAATGGTTTCAAGTATTGCTATGTGTAACTAATAATTCAATTAAACAGTCATTTATTTACATACAGATGATCAAACAGTTCTATTTCTAACTATTCAATTTAACATAAGTCAACCAAGTTAATTGTTTGTAAGTGTTGTTATGTATCACTAACAATTCATCTAAATATCAGTCATTTGCTTACACAGTTAAATGAGCAAACAGTTCTATTTCTAATAATTCAATTTAGCACAAGTCTTTTGTACACTGATTAAATGTCAAACAGTTCTATTTGACCCTTAGACAGGACCCATTCAGATTGCTACCACTCTGGGTTAGAGTGAACCTGGGAGTAATGGCAATGAAGGGGTACTCCGCATTTCACAAAGCTCAAAAAAACTGGCTCCTCGCCATAACATTTTTTATGTCATAAGTTTATTCTTTATAACCTCGTTCTGGTGTAATGGCTAAAGAATTGTACTGTAGTGTCGACGTTTGGAAGTTCAGGCACTAGTCACACTATAACGATCACTGTTGGGCTAATTACCTCGAGTAAAGGCATGAATCCAATTTTTTCCATCAATGGATTATATAATATCACTGCTGTTCTTCTGCTGGGTGGTTTTAGCATTGAATAACCCATTAAGATTTATTTGCCGTTAGACAAAAAAAACAACAAACAAACCATGTGCTCATCGATGTAATTTAGAACATAGCTCTTTCTTTTGAGCGGGTGTCTTCGTGGTGTAATGGTTAAAGCGATGTACTGCGGTTTAGTAGTAAGCGAGTTCGTACTCCAGTCGCGTTATTACGTTCACTTTCGGGCAAATACCCTTGGAAAAGGTATGAATCCCAGCTTTGGGTTAAATAGTACCACAACTGTTCTTCTAGGAGAATGGCTTTGGCATTAAATACCCTATAAAGGTGGATAAGCCATTAAACAAAGGAACCGAACAGTGTCTTACTTTTGATTGCAGATTTAATATTTGTTTCAAAAAAATTAATTCAAGATAATCTTTGAAAGTTTAAGATAATTTTATACGTGGCTAATAATGACTATTTTTAAAGAGCAAAATGAATTTAAGAAAAAAAAGGAATAAATATAAACACAGAATGATTTGGAATTGGTTTATTGGAAAAATTATTCCAATCTCGCAAATTCTTTTTTTTTAGGCAATTCAAAATAGCGGTAATTCATTCATAATGCTCCTGGCCAAAAGAGACGTCTACCATAAATGTTTTGATGGTTGAAAAGTGAAAACCATTCAAAATTTCCTGAAGAATGAGTGATGTGTGCGGAGAAGCATATTCTAGTCAAAAAAGTTTGCAAATGGGTTAAATAAAGGTTTGCTGCTATAAACCTCAGTCAAAAATAGAGTGCATGGAGTAGAAACACACCGACTCTCTGGTAAAGAAAACGTTTCAGACGCAGAGTTCTGTAAGGAAGACCAAGCTGGCTGTTCTTAGAAAAGAAAGGACAATTGATTTTCCTTGAAAAAGGAGCATCGGTAAACAGTGATTCCTGTTAGCAACTCCGTTGGCAAAATTCCCCTTATTTATGGAATGTCACTCTTATATAAAACAAAGAAAAGAAAGATTTATTTTTTGTTTCAAAGATGTGCACAGCCGAAAAACTTATACACTCGAATCGATTCGTATTCTCGATATATTTTGTAAATAGTTTTTGTCAAAGCACACTGTCATTTTGTTTGGTTATTTGATTTAATGACATATCAACCCTTTTGGGTTATTTAATGACAAATTCTGTTTACACACACACACACACACACGAACACACACACACACACACCTACACACGCACTCCCCACACACACATATACGCTTCCCCATGGAGATTGACCACTCTGACGAAGGAATTTACAGTTGCTGCTCGCATAATGCAAAGCTCTTCGAACGAATCGAGCACTCTGGCATCCGGTAGGGTATAAAATGTAAACAAACGAACGCTGCTGCTGATGTTGCTTCATTATACCTTATAATTCCCTTGCTGGCGTGGTACGCTTGTTGGTCGAGGGGTTGATACTAAGTCTAACGTAAAGTTGAGCGGATTTCAAGAGTCCTACATGTCTAGCCACACTGAAGAGTTGTGATACAACGAAACAGTGGATAACTCTCTCTCTCTCTCTCTCTCTCTATATATATATTGTTTGCAGGTGACTTAATTTTTGAATGAGTTCGAAATTATTTGTTTGCACACATTTAAATGGTTTCGAGTATGGCTGGCTTATGTAAATAATTCCACATAATATTAAGCAACTATTTGCGTACGATTAAATGTTTTCTTGCATAGCTATTTTGTTCAAATTATTCCATTGAATATTACTCCATTGTTTGGTCACAGTGAAAGGCTTTCAAGTATTGCTATCTAATAATAATAATTCTGTTTGATAGTATTTATTTGTTTGATGACATCTAAATGAATTCAAGAATCATTATCTCAGCGAAACTGACCCTTTGTTATCAACTTCTAGTGATCATCATCATCATCATCATCATCATGTTGTGCAACCAGCACGGATATCCCTGACACTCTCTCGCCACTCCTCACTATCGTTCATCGCTTCCTGGCAGCTCCTCAGGGCTACATCCCGTACTCTCACAGAGCTGCTGTATGTAGGTTCGAGCCGGTCTCCCTGGCCTTGCTTGGCCATGTGAGGAGGTCCATAGAAGAACATCACTTATGAGCTTGTCCCCGCTTCTCCAGCTGTGTCCTGCATGTCTGGTTCATCTAACTTTGACAGTTTTCGTGATGGGAGGTAGGTGGCCGTGCAGCTGCTATTTTGTGTGGTGTTGCCTCCAGGACTTGTTCAAAATTGCTCGCATTATTCTTGTGTAGTTGCTGTCAAGCTTTTTCCCCAGTCGTTTAGTAAGCGTCCATGTAGGGCATTCATATAGCAGTATTGACGCAACCGCTGCTTGGAAGAAACTGTGTTTCATTTTATCGGTCAGGTCTGATTTCCATATGACCGATAGGCTATCAATTGCTGTCCATGCCTTTGTTAGTCGCGTGTTGATATCTTTTTTGGTTGATGAGACAGTTTCCTAGTTTTTGTACGATTGTATAAACGTGGACACGCCAGTGATCGCTGACCAACAATAACCGATATATATATATATATCAGCTCTTTGCAGACAATGGACTGAAGACCTGCTGGGAGATAAGGATCATAGGGACAGATTGAAAGAGTTAGGGAAATCCTTACTAACAGCGCGATTTGTTAATGATATTGGTCGCTGCGAGAGGAAATTAAAGAATAAGCTCAGGACACATTTAGGTGCTAGTATTTGATATGTCCCGTTTCTTTAGCCCAGTTAGGTTCAGTCGACGTATTCAATTGCCCAATTCGTTTGGGCGGATGCGTAAACGAATGACGTTTCCTACTAACCAGACCTGGCTCAAAGTAACCTTTCCTTATTTCCTAAAGTGAATATTTATCTCAAGGTTAAGATACGAACACGTGGAAGACATTAAGATATCTGACGGTATTGCTGCTTAACATATAGAAAAGGAAATTTCAGAGGTGCTTCAATTAAGTGAAAACTCACTGGAATAATACTATAGAATTTTTCAAAAAAAATTAAAGTTTCATTCATTGTTCATTTCTGATCTAGAATCAGTCTCGATACTATTTAAACACTTTTCGTATACATGTATTTATGTAATCTTAACTAGTAATAGCAGCGTATCATTGCGAAGTCCTTATTACTGTATAACATGTAAAATGCTCTTTTAGACTGTCGGGAATAAATAAATAAATAATTTATATTGAATTAAAATAATTGATGAATATGCAGAAACTCCCAGAGGCCTCTGACAGAAAAAGGGGTAACGCATGCGCAACGTTATCTGGTGCTCTTCAACTGGAGTCTCATTGACATCGTCTCCTCATGTCCTCATACTTCTGAGTATTCTAGCTGATATTTACAACCCTGTTGGAGAAGTTCTGTGGCATCATGGAAAAGGTGCTGGATTACGGCCTTGAAATGAGCAGACTCCAGTCACAATATAATGTTCCCTTTCGGGTTAATACCCTCGGAGCAAGGTGTGAACTCCCTTATCCCCACCAGCTATGGGTTACATAGTATCACTGCTGTTCTTATACAGGAATCAAATTGGCATTAAAAACTCACAAAAGTTGATATGCCATTAAGCAAAGGAAACTAAACCTCAGAACGTGGAGGTCTGTGTAGTCCCGATTCTTCCTCTCATTTCCAATTCCTCTTTTTTTGTTTCAAAGGATTTGGGGACTTTCGCAAGCTCACCAACAACAACTGAAATCTTCGTAACCCTCATAATTCATATTCCTTTTTAGTTGCCAGTCAGGTTCTAAGGTTTTATTTATTATTTTGCTTTGTTTTATCTTTGCTCTGTGGCGGGGGGGGGGGTCCTTGTGGTGTAATGGTTAAAGCGATGGACTACGGAATCGTAGTAAGCAAGTTCGTACTCGAGTCGCGCTATTACGTTCACTTTCGGGCAAACACCCTTGGGAAAGGAATGAACCCCCTTATCCTCCCAGCTATGGGTTAAATAGCACCACTATTGTTCTTCTAGGGGAATGGCTTTGGCATTAAATAACCAACAACGATTGATATGCCATTAAAACAAAGAAATCAAACCAAACCAAACCAAACCAAACCTTTGCCCTGTTGTCTTGTTGTGTTTTGACATTTTGACCCGGCCAAAAATGCCATTTGACCCGGCCAAAAATGCCATTCAAGGTGATGCACCAGAAGGAAGTGACACATTCTAATGGTAGTTATGGGAGGAAATCGCGTGGGCGGAAATTGGCTGATGAAATGGGACGAACTAAAAAAATTTCCATGGTACACTACAGAGTGATGCACCGGAAGAGAGTCACCTCTGAAATGCATGACAGTTATTTCCGCTTGATGACGATTAAACATTCGATTTCAAAGATCGAGTGGACGTCAAACGATTATATAATTCAGTGGAATTGAGTTCCGGTTCCAGTTTGAGTTCGACGCCAAGGGGGCCAGTAGAATTGCCAGTAGAGTGTCATGCCAGTTGGAGTAGAGATGTGGTAGGGAAAGCCACACCCGACCGAGGGGGCCCTCGGGAACCCCGATGGAGTTTGGGGTCCAGCGAAGAGGCTGATAAGATGCAGTAAAGAAAGCTAGCAGAGTGGCCTTTAGGCCTCCGGTTGAGCATCAAGAGAACAAGAAAGACACAACGTGACGGTCATAAGAGTGAGGGGTCAAAAAATTGCAGTTATGTTCGGTCTCCAGCTCCCTCTCACAGTAAAACCCCACACAACCTTTTCTAACCCTTGCAATAAAGTGAGAGGTACAAATATTGTTAAAGAAGTCTTCCTGCGT
The DNA here is from genome assembly GCA_963585895.1 of Sepioteuthis lessoniana. Lineage (NCBI taxonomy): Eukaryota > Metazoa > Mollusca > Cephalopoda > Myopsida > Loliginidae > Sepioteuthis > Sepioteuthis lessoniana. Next base: position 104,687,358 of record OY757916.1, on the reverse strand, counting down.
CTTTATCATACGTCTGTTTTTGTCACTGCGTCTTAATTATTGTGTCGTTGTGATGCTGCATGAACATGTAGATGACAATATAACAGTCTGCCAGAACGGCAAAATTCATTTGATGGCAAATTCCTTTTTTTTTCTTGCAAATTACCACAAAGACTGGTCCTTTTTCCAATATTGGCTTATCTGCTTGCATTCCGAAATCACCATGGCTTATTGACTAATATACTGCACTACAATATCTTAATAAGTGAATTCGAGCTTCAGTCACACTTTATGTTCTCTTTCACATTTGGGAACGTTATGAACACCCAAAAACCTCCCAGCTATGGGGTAAATACTACTTCTACTATCCTTGTGCAATGAGAGCTTTGACATTAAAAATTTAAAAAAATATCCAAAATAATTTTATGCATCTCATTCCCTGGGACGGAATCTGGTCTCATCATATATCAATCATTAGTATAGTAAGTTAGTAAAGTTGGCGACCGTAGTCGATGGCGACTTGAAGGCTCCCTTTTCAATAGCTACTACACCGAGGTGTAGGGGAGGGTGCTACTCCTTTCTCTGGATTAATCCACTTTACCCTTGATATGTACCTTATATTGCTTAGTGTTAAACAAGGATATACCAAGTAACATTTTTAAAGTCTTTGGTATGACACGACCATAGGCGAACATTCTACCCACTAGATCAATTGTAAAATATTAATATCTTGTACAATTCACAGGGAATCACTTTCCCCATTCAGTTGGGCCACGTCTTGTACTTCATTTGTGCTAGTTTATTACATTCGCTTATTATGTGATTGACCATTTCATCTCTTTCTCCACAAAATCAACACTTGTTATACAGTAGCGTATAATAAACTTTTGATTTAATTTAATTGGTCTTCATGGCATTGTTTTATACTACCTTTATTCTGTTTCTCTTTTAAGGTTTCCATTTCATATCCATTTACTAATCTTCTGTGTAATATCGCCAATTTGTCGCTTGAAGTATCCATATAGTTGTTTTTCTTCCCATTTTGTTTCCTAGTTATTGCTGCATTCTGTTAGGCTTTATGATGTCTTTGCTATTACTGGCTACTATAATTAGTATTTCTTTTCAGAGCACACAGCGCAGTGGATAAGGCATTTGATTGAAAAAGTACTTCTGAGTGAAATCGTCCGGAAGTTGCTTGCTCAATCCCAACTATTGGTAAGAAAGCTTACATAAGCTTAATATTTGTATCCTTATATCGTTAACAGAATTGAAACAATTTTCTCTCGTGGATTAAATAAAGTGTTCAGTTCGAGGTTCTGGGTAGAATTCCGAGTTTGACATGAAAAAGCCTGAAGAAGGCCAAAAGACACATCGGCCGAAACGTTATGAATATAACAGTGAAGGTGAATATAATAGTCTAAATATCTTAAGTGATAAAAATTGTCCAGCTTTATCTCAGAATTATAGACAAATAATTTCTTTGCTGTCGAGTTTTCATAATCCTTCTTTACTTGACACATATTGTCTGTGTCATTTAATGTGTGTATGACCTTGGGTATGGTCGTCAATTTCCTTGTCTTTTGGTCTATTTTCCTGAATTCCTCTCTTGTCCGTTTTAAGAATGGTCCAGAGTATCTTCCAAAGGGGAATGCTATGGGGGTATTTTTTCCATATTAGTTTGTGATATTTTACTGGAGTCAAAGGGACAGCAAGTCTCTACAGAACTCATCAAAGTATTCTGGCCTATCTTATCAAAGCTGTAGTCTGGATGATCAAGATTCTTCCTCTGATTTCCAACTCTTCCAGTCTTTCTTTGAAGTCTTTTGGGACTCTTCAAAGTGCACCTGTTACAATTGGTATCACAGTCACCCTCATGTTCAACAGTTGTTTTAGTTCGCTTGTAATGTCCAAAGATTTGTTAATCTTTTCATATCTCTTATTTATAGTCTTTGATCGGCTGGAGGAGCAAAATCCAGTCGATGGCTATTTCTCCTCTCCAACGAATATCCTGTATATGACACTAAACAATCTGATGGTGAGGTTTCAGTAATGATGGAACTTCTTGCGATGTGAAGTACCTCTTCATTGCCATCGCTCCCAGGTCCACTCTAACCCAGAGAGGTAGCAACTGATAGGGTTCAATCTAAAGGTCAAACAGAACTAAACTGCGTACTTATACTAAACTGAATTGTTTGAAATAGAACTGTTTTGACATTTAAACTAGGTACTTATGCTAAATTGAATTGTTTTAAAGGGAACCGTTTTTGTATGCTAAACTAAATTGTTTGAAATAGAACTGCTTTTGACATTGAAACTGTACATACGCTAAACTGATTTGTTTGACTGTTTGACTTAACTGAATAGCTTGAAATGAAAATTTTTTTGACAATTATACTGTGTACTTATACTAAACTGAATCGGAGGTGACGTGGTATAATGGTTATCGTCGTAGAAAATGGACACGGCGAAACGAGTTCAAATCTTGGTCGAGACTGATTGCATTTGACATAGCACTAATATCCTTGGGAAAGGTATGAATACAATTATTCTCCCTCCAGCTATGGGTAAATAGTAGGTCAGACATGGTTCTTCAGCCTTGGTGAGGCAACTAGTCTAGGAGAAGGAAAACTCTGAATTCAAACCTGTTAAAATCCGCTTAAAAATTGACCCTGCGTCATATCCTGCCCGAGGGGAGGGGTTGGTAAATATGTATGTTAAACTGAATTGTTTGAAATAGAACTGTTTGTTTGCATTAAAGTGGATTTGGCATTCATATAAATATCAAGTAAATATCCTTAATCCAAACAATCTACAGCTCTATGGCATTAAATATTTCAATGAAAGAAGAATATAAGGTGCGGAAGCAAAATTAGGAATCGTTCCTTTGTTTATTTGGAATGTATGACATATCATCCTTAATAGGTTATTATATTTGATACCAGAGATTGGTAGATTGTTTGGATTAAGGATATTTACTTGAAGTTATCCTTTTTTTTTTTTACTTAGGATTATTGTCACTTCCTTGAAACCATATAGCTATGTGCGAATAAATGACTGTTGTTAAATAGAAATAACCACTTGAAACGGATAAATTATTAGTATTAGATAGGAATACTTGAAACCATATGGCTGTGCGCAAAGCATTTGTATCAGATCGGAATACTTGGTATCATATTACTGTGTACAAATAATCCTATTAGTTACAACTAAACATTAGGTGTAAATATAAATGTGCAACGAACGCAGTTTCTTTATTTTTCGGCAGAGAATAACCCTAGAGGGGTTGACATGCTGTTAAAATAAATCCCTCTATCAATCATATATAAACTTAAAAGCTTATGGTCATGCGCAGTTGAAAAAAACATTCTCAGTGGAGTGTGTCAGCGATTCTTGGGTTGAAGCGCTAAGTGCCAAACATTTGTCGAGAATGAGGGTTATGAAGACTGAGTCAACAATTACGATATTTGGCATCTCCTTTATTTAACAGTCGGTCATGGCAAACTATTTATGAAAAAACATTTGAAATGCAGAGAGTCGATAAATTTTGATATATGGATATTACGTTGAACTGACTTTTTTTTTTTTTTTTTTTTTTACTGAATGACAAACGTGCATGCTGCGATCAACTTTGCTCCGAAAAAGCTTATACCCCCCCACCCACGCCACTGCACGAGACACAAAAAAATCTCACTTATATTTAATGTTTTGTAATTGGCAAAAAGCAGAAAATACGAACTTCATTATTACAGCATAAAACAGGCATTGGAACTAAAGAAACAGTGTCCATCAATTTCATATTTTCTGATGTTATGTTTGCTTGCGACTTCCATTGATACATCGATTACATTGATCTGGTCTTGATTATATGCTGGGAAACAAATCAATCATAAAACGAAAGATTAAAGTCAGTGTTTTGCGCCCTGGGCTATTGCCCTACTATTAGCGACGATTTGAAAGTTGTTATTTGATAGTATAAATGATCACTTGTTATAGTCTAAGCAGAGATTAGTTAGTTGGAATCAGTTGGCAAAATTGTGTAGTTATTATGCGGAAATGAAAGACCGGCTTGAATTTAAACCGTCATTTGATAATAATTAGATGGGCTGACAGTTTAGAAAAAGCGGATTTAATAAAGGCTATAGTTAGATTTTTTTTTTCACCTGTTTATTTAGAATTATCGACGGAAAGCATATTATTACGTATTTCTCTCAATGAAAAAATAACAAAAAACAGATTGAAGCTGCTGTAATGGGAATATTTCTTTATGATTATATATATATATATATATATAAGGAGTCTATTGATATTTTCAGTTCCTGACTTCAGTCTTTGATAGATCCATCTGTTGTTCATTAAAACCACGGGCTGTGCAACAGCTTTTGGCGCGAAATATGAAAACTGTGAGCTGGGTTCAAATTACAGCCGAAGCCGTTTGTTTTGCTTCACCATAATGGCATTAGTAAGGAGATGGATTTATTTCCTCTCTTGGCAACAGTAGATATGATTGTACGGTAGACTGAACTTCTTAACATTGGTTGGCCACCAGTCTACATAAAAAATAAATTGCAAACCGAAGATTCTGTTAAAAGGATATAGGTCAATGTAGCAGGAAAATCCTGTTACTTCCTTCGAGAAGTTTAAGAAAAAGAACACACACACACACACACACACACACACACACACACACACACACACACACACACACACACACACACATATATATATATATATATATATATATATATATATTTTAAGTTTAAGAAAAAGAACACACACACACACACACACACACACACACACACACATATATATGTGTGTGTGTGTTCTTTTTCTTAAACTCCTCCAAGGAAGTAGCAGGATATATATATATATATATATATATATATATATATATATATATATATTTACTATGAGAGTTTACGTGTATGTAAAATGGAGAAACGCAAAAGATTTCTTTTTTTTATTTTGAGAGCTTTCAGTGCTATAATTGAATAGAAAATATAAATTCATTTTGGTTTATTATGGAAATAATTCTATATGGATACTTATTCTGCTTAAAAATGGGGGACATTAAGTTTGATTTTAAATTTTTATTTACTTTTCTCCTAGCACAGGCACAGGCTAAACCTAAATATGTTTTTGAATAAAAATATTTTTACTAATCGAAAAATATAAATTTTTAAATAAGAAACTGGGCGCTACTATTTTTTAAAAAATATTCGATATAAAAATATTCGTTGTAAAAGTATGGAAACCTCATTTTAAACTGTCATTTTTAAAAATTCCAGTTTTGTTCCTTTTATTCTGGTAGAATATTTAAGTAAGAATATATGGAAGAAGGACCGTGGTGTAATGGTTAAAGCGACGGACTGCGGAGTTCGTACTCCAGTCGCGCTATTACGTTCACTTTCAGGCAAATACCCTTGGGAAAGGTATAAACCTCCTTATCCTCCCAGCTATGGGTTAAATAGTACCACTACTATTCTTCTAGGAGAGTAGCATCAAATAAACTTCAAAGGTTGATATGCCTTTAAACAAAGAAACCAAACGAATCTTCATGTATGTTGCAATAGGGATAAAAGGTTACGAAACTAGCTGGGTCGACCTTTATGGCTGTACGTAATTATAAATCTCACGGCAGTAGGTCATCTATGGCTTTACAATTTTTTTCTAAGTAGAGGAATTATATTATAAATGGAATCAATGACCACAGAATGCAGAGTCGAAACTATATCAATGATCCACCTTGCACACAAGCGATGCCAAATTAACTAGAAGCTCAGTGGTTGAGTTTCGGCTCGGTACTCTGTGGTCGATGATTCGATCTCCTGTGAGGGAGATCAAGGTATACACTGCTGTTGAGACCTAATGGGGTCAAAAAAACTGTCAGTATTTGCCGGATTTTCTGCTCATGGTAATTCAATTTATTCTTTATTATGCTTATTTTATACGTTTCTTCTTTAAGAGTTAATTTGGAAAGACTTACAATGAATTATATATATATATACATAATGGTTGCCACTTGCGTATGGCAAAGCTCATCTAGTGAATTGAGCACTCCGGTCTCCGTTTGCGTAAATATTTTAAATATTTTCTGGCATTAAGATCTTGACAAGAGCCAGACGAAACCGGTCGTTCAAAAATATATAATCTTTTTTTAATAATAAACATGCCCACATCTTCCCTAAGCCCACATGTTTTCCTGGCAATCAATAAGTTTTTAACCATTGATAATTTGTATATATATATATATATATATATATATATATATATATATATATATGTTTTTTTGATTATCTTTTATGCTTATCTTAGATGTAACATTAAGTCAGAAGTATAAGGCACCCAGTAAGAATAGAATTCACAAACGGTGACAATAGGCTAGTAAAGCGTTAATGTTGAAACTATGAAGTATTTATCTTTTTAGTTATTTACTGAGCTTATTTTAGGTGTAATAGAAGGGCAGAAGTATTGAGTGCTCAGTGAGAATCGAATTCACTAACAAGTGGCTATTAATCTTCAGTCAAATAATCTGCGCGAAGTTAAAAGGATTTCAAGTATACTCATAATTCCTATCTACTCCAACGAATTATCAAACACACACACACACGCATATATATATATATATATATATATATATTGCATTGCACTAATACCCTTTGAGTCAACCGGGTTTTGATCTTAGCTTCGGGAATCTAGCCTGTCTAGCCACAATAAGAGTTCTGATAGAACGAATCAGATCTGTCTATGGATGACAGTATATATATATATATATATCATCATCATCATCATGTCGTGCTGGTAGCACGGATATCCCTGACCCTCTCTCGCCACTTTTCCCTATCGTTCATCGCCTCAGGCAGGTCTTCTGGACAACATCCCGTATCCTCACATAGTCGCTGAATGTATGTTCGTGCTGGTCGTCCTGCTTTTGCACGGCCATATATGGGGGTCCATAAGAGTACATCCCTTATGAGTTCGTCCCTGCTTCTCCAGCAGTGTCCTGCATGTCTGGTTCGTCTAACTTGAATAGTTTTCGTGATAGGAGGCAGGTGGCCGTACAGTTGGTGTCTTGTGTGGTGTTGTCCCCAGGACTTGTTATGCTCCCCTACCCCTATAGGGTTGAGCTCTCTAGCGAGGGAATTAAATGTGTTGCCATTACCGTAATGCAAGGCTCTTCATATGAATCGAGGTCTCGGTAGCCGTTAAGCGGATATATGTAAACAAAAACAATTGTGATATATAACCGTTTAAATTTCCTTTGCTTCCGCTGGTTTCTTCATGGCTGAGTGGTAGAATCTTGCATTGGTGTTTGAGTCGACCAGGTTTCGTTCCCAGACTCGGGAATCTAGCTTGTCTAGCCACCCTTATGAGTTCTGATAGAACGAAACAGATCTGTCTGTGGATGAGAATATATATACGTAATTTTTAAGTGAATAATTTATAAACAATTAAACTGTGTGCAAAAAAAATGAGCTCTGGCTTATTTAAAAATATTCTTACCTATAAATTCTATTCGTTTAAAAATAATATGTATATATATATATGTGGGGAGGAGTATGATGAATATATTAGCAGAATTTAGCATTAAATAACTCACAAGTGTTCATAGGACACTAAACAATCTGATGGTGAGTTTCTCGTGTTGCTGGGGGTTTGGGAAATACGGAGAACTACTTCGTTGCCATTACTACCAGGTCCACTCTGGCCCAGAGTGTTAGTACCTGATAGGGTCCTATCTATGGATCAAATAGAACTAAGCTGAGTAATTACGCGAAACTGAATTCTTTGAAATCAAGTATTTTTTACATCTGTCTGTTTAAACAATGTATTTATCTAAATTGAGTTGTTTGAAATAGAACTGTTTTGACATTTAACAGTGTGTAAGCAAAAATCTATTCTTATACCTAGCTACATTGTTTGAAACTTTAATCAAAATAACTTAATTCTGCGTTAAATAACCGATAAGGGTTGATACGCCATAAAACAAAACAACCAACAACCAACACTCCTGCTCTTCAGCCTCTCCTCCACAGAGATTCCCTCTCGAGGTTAGAGACCATCGTATAATAATTTTTTATCCTTTAGTTAGTTATGGCCCAAGTATGGATGTATGGAGCGCACAATTGAACTGAAACTCACTATTAAGGGTTTGCTAATTTTGCTTGGTAACCATAGCACCATGCAAGAAGATATAACTTGGTTAGCCGAATTCATATTTTGCATCAATAACCGTAGTACAACATGACCACAATATTTTAAGATGATCTTTTGTCATTGCACTAAAAGATTTTCGCTGTACCAACGTGGGTATCTTAATACATATATATATATATATATATATATATATATACAACTCCTCTGCAAGTGCGGGTTGAGACACGAGGTCAATGTTTTAAGCAGAAATTAACGGGTTTGAATTCGGAGTTTTCCTTCTCCTCGACCAGTTCCCATACCAAGGTTTAGTAACCCAGTTTGCATTACTATTTACTCATAACCGCTATGATATATATATATATATATATATATATATATATATATATATCTTCTTTAAAAACAAAAAGCGGTCACATTAGGATTATAAATTTATTTCCATCCTGTTATGAGAATTGATATGAATCAATAATACCAAAAATAACAGGACTTCTTCAGATCTAATGAATAAAATTATTCAGAATAGACACAGGAAGGAAGGGTTGGTGTTATTGATTCATATCAATACCCATAACAGGCTGGAAATAAATTTATAATCTTATTGTGACCGGTTTTTGCTTTTGTTTTTGTTTAAGAAATTATTGCTCTGCGATATCAGTTACATTGAGCTCTTTACCAGGAAAATTTAAATGTTTATAGCAGAATGATTTTTTGTCCTGACGGAATTATTCCCGACTCCGGTTTAACTGGATCAAATAATATATATATATATATATATATATATATATATATATTGTCAATAAAAACAAACTCCGTTTTTATTCGTTTCTAAGTATTTTTAATCTTTACTAACTTAAATCAGGTATATTTTATGTATTGTAACAGCTGTCGTGAATGTTTACATCTTTGTAATGTCCTAGTTGGTTGGTCGGTTGGTTGGATTTTATGGCATTGTAGGTTATTTAATGTAAAATCCATTTTAAACAAAAAAAAAAAACAGATCTATTTAAAACAATTCAGTTTGGTATGAGTACACAGTTTAATTGTCAAAAACATTTACATTCCAAGCTTGTCAGTTTAGTCAAACAGTTCTAATTCAAATAATTCAGTTTAGAATAGATTTTGTTTGCACAGTTATATGTTAAAACAGTTCTATATTTAACAATTCTGTTTAGCATAAGTACAGTTTCAATGTCAAAAAGAATTCAATTTCAAACAATTCACTTTAGCATATAAAAACAGTTCCATTTCAGACAATCCAGTTTAGCATAAGTAAGCAGTTTAATTGTCTAAAAACATTTCTATTTCAAGCTATTCAGTTTAGTCAAACTGTTCTAATTCAAAAAATTCAGTTTATCATAAGTACGCACTTTAGTTCTAGTTAAACCATAGATAGGGCTCTATCAGGTACTGCAACTCCTGGCCAGAGTGAACCAGGGAGCAATGGCAATAAAGAGGTACACCGCATTCCCCAAAGCTCCAGTCCTATTGGAACCTTACCATCAGATTGTTAGTATGATATCCAGGATACTCGTTGTGGGAGGGGGTCTCAACTTTCTGCACAGGTTCAGTCGGTGTATTCTACAGCCCCAGCCAACTGAACAACAGAATTGGTGTATTCGTTTAAATCTGTTTTGATAATGAAGATTGAAGAAAATGAAAACTTTTCTGTTCTCTTTTTTTTATTATTTAAAAGGAAAAAAATACGACTTCGTCACAAAAAAAAAGTTTGTGTTGTAGATGCCGTGAATGATCAAACGTTTCAAAAGTGATTTTCCATCTTTCGGACCGGATATTTCTCGTTAAATGATATTTCCCGTTTAGCGTAACAATTAGAGGTAGATAACAATTAAACAAAAACAAAACATAATAACAATCACCGGCATATGTCAAAAGAAATAACCAACATTATAAAAAAGTCGAAATCAAACGTTGAAAAATAATTTTAACAGTTAGTTTATGTTCATCACTTTAAAGTATGACTTCCATTTACGTTGATCACAATAACTTTTTTAAGAAGTACAAAACTAATTGACCGCATTTCAATGAGTGTTTATTTTTTGAAGCATTTTAAAAGAAACCAAGAACGCAATGGATCTTGGTGCAACTATAATGAACTTTTACTTACCAATCCGAGGTTTGCAATTATTTAATTTATTTGTAAGTCTTTACCATAATCTATCAAACCAAATAGACGTAATTCTTTTATCATTGTCAACTAAAATCCTTCATATCTAATTTCAGGGGTTTTGTTTTAAACAAACAATCTGATCTATTAATCACCTTCTTTTAGACCAACGTCTCCTTCATTAATTAGATGGATCAACATTACAGAGTAAAAAATTTTGTTTTTGTTTTATTTATTTAACGGAATATCGATCTTCGTGTGTTATTTACAGCCATTTTTATAGAAGAACAGTTATGATATTATTTAAGCCATAGCTTGGGTTGAAGGGGGTTTCTTACCATTTCTGAGTGAGAAAGAAAACAGATTTACCGTCTTGTTATGTGTATCCCTTTGATGGAGTGAAGACAACCATATTTAAAAGCCTAAAACTGCCTAAATTGTGTTCAATACTGGGCTAGTCCAAAGGTTGCTCCGAAAGTAATGCCTTCAAATCTTTCGACAGAAGTATGCTCTGACAGGGTATACAGTGATTTTATTTGGTTTAGGTTGGACTGTTTTCTTTATATCTATATCAAACATTGTTGGGTATTTAATGCAAAATCCTACTTTTATTTATATATCAAATATACGAGGATCATTAAATAAGTTTCCAGACTTTTTATCTTATGGGCACTTTCATTCATAGTATACACATAAAACTCTAGTCCCTTTCGAAGTAATCTCCTTCGACTGCAATGAACTTGTTGTACCGTTCCAACAACTTCTGTAAGGCCCCATGGAAGTCCTCTTGTGTGACCATGTCAATGACCTCCGTCAGAGCCTCTTTCATCTCCTCAATTGTCTCATAACAACAGTCTCTGAGCTTAGGGAATAAGCAAAAGTCACAGGGAACAAAGTCAGGATTATAGAGAGGGTGAGAAACTGTCTTGATGCCCATCTTGGTCAAATAGTCTGTGACAAGGATGGAGTTGTGGACTGGTGCATTGTTCTGGTGGAATTGCCACAGACCCGATTTGAAGAGTGCTGGCCTCTCCCTCGGAATCTCTTCTCTGAACTCCCTTAAAACCTCAACATAGTAACCCTAACCCTTTGGCCAATCAACTCTGGTGTTCTGACTTCCTTACTCCTCCCACATCTCTCATCATCCCTCATAGACTCCCTGCCTTCCTTGAATCTCTTATACCACTCAAAAACTGATGCAAGATGGTCGAAAAGCAGTCTGAAGCATTCTATTCGTTTCTGTGTCATTTTTTCCAAGTTTAAAACAGAATCTTATTGCATATCGCTCTTCTAAAATGTCCTCATGTCCAGATTGCATTTTTGAAATTCACCAGCTGTGACAATCAGGCTTTAGTAGGGTGTATTGCAATTTCTGCTGTAGCTGATCATTTGAACGTGAAATCATAAAAATTGATCAGTCATCTCATAAGATGTATAGCAATAACATAGTGAATTTTCAAGAGTCTACGGCAATTTTAAATGCCTATACAAAAAAGTCTGGGAACTATATATGCATTTAAAGGATTTGGGTTAGATAATCTACAAAACAAACCAAACCAAACTAGTCACACTTGCTACAGCGACTATTTACACTGACCAATTTCAAATTCATAATACGTTTTTTGACCGTATATATAATAGTATTTTTATTGTCCTTTCCTATTAAAAACTCAGAAAAAATTTTCAACGGCGCTTATTTTGCAAGATATCTACGATGTTAGGGTAATTTAGGTTAAACTAAGACCCTTTTTGAATAGTTGTATCCAGTCAACCGCTCGGTCATGTCCAGGACCTGACACAAGGTCAATTTTTAAGCAGATTACAACACTTTTGAATATAAATTCTTATTTTTTTCTTGATTGGTTCGCAATAATACGAAATAATAATCATATAACAAGTAAATACAGAAAACTAGCACAAAAGGAGTTGGTTGGTGGATTTTCAAGAGTGTACGCCAATTTTAAATGCCTGTACAAAGAAAGTCTGGAAAATTATTGAAAGCACCACGTATATGATTTGTACACATTTTACGCACGTTGTTAAACGAGTCCGGGCTCATCCTTTTGTACACAGTTAAATGGTTTTAAGTATTTCTATGAAACATGCTTATTAATATTTACTATTACTCATTTCCTTGCACACAATTAAATGATTTCAAGTACTAATATGTAACAATAACAATGGAACATCAGACATTTGTTTGCAGACGTTGAAGTGGTTATAAATATTGCTATTTAACACTAATTATCCTATTCATCGCTATTTGTACACAAATGGCGCCATGTATTGCTATACATCACGAACAATGCAAGTAAACATTAGCGGCTTCCGTAGAGCAACGTGTTTGATTTAATCTTTTACGTAGACATCATCCTCATCACCATTAAGGCATGGTGAAATTATAGATACCTTTTGTCTTTCTTTTGACATCCATACTTATCGGCCATCACGCTAGTCAAGTCACTGTGACGGTATCTCGTGTTCGTATAGAGTTGTTGTTGTTGGCGACCGTAGTCGAGGGTGACCAGAAGGCTCCCTTTTCGATAGCTACTACACCGAGGTGTAGTGTGGGCGCTACTCCTTTCCATGGATTGCTCCACTTTACTCTTGATCCGTACCTTATACTGCTAAGCGTTAAGCAAAGAGGTATCAAGTACCATTTTAAATTGTTCGGTATGACGCGACCAGGAATTGAACCCAGGTCTCCCCGGACCATTGGCGAACACTCTACCCACAAGGCCAATGATAGAATAGATGAATATAGTTTTTTGCTGGTCGATTAAAACTGATTTGTTCCTGTTTAGAACCCACGGAAGAACTTTGCTAAAGAGGCCAACTTTACTTCTCCAGACGTAACAAGCATTCCATCCTCGTCTTAATTGGAAGGTCTGTGTGATGGGAGTTTTGTGGTCGTACAGCAATTGTTTTGTAGGGTGCTGCTTCCAAGATTTGTTCAAGACAGTACGAAGCATCCTTGTGTAGTTTCCATCCAGCCTTTTCTCCTGGCATTTCGTTATTTCCAAGTGGAGCCACCATATAGTAGTGCTGACACTGCTACAGAAGGTGCTAATTATACCAATTATAAAAATTGACGAAAAGTGCTCATCCGGAATGAACCGGAAGGGAAGAACGTAATTTCCCATCAGATTAACGCAAGTCCATATGTTTACAGAGGACCAGGTAAACAAATTCTTACATCATGATTTGAAATTGTTCATTTCGCAAATAATTACTTTTTCATTTATTATTTTCCCATTCATTACAGAATTCTCATAATAGAGAAATTCGATTTCCTGGAAGACTGTAAAAGCTGCGAAACAGGAAGTTCTTTACTGCAAAAGACTGAAAGTTTTCGAAGGAGAGAGAATTATGAAGTTTCATGAGAGGTGGCAGAAGATAATGGAACAAAATGGTAGATATGTTATTAAATAAAGTTAATATAAATATTTTTTTAAAAAGTGTCTTTTATTTTACTTTCTAAAAGAACGAATATTTCTGGCCATCCAATATCTGTAAGTTTGTTGATTTGTAGAAATTCATTGTGTTATTACTTGTTTTGTTCAAGTTTTTCAATTGAATGGTCAAATTGACTGAAATGGAATCGTAAAAACGTGTAGCGTCAATTTTAATGATTGAAAATGTATCTGTAAACAAGATCCTGCTACCTTGGCATGCAGTTATCTTGATGAATACATGAAAATGGTCCATAGACAAGGCCTGTCCTTAACGTATCAAATCATTTTGAATTTTTGCAGAACCAGACGCCTGATTTTGGTTTAACGTACCAATCAATTGTTGCATACCCGTTCCAGGTATACTCATTTCAGGCTTTATGTTTTAGTTTTCTATTTCTTTCTATCGTCAAGTCGGTCGGCGCCTTCCTTCTCCCTGGCTCTTTTGTTGTGTTGCTCCGTCTCTGTCTTTCTCTCGACGCCATTTTGTCATCTCTGTATCTCTGTCTGTGCGTTCATTATTGCAACCCCAGCTGTTCTTATTTTTTGGGTGTTCGGATCACCACAATCTCAGGCATAATTATGTGCGCACAGAATTTTATTTTTCAATTTGTCGATTCATTTTCACCCGTCGCAAACCTACGGGAAATTAGTGAGTGGAAATAGAACGTTACAACCACTCGAGCCAAGTGATTCTCATCTACTAAAATTTCTATCAAACTTGTAAACTTCCTATGGTCATCTAATTACTGACATCGAATGAAAGCCAAGCTTTTTTTTTATATTAGAGTCACTAAACATCTATCAAATTTAAATGTCTTTTCCCTATCGTTTTAAATTAACTTACCGTTTATATCATTAATATGATTTCGCCAATCTCTAATTAACGTAATAAGAGTGACCCTTGACGTGTATCTATAAACACTCACGGTTCCTATGGATTTACTTAGTTGTCAGTTGAATATTGTATCAAATATGTCTGCTAAACCCCTCGTTGTATCCACTTTTAAACTTTCTGTGGCTTCTAGAAATCGCGATAATGATCAAAGAAGAGAACTTTGATTTGATTATAAATTAACTGCTATACTGACATAAGGATATCTCAACTGATGTTTTGGTTTGCAGCTTAGCCTCACAAAACATTTGAATGAGTTCGAGTTTAACCAGGTGCCCCATGCATATGGCCTTATATCGCAACTAAACTTGGTACGATGACATTATTATTTGAGGTTCCCAACCTTTTTATGTTTCAAAGCTTAAACCAAGAAATTCCGAAGCCAATATCCCCACAGAAAAAAAGCAACACCTTCACAAAAAAAAAAAAAAAAATCCTGCTAAATTTACAAGATAGGAATCATAATTTAAAAAAAAAACTGATGTTGACAATCACACAAAAAAAAAATTAATATCAGAGTTTATATAGAAATCGGAGATATGACAAGCAAGAAACTTGGTTTGCTTTGGTAGGATTTTTATGGCATATCAACCATTGTAGCTTATTTAATGCCAAATCCTCTTTATACATATATATCAAATATATAGGATTTGCTTTGGTTGGGTTTTATGGTATATCAACCATTGTAGGTTATTTAATGCCAAATCCTCTTTATACATATATGTTAAATATATAGGTGTTGGTTTGGTTATGTTTTATGGCATATCAACCCTTGTAGGTTATTTAATGCCAAATCCTCTTTATACATATATATCAAATATATAGGATTTGCTTTGGTTGGGTTTTATAGTATATCAACCATTGTAGGTTATTTAATGCCAAATCCTCTTTATACATATATATTAAATATATAGGTGTTTCTTTGGTTGGGTTTTATGGTATATCAACCCTTGTAGGTTATTTAATGCTAAATCATCTTTATACATATATACTAAATATATATGATTTAGTCTGGTTGACTTTTATGGCAGTCGGTGTATTCTACAGCCCCAGTTGATTGGGTTAAGAAACTTGGACTTCAATTTTTCTGAACACTGAAGATCAATGCGTTCCATCTGCAATTTAACAAATCTTCTTCATAGTCAACCGCAAAGAGTGGAAAGAAAATGTTGAAAGTTGAGTGTTGGGCTGCACGGATTATCTCGAAGACACACGCTGAAGACCCCTGGTGAATATTGAAGAAGATTGAGGAGGTGCAAGTCATGTATCGTTGTTGTGGTTGCTATTATTTATAATTATTATCAATATTATCATATTATACCTAGCAAGTTTTTCCCACCAGCGTTAGCTGGTGGCCTTTCCGTGAAGTCTAAGTGACAGCAAGTCTCCTCAAGTCTCCTGGACTCTTTTCAATATTCTCACCGATCTTAACAATGCAGTAGTTTGGATGGTTTTGGTCCGTCTTTCGAATTACCACTCTTCCAGCTCTTTACTAAGACTTCGAAGATCTCCCAAGCACTCCTGTTACTATTGGTATCACTGTCACCTTCATGCTTCATTGCTTTCTCAGTTCTCGGGCAAGGTTTAAGTAATTGTCTCTCTTTACGTTTTTTATTTTATTGTCATACAGCGCTCCGCCGGAACGGTAAAGTCTAGAATTTGGCAGCTTCTCTCTTTTTTAAATAGATATCACTAGGTCATATTTTCTGGCAGGGAATATGTGATAATTTTGTATCTAAAAATTTTAAAGAATTCTGATTTGTACATATACCATTTGGTAGTATAGTCAAATTTCAATTTCTTGCATAATTCCGAATGGATCACCTTGCCCACCCAGTCGTGTTTGGTCTTGTGTTCTTTTTGCGCTAGTTTACTGTATTCACTTATTATGAGATTAATCGTTTCGTCTTCATCATCACTTAACCAACACTTTCTACTCTGTTAAGTATTATCTATTTTCGTTTCCACAGGATTGGTCTTTATGGCGTTGTTCTGTGTTGCTCTAAGAAGAGATTCAATTTCTCTCTAATGATTTCCTTTTTTAGCCAAATCCAGGTCTTCTGGTATGAGATTTCATCAGTTTTAGGCGCGAAATATACATAGTTGTTTTTTCCCATTTCTGTTTACAAGTTATTGTTGTTCTGTTGATCATTAAGTTGTCAGCAGTGTTTTTATTCACTGTAATTTGTCCTTTGCTCGGTTTTGTTTCTTCTTCATCTTAGTGTACTGATGCACCAACGCTATCTTACATATTGGCGAGTCCTCATCCTCCTTCTTTTCTCGACACGTATTGCCTGTCTATGTCATCTTTTCTATGTAAGACCTTATGCATCGTCATTAGTTCTCTTGTTCTCTGGTCCATTTATTGGTCCTCGGTCCTCTGTTGTTATTATTATTATTATTATTATTATTATTAGTTTTTCATATCAACATTAGCTGATGGTTTCTCCCTCGAGTCTGAGATACAGCAATTCTCTTCAAGTTTCTACAACTCTTCTTCGTATTCTGGCCGAATTCGGTAGTTTGTATCATTTCCTCTTGTCCTCTTATTTCCAAATTCTTCCGACCCTGTACCAATCCTTTGGTGACTATACCGAGCGTGCTAATTAAAATTGGCTCACCGTCACTTCCATGTCCCATTGGTTGTTTAATTCTCTTGCAAGGTCCTGGTATTTATTTTTTAAATTTGTTTTCGTCTTCATTATTATTCCTTTGAGAGTTTTTCACACGAGTGTTAGCTTATGAGTTTGAGTGACAGCAAGTCTCCTCAGGTCTCCAGGATTATTTTCAGTATTTTATCTGATCTTAAAAATGTTGTAATCTGGATGGATGCCACCTGTCCTCTTATTTCCTGGTCTTCCAGTCACTTTACTAGTATTTTGGGGATTCTTCCGGGCGTACCAATTACAATTAGCATCAGCGTCGTTTTCCTGTTTCATAGTTCCTTCACCTCTCGAGCAAGGTCGAAGTACCTATCTCTCTTTTCTCGTTCTTTTAATTTTACTTTGTGGTCTGCCGCGACGGCAAATTCCACTATTCCGCAGGTTTTCTTTTTTGTTGACTATCACTTGATCTCTTTGTCTGGCCGAGATTAAGTGATCTGTTCATATGATTATTATCATTATTTGTAGTAGTCAATAAATTAGCGACCTTAGTCGAGGGTGACCTAAACTCTCATTTTTTAATAGCTACTAAACTGAGGTGTAGGGGGGTGCTACTCCATTCCTGGGATTGCTCCTCTTTACTCTTGTTGCTTACCATATAATGCTGAGCGCTAAACAAAGCAGAATCAAGTACCATTTTTGAGTGTTTGGTATGCCTCGACCTGGGATTGAACCCCGGTTTCCCGGACCATTGGTAAACACTCGACTCACTTGGCCTATGGCCCAGTTTGTGCGAGTTTTGTACCCAAGTTTGTAAGTGGTTGTAAGTGGTTGCTTTTTACTGGATACCGATTGACAGTCGGTTTTCTCTGGTTTCCAGTATTTATCTAAATATCCAAGTTGGTCTTAACGGAGCTGTGGCTTAGGTGGCCTTGATTATTCCTCTAAACTCTAGTTTCCCAGTCTTTTTTCCAGACATTTGATATCCGTTCCAAGAGCACAAACTACAACTAGTATTAGCGTAACCTTCTTGCTTCAATACTTTTTCATCTCTCTGGCCAGAGCCAGGTTTTTCACGTTTAATATCATTATTACATTTGATAAATAAAGTCTCTAAATATATTTTGAGCTCATGTCACGCACACAGACTCACACAAACGCATGCAAACACACAGAGACAGACACATACACATGCGCGCGCGCGCGCGCACACACACACACACACACATATATATATATATATATTATCGCCCATGAATAAGTATACGACTAATTTATATAAAGTAAGTAAAGTTGGCGACCGTAGTCACTTTTCAATAGCTACTACACCTAGGTGTAGCGGAGGGCGCAATTCTTTTCTCTGGATTGCTCCACTTTACCCTTGATATGTACCCTATATTGCTGAGTGTTAAGCAAGGAGGTATCAAGTACCATTTTAAAAGTCCTTGGTATGACACGTCCTGGGATTGAACCCTGATCTCCTGGACCATTGGCGAACACTCTACCCTCTAGGCCAAGGAGGCACTCTAATTTATATATTAGGTATTATCTATTACCAAACCGTACAGAAGTGAACATGTGTGGCCAAAAATATGTGAAAAGCAGTAAATACATCACTTATATTCGTATTGTTTCAAAGCTGTAGGTTTTTGCAATTATTAATACCTACTTATATCCGTTTTGATGTCATAATATTGCACTAGAAAATATATAACACCGGTATTTCTAATTTAGAAGAAAATAAACCTTTTGGCACAATAATTTCTCGTTGGGTACATATTTAAGGGTGATATTGTATATATATATATATATATATATATATATATATATATATATATATATATATTAAACACATAGAAATGACGATTAATTGTCATAAGTACTCAGTTTGATTTCAGTTTGGTTTCTTTGTTTAATGGCATATGAACCTTTGTAAGTTATTTAATGCCAAAGCCATCTTTGTAGAATGATAATAGCGGTAATATTTGACCTACAACTGTCAGGATAAGGAAGTTCATATTTTTCCAAAGAGTATTCCCGAATTTGATGATATATAAGACGCATAGGTGTATAAAACACACCCCAATTTCAGCAGGGCAAATCAAGAAAACATTTTTTGTAGCAAAGTTCTTATATCAAACGTGATGAAATGAATATAATGAATATTATCAACGGTAACAATCTTAATCTGCATAATTACATTTTAAATAATGACAAGAGGTATATGAAAATAATACTTGTCTTAACTAAAAGGAGTTACCAGGTAGTTCATTTCGGCCAACTATCGCGAATTTTAAACCTACATATGTAGTGCCCTCCCCTACACCTCGGTGTTGTAGCTATTGAAAATGGAGCCTTCCTGTCGCCCTCGACTAAGGTCGCCAACTTTACTTATTTATTTTTGGCATATAAGACGCAGGGGTTGCTTGCTTGTGTAAGGTGTGTTTGCTTTTTAAAGGGTCTTGAAAGTTTTATAAAGTTTATTCCATAACAAAAATATGGGAACGCAGAGTTGGATAAAACAGGGTAACTGATGTATTTAAAAACGCTATTTAGAAAGGGAACGCTATCAATGGAAATAAAATACTATAGGAATACAGGATATATATATATATATATATATATATATATATATATATATATATATATATATATATATATATATATGTATGTATGTACATTTTGGTAATTCAATTTATGTATATATATTTTTTTGTTGTAGGTCTAAAGAGAGAAAGAAATATTTTAAATGAGTAGGTCCACGAAAAGATTTGTATATTTCTAGGATTTATTTATTTATTTCGTTCTTATATACGTATATGTTTTCAACTTGTTGCTTTTGACATAGAACAGATATGGCACAAGGCCTTGTTAATGGGGTACTCAATGAGACTTGAACTCACTCTGAATAGTTTTCTGTTGGTTATGGGTTTATTTGGAGGTCACGCCTCCTTTTTCTTCTTAGAGTGTGTTTATTTTAGCCTGCTTTAACCCTCATGGGTCTTTGATATTTGATATGTGTTTATCGTTGTGTGTGTATGTGTGTGATTTCAAATTTTACTAACAGTTATGCTTTCTCTCTCTCAGTGTTTGTGTGTCTTAAGATTTTGTGTGTGTGTGTGTGTGTGTGTGTGTGTGTGTGTGAAGTAATGTTGTTTGAAATTTACTAGTTATTATTTTTACTAATAGTTATTGTGTGTGCATATACACATATCTATGTTTGGGTTCATTTGTTTGTGTGTGTGTGTGTATGATTCATATTTCATTCAAGTTTGGCTTAGATTTATCCATGATTTTTTCCTTTATTTGGAATCTAGTGTAGTCGTTAGTTTGGTATATGGGCATTGTTTTAAATTCTTTTTGACTACATTCGTAAGTTTGTTTCGATACATTTAATTTTCTCTTTTCTGTAATAATAATATTGTTCTTATGAAGTGATATTCTGGTATTATAGGGCCTGTGTTGACCCTATGTATATTGCTTTGCGCTTGCAACATTTGATTATGTAGACTACGTTTTTTGAGTTGCAGCTGAAGTCTTTATTTATTCTGAATTTTGTACTCGGGTTTTTATAAAAGAGTAGGATTTATAGTCCGAGGAAAATAGTCTTGGGGTTAGACTGTTCAGTAGTAATCCAAGGTAAATTGGAATCTCTGGTTGAGTGTACAATGTCAATGGTTATCGAATATATAATTAATTTCAGATTAAAAATATATCGAAACTTATATGCTGAGCGAAAACATTTTAATAAATTTAACGGAAAAAATTTAATTCAGTGGTTCCATTATCAATTTATTTCAGGTATAATGACCTTCATAAGATAGAGTTTAATACATTTGTGCCAAGAACATGATGTAGACACCTCTAATTTATTTCCGGCTAGAAGAGAAAAAAATGTAATTTTATTCGAAGAAAAAATCTTATATGTTAATATTTAAGTATTTCTCTTTTTTATCTAATTCTAAAGAACCCGTTACCTAAAATTTAATTGCTATTTATTTTTTAAAACTGGTGAATATCAGAGTTGAGACTTGAGTGTTCGCCAATGGTCCTTGAGACCTGAGTTCAATTGTTATATAGTCATCTACAGCGACACAACGATAAAGACGCAGGAAGACTTCTTTAACAATATTTTACCTCTCATTTTATTGCAAGGGTTCGAAAGGTTAGCATGTGAGAGGATGCTGGAGACCGAACATAAACTTCATATTTTGACCCCACTGTTATGACCGTCATGTTGTGTCTTTCTTGTTCTCTTAGATGCTCAACCAGAGGTCTTGGGGTCCACTCCATCGGGGCTTTTCCGAGGGCCCCCTCGGTCGGGTGTGGTCTTCCCTACCACATCTGGTCTCTAGCTGTCTGGAATTCTGCTGGCAACTGCTTCGGGGGTTTTTCGAGTGCCCCCTCGGTCGGGTGTGGCCTTCCCTACCACATCTCGTCTCTAACCCTCTGGGAGTCTGCTGGCAACTGCTCTGGGACCCAAACTCAACTGAGTTAAATAATAACTCAACGCCCACACGATCGCCTACTGGATCTTTGAAATCGAATGTTTAATCGTCATCAAGCGGAAATAACTGTTATGCAGTTCAGAGGTTACTCTCTTCCGGTGCATGACTGTAATGGCACAATGAGACCTTCACCTTGTCCCATATCATAAGCCTTAATCCGCCCACGTGATCTCTTTCAATTACTGGCCATTGGAATGTGTCACTTCCTTCCGGTGTATCACCTAGGAATAGCATTTTTGGGGCTGGGTCGATGGTCAAAATATAACACAATTCCAGGGCGCGTCATACCAAAGACTTTAAAGATGGTACTTGATACCTCCTTGCTTAACACTCAGCAATATAAGGAACGTATCAAGAGTAAACTGGAGCAATCCAAGGAAAAGATTAGCGCCCTCACCTAAAACCTCGGTGTTGAAGCTATTAACAAAGGAGCCCTCTGGTCGCCCTTGACTACGGTCGCCCACTTTACTTCTTTATATATATAAAGTAAAGTTGGCGACCAGAGTCGAGGGTGACCCGAAGACTCCCTTTTCGATAGCTATTACACCAAGGTGAAGGGGTAGGCGCTCCTACTTTCCCTGGATTTCTCAACTTTACCCTTGATCCGCACCTTATAATACTGTGTTAAGCAAGGAGGCATCAAGTACCATTTTAAAAGTCTTTGGTATGACTCGACCTGGGATTGAACCCAGGTCTCCCGGGCCATTGGCGAACACTCTAACAATTTTGCCAATAGGATTTGCCATTAATAACCAACAAACGTTAATATGCCATAAATACCAACCAAGCAACCATTATGATGAGTGCCGTTGTGTTTAAATGCAACTAGACTTGGATCTGTTTATTCTATATTAAATTCATTAGTGCGCTTGTGTCTGTGTGCGTCTTGAGTCATGTGTATATACATATTTGTACACGTGTGAGTGGTTCTGTCTGTGTGTATGCTCATCCTCCCTTTAGATGTCCCTATCAGGATATTAATGCCCGAAGAAACACATTTGGTCGAATGAAGGAAGGTAGTTGAATCATTCCAATGTTATTGTTGGTATTTAGCTGACCAACCAACCGACCAACCCAGCGGCCACCTTGCTAGCCAGCCAGTCAGCCAGCCAGCTAACATTCGGTTGATAGGCACACATACTCACATTCATACTCGTGCGCATGCGCTCATGTGTGCGCTACTAAAGGATCAGAAGTAAAGATAGGAGTCAGATGAATAAAAAAAATGTATTTAGAAGTCGAACGAAGCAAATAGGAAAAGTACAAAAGAGGATGAAGATAGATAGATAGATAGATAGGATGTGGGTCAACAATATTAATTAATGTTAGAAAGATTGAAATAGACTGAGATAGATAGATAGATAGATATATAGATAGAATTTGATATAAAAAATTGCTAGTGTTCAGGGCATTAAACAAAGACAGTCGATATATATATATATAGAGAGAGAGACAGAGTCAGAGACAGAGAGAGACAGGGAGAAAGAAAGAAAGAAATAAGGAAAGAAAAAGAAAGACCTAAGGCAATAGATAGATAGATAGATAGATAGATAAGATGTGGGTCAACAAACAGACTGATTAATATATAGAATAGACTGATATATATATATATATATATATATATATATATATATATATATATATATATATATATATATGTATATATATATAGATAGATAGATAGATAGATCGAATCGACAGCAACAGATAGGTAGATAGATTGAGTCCAGGGCAAGAAACAAAGTCATTCGATCTTTATCTCTCTCTCTCTCTCTCTCTCTCTCTCTCTCTCTCTCTATATATATATATATATATATATATATATAGATAGATAGATAGATAGATAAAGGAAATAAGCCAAGAAAAAAGAAAGACATTAGACAATAGATAGACACATAGATAGATAGATGGATAGATTGATAGAAAGATTCTTTTATTAAGAGTCAGCTGTCAACTGTAATAGCTTAGGTAAAATCAACGTCATAATGAGGTTTAAAGAATTTTCGTCAAAAATTAAAAGAAGGGTAAAAAGGTA
>OY757916.1:104603604-104661104 GCA_963585895.1 Sepioteuthis lessoniana | reverse complement strand
TCCCAGAACACTCTAATTTTTTTTTGTGGTGGGGGGTGTTCTTATCTTTCTGCAGGATATGTAATCGATGACAAGGCTGTTGCTTGATTGGCTCTCTTTGACTTCTTTCTCTCTCTCAAGATTAACTGCAAACCGAGAGGTCACTTTCTTGACATTGAAATTCTTATGTTTATCTCTACCTTCCACCAGACAAGATTTGACACAAGATTTTTTTTTTGAGTGGGGGTTATTATGGATGTAACTATATCATAAAAGCAGAAGTATGGGGTACTCCGCGAGAATCGAACTCAGTAACTCTTGTCTACTCGTCTAGGCTTCAAACAGTACAGTAGTGCAAAGATATTCCTAAGCATTTTTTTTTAGACGGACGGGCCTTAGATTACTTTCAATACTTGCTGTTACTAAATGGCCTTCCATTAAAATAATGAACTGGCTGATCGCAGCTTAACCATTGCTTTAATTTTAACTGGGCCGTAAGCCGTCATATAACAAAGTTAATTTGTGAGTATCTATTACAAAGGGAAGTTTTTTTTTTTTTTTTTACATAGAACTGAAAACTTCTATATCAGTCTCAACGTTTGTTCAAGATGTAAGCATATTTTTGTCAAACATAAAAAATAGTAGGTTCGTTTCCAGTTTAATTTTTCTATTTAATTTTCCTTATGTCTCTTTGGGAATTTTTTTTTATTAAACGTCTACCAAGATTAATCTCGAAAAAAAATTAAGAGTTTTTAATTTGATCAGACAATTTATTCCAGATTAAACTATTAAATAAACATCACACTTGATTCATAAAATGAAGTCTAGAAAATCTTTTTTTCCTAATTTCTTATTTTTCCTTTCTCTCTGATTCTTTCTCTGTTCCCTTTCTTATCCTTTTCTGTTTTCTTTGTAATATGATCCTGAATTACTGGAATCTTGCAGGATTTAACACCGTCAAATAGTCTGCGAGTCCTCATTTACAGCAGACTCCCTTTCCAGAATATTCGGGCCCTGAGAAGCGCCCACTACATCTTTCCCAAGCCTTAATCAACTCCATTTTTTAATGAACAATTAAATTCAGTCTTGAAATAAAAGTCTCATTTTTTGGATTGGCTTCAGTAAAATCAATGTTTTATAGTTAAAATGATTTAAAACTACAAATTTCAGCTTTTTACTGCACAAGGGGCTTACAAAGTCAATTTATTTATGTATATAATCTATTGTTCTTTAAGAAGTTTCTTTCCCAGACCTGGAAAAAACGTTCATTCCATTTGAAGGATAAAAAAGATAAAATAATAAGATTAAAGTTCCTCGCTCCTACTGTAACATACCCACACATCAATATGTTAAATGTACATAGAATGTTCATAACGCACATAGGAATCCCGAAACACAAAAAAGCTTTACCAAAATTTATTACCTTTTTGAGTTTAAAAGTTTTTCGACATCAGGAGAGAGAGAGGTACAATCTTTCTATGCTGACTTTTCCATCTGCCCCAAACCACGTGCGGCACCCGCTGCAAGGCCTCAGCGAGCCCCGAAAGTCAACCGTCTTCTTCGGACGCTAAAACTCAACTCAACCAACGCACGGCGCCCGTAGCGCACAAATTCGTTTGGCCTCGACGGGCCCCGAAAGTCAACATTCTTCTTCGGGGACAGGAACTCAACTCATTGACTTTTTTCAACACCCCCAAACCCTCTGCGCACGCTTCCAGTGCATGACGTTATTCACATCTCCCGGTCACAATTGCTGTCTGGGATTTTTATTTTGACATCTGTGAATGACACATCCTACCCGTGTGCGTGTGAACACCTGCGCTCATGTTGCACCTAACTAACCCATGCACTGAGCCGAAAGGTTCTCAGCCTAACTAAACCGAAAGGCAAGATATATAAAACGAAATCCCTTGGCCATTATATTACACTACACATTTTATATTTTGTTCAATCTTTTAAAGTTCTTCCCTCTAAACTCTTTGTAATTCTCCATACTTTATATATAAGTTTCAAAACTTGAAACGGGTTTGACTAACAACCAATCGCACCATTTTTCTATGCATGTTGATATCCAAGTTTGTGTAAAATGATTAGGGGCGAGGATGATTGTTTTAGTAGTAAGTTATTTCCTAGTAAGATTTAGAGGTCGACCACAGGACGGTGGAAAATGAGGAACATATATAAGAAAAAGATTAGAGGCAGTAACAGAGATAAAGAGATGGAGAGAGAGGGGGGGCATGATGATACAGGAGATATGAATGGGAAGATGAACGTGGGGGCCCTCAAGTCTAAGTCAGGATAGCAGCGGACGCCTGGCTTAAAAATAGAAATATAAAAGTAGCAAATCAGCGACGGGTTCTTATTGACTGAAAAAAACTCAAACGGAAAACTATGAGGAGCAATGCAGGATAAAAAGAGAAGAAACGAAAAACAGAAAAGAACGTTGTTAGGGACAAGCAACGGGGATATAAGACGGGCAGAAAATTTCGGCAACCATTTTTGAGTGAGCTTCGTGTAGAAGTCCCACGCCCACCGCGAAGCTGAGATGATGGAAACTACGAACAAGCACATACGAGAACTACAACTGAAAACGAGAAAGATAATACCAAGGTCTGTGTCTTCTCCCTCTTTCTCATCTCACTATGGTTTATTTCTCTCGGTCTATCTAAAGCAAACGACGCTGTTCATCCTAGGTATTCTCTCTGTCAAGCGATTTCCAATAAAGGGAGTAGCGAATAAACCTTTGTATTAACGAACCATAACGTGTTTTGTGTGTTCATTACTTTTTCTCACGGGGATGTTACAATGTGGGCTCGACTGGAACTTAAGGTGTATTACAACACATATAGACCCATTAGAACCGTGGTGGTAAAAACGTCTATGTGGGGCCGTAGCGCTATAAGTGTTTGCTGGGAACTGTGGTGGTGCAAGTGTCTATTTCATATCGTTGAATTACAATCTTCTATTCGAGAACTAGAGCGTTAAATTTCTTTTCGTTAAGGTCTGTTTATGTTTGTTTGATTATTTATACACATCCTAAATAAGGGACACTATTGTAGACGTAATCATTCATATGAATGTTTTTTTATAGAAGTTTAAAGTTTTCTAATTTTTTTCTGAAAAAAAAATGTCGGCGTCGCAGTCGTTGAGCTTTAAAACTTACCTGATTTTATGCTTTTCATCTGATATTTTCGGAAAATAAAAATAAAAACGTGAGTAATGAAATATTTATTTTACGTCGATGCTATTTCACCATTCTGAAATTTTATTCGTACAGATTGAGATGAAATGATCACCCAGAAAATCATAAACTTATATTTTTGAATATTTTGGGGTGATTTCAATCAATAAGACATTTTGTTGTTTCTGGGAAAATATGTGTTTAATAGAGAGAAAGAGAGAAAAGAAAAGAAAAAGACGTACGACTGTGTTTTGTATAATCCAAAAGGGATTCTTTAAATTTGATACACAATGGGGCTGATAGGTAGAATCGAGAAACAATTATTTTTCTTTTTTTTTTCTAAAAAGGATCCGGAATTATTTCAACTTATTGATTAAACGTTAGCATATCTATTTAGCCTAAAATAAGGCTTAACTGTTCAGATAGAAAGAGTGAAAATTAAATACAAATACCAGTCTGATGTTTTGAAACCACTGAAAAATCACGGTGATACACACACACACACACACACACACACACACACACACACACACACACACACACACACGCATATATATATATATATATATATATATTCTTGTTGGCATGTTTTATTAAAGAAGATCATGAAACTAAAAAAAATTGTTTAATGTAGAGTGTCTTTTTTATAAGTTGTTTCTAATATTCTATGACACAAAACAATCTGATGGTGAGACTCCTGTAATCATGGAACTTTGGAAAATGTAGAATATTCCTTCATTGCAATCGTTCCCAGATCCACTATGACCTGGATTGGCAGCACTTGAAAGGTTCCTATCTATTGGTCAAATACACCTGTTTAACATTTAACCAGAGGGCAAACAAATGGCATACTAAACTGATTTGTTTGAAATAGAACAGTTTGATGATTTAACTGTGTGTAAATAAATGACTGATGCTTACTTGAATTGTTTGGGATGAATACAAATACCAGGAACCATTTAACTGTGTGCAAACGAATGAGAAATATTGAATCGAATAATTAGTGTTAAATTGTTATACTTGCAACCACTTCACTATGTGCAAAAAATGATTAATATTGAATAGAATCATTAGATAGCAAAATTTGAAAACATTTAAATGCGTAAAAAAGAAGCAATTCTAATGTGCAAACTTAAAAATGAAATTGCCGACACACTAATCTCTGATATATTATGAATATTTATTTAAATGAGGGTAATTTGTTATTGTTGTTCTGTTCGTCCTCATGTTGTCAGTATTGATCCTGGTGGGTGTCATCAGTATTCCTCCACGCTTTTGTATGTAGTTTTCAAGTCTTTGTATTGATGCGTCAATGCTGTCTTCAATGGCTGATAAGTCCTCTTCCTCCTTCTTTTCTTGACTCATAATCTGTCATCGTCATTTCTGGGATGTATTACCTTATGCACGATCGTTCTTTGGTCCATTTGCTGAAGTTCTTCTGTGGTCCACTTCAAGAATTGTCCCGAATATCTTACGAGGGGTACAGTCCAGGCATTTATTTCTTTGATAAGGTTTCTACTATATAATTTTGTCATGAGAAGCTTTCTGGTTCTCCTGAAATATTCTTTCTTAATTTTTTTCTTTCATCTCCGCTTATTTGATGGTGTCAGCTTCTAATATCCACAAGTATTTGTAGGTTTCCTTTTCTATGAGCGTTCTTATTTTGTCTTGTTTATTAGTTCTATTCCTCCGTAAGGTGTCGTTTGTCGCTTTTCATTATTAGCATGGGGCATTTATTTTTCCGTTTCCATCTTGATTATCTTCTATTCAATGTTTCTTATCGATGGTAAGGTTGTCTTTTGTTCATTCACAATTCTCTTTAAATTTTCTAAATTTATTTTTTGTTCCTGAGTTGGAGTTTACTCTGTATTTTTCAGGGTTGCGGTGTTTCTATTTTCAGAAATTGGCGATTAATTTCGGTTAGACTATTCTTGTTAGTCAGTAATTGGTGTGTCAGATAGCGTTTTACTCTCATGTTCCTTATTCTGGTGTATTTCTAATATTTCAAGATCAGAAAACCAATTCTTCTTCTTCATTATTAATATATTATCATATATACTATCATTAATATATTATCATTATTAAAATTTTACTCATTTGAGAGTTTTCCACGCCAGCGCGAGCTGATTGTTTTCCACTGGAGTCTGAGAGACAGCAAGTCTCCACAAGTCTCCAGGACTCTTCAAAGTATTCTGACTGATGGTCACCACTCGTTTACGTATTTCCAAATCCTCCAGTCCATGTAACAACCCTTTGGTGCCTTACCTTTCGCCTAAATTATGATTGGTATCACCTGTACCTTAATTGTTTTTTCTGTTATCCGGCAAGGACTAATTACTTATGTCACTTTTCGTTTTCCATCAGTTTTACCCTGTGGTCAGCCGGAATGGCAGAGTCCACTATTCAGCATCTTTTGTAGACTATTACTAGGTCTGGTCGTCTAACCGAGATTAGATGATCCGTTTATTATTATTATTTTACTCTTTTAGAGTTTTTCTCGTCAGTATTAGCTGATGGTTTTTCACTGGAGTTTGAGTGACAGCAAGTCTCCTCAAGTCTCCAGGACTCGTCTCAGTATTCTGGCGGGTTCTCAGTAATGCTGTCATCTAGATAGTCTCTTCCCATCTGCCAACTTCCTAGTCCAATTATTATTGTTATTAAT
The DNA here is from genome assembly GCA_963585895.1 of Sepioteuthis lessoniana. NCBI lineage: Eukaryota > Metazoa > Mollusca > Cephalopoda > Myopsida > Loliginidae > Sepioteuthis > Sepioteuthis lessoniana. The sequence continues at coordinate 104,655,282 of OY757916.1, read as the reverse complement.
TTATTCATATTTCATTATTTCATTCTTATTTGTTCTTATTGCTTAATTTTTTTTGTATTCATCAACATCTTTTATTTCATTATTCACTCATACACACACACACACATATATATATGTTTGACTATAACGTAGCTAACTGATGACGTCACGTAGCACATTCTGGGGCTAATTTACAAAGGAAATATTTACCTTCATGGTAATATATGTATATATATATATATATATATATATATATATATATATATATATATATATATATTACCATGAAGGTAAATATTTCGTTTGTAAATTGGCCTCAGTATGTGCTACATGACACTTAAATTCAACAGATTTAAGAAATATCGATGCAAGCTCAACTGGATATCGGATGCGTGAAACTTGGTGTCGTGAGATTTTACCTGTATTCTTTTATTTTATTATTGAAAATATCGAATATATAAAGAATATTTCAAGCAATCTGTGGCAAAATAAGGAATTCAACATAAATTCAATATTAAAAAAATCAGAAAAATGTTTAAGAATTATCATATGGCTGCCTGGTGTGATGAGAATATGGAAAAGAATTTTAATGGTTAACAAATATCAAGAAAGATCTAATTTAAAAAAAGACGACAGTTTAAGCAAGAAATTTGAGAATTATTTCAAGATCCAAAGTAAAAATTCAAAAGTGATCTCGACTCTAATTTTGACATGGCCATACTATCTTTTGAATAAAGATTTCAGCAGTTATAAAAATGTAATTTATTATTTGACTTGCTATATGATATATTATGCAAATATAAAGGAAAATCTATTAAATATATATATAGTTAGGAATTGTAAGAATTTTGAAAAAATATTGTTGCAAAAGGGAAATAAAAATATTGATGTTGAGTATAAGTATTGTAACGTTGCAGCAATAGCTGTAAGATTTTCAAAATTCATGCCACCATTAAAAGTGTTTGTTTCATAAAACGACAAAATATGTTGCCACCTGTTTACATTGATTTTTTAATTTAGTTTTGTGTATTTAACGGAATATCAACTCCTTATGAAACTCACCTTGTCGGGTGGGGCTTCGGAATATGTCAATGGCACCTTTGTAGGGGGTAAGACCTCCTAAGTAGTGTTTTAGTTATATTACTAAACTACATGTTTCGGCACCAGTTCTGAGAGCTTTGAGGAATGTGGTCAACCCCTGTAATACACTCTGGTTGGTTGGTTGTTTTTTTGTTAATGGCATATCAACCTTTGTAGGTTATTTAATGCCAAAGCCATTCTCCCAGTAGAACAGTAGTGGTACTATTTAATCCATAGCTGGGAGGATAAGGAGGTTCATACATTTCTCAAGAGTATTTGCCTGAAAGTGAACGTTATATCGCGAATGGAGTCCGAACTCGCTTTCTATGATCCTGCAGTACACCGCTTTAATCATTACGCCACGAGGACACCCCCATTGCACACTGTTCAACACGGATTCGGAGTAGTAGTACCTGTTAGAGTCCCATCTATGGCTCGATCATTTAAAAAGGATTATAAGTTGTGATTATTGAAAACATGCAGATATGTGAAAATTATTTATATTTGAAAGGAATACTTGATAAATAGAATAATTAGTTTTATGCAGACTGCGGCAGCAAACGATGGAATAAATCTAAAAACTTTTTTGTACGATTAGTTTAATTTTTATAAAAAGTGATAAATCAAAATTTTCATGATTAACTTAATTATTGAAGCACATTTTTATAAAAATTCAGCCCAATCTGACTTAGCACGAAAAGAAACGCCAAAAAATCTATGATCTGGTTAACGCCGACCCCCCACCAAAAAAAATTCAGAAATAATTGGATTTTCTTTATGGCTTCCATCAAGCCCAGACCATAACTCTCTTGATTACGCTACAAGGGGCATTTTAGAAAACAAAACAAAGGCAACTTCCTATTTTAATATTGGTTCGCTATGGAGGAGGAATTTAGTAAAATGTCTGAATGATTTATTTTGAAGGCATGCAAATCGTTTCCACAGCATGTTGATACTATAACTGAAAAAAATGGCGGCCATATTGACGAGATTTTCTGTTTTGTATCTATATTCTTTTTTTTTTGTTTATTTTTAAAAAATTAATCCAATCTTATTTATAATAGAGTCGTTTATCATTATATTATAATATTCCTAATTTTGCTTCTGCGCCCTGTATAAGAATACTTGAAATCATTTGTGTACAAACAAATGAGCTTTAACAATACATTTAAAAAAAACTTACCGACGATTCGCTTACAAATCATTTATAAAACAATATTTGGCTTTAAATAGCTCGCAAAGGTTGATATGCCATAAAGCACCAACCAGTAATTAACCAAACATCCTTATGGGTCGTTTAATGCCAAAATTTGATTTATTTGTCTTAATTAAGTATTTCAATGTTCTATTCAATTTGAAAATACGCTTTTGACAATGATTATTTGTTTGCACATAGTTATATGGTTTCAAGTAGTCCTATACAATACTAATAACTGATACACAAATGGTTTAAAGTAACTATGCACACTTGATAAAAATCAGATATTTGTACTTTATCATATTGTTTCAGTGGTTCGTTGGTTTGGTTTTATGGTGTATCAATCATTGAAGATCATTTAATGCTAAATTTTTTTTATACATATATCAAATATATAATTCTAAACACATTTTGAAATGAATATTTTTAACAAGCTTGAGCTCGTTTTTTTCTTTTTTTTTTTTTTTTTGCACACAGTTAAATGGATTCACTTGATTTCAAACATTTCAGTTTAGTATATCAATAAATTTAGATGGTTCTAAGTATTGCTATGTATCACTAATAATTCAATTAAACTTCAGACATTTCTTTACACACATATGATCAAACAGTTCTATTTCAAACAATTTAGTTTAGATTAAGTACAGCCTTTTGTTTACACACAATTAAATGTAAAAACAGTTAATTTCAAACAATTCATTTTAGCGTAAGTAAACGGTTTAGTTCTGTTATGACCCATGAATATGACCCTGTCAGGTGTTATCACTCCGGGTCAGAGTTGATCTGGAGCAATGAGAATAAAAGAGAACTCCGCTTTCCTCAAAGCTCCTGCATTTATGAAGGCTCACCATCAGCTTGTTTAGTGTCATATCCAGAAACTCGTTGGGGGAGTCTTAGCGCTCTACAGAGATGCAGTCGGTATATTCTGGAGCCCCAGCCGATTGGGCACAAGAAACTAATAATAATAGTAATAATAATAATCCTTAGTCATTTTTTTTAGATTCGAGTAACTATTTTAAATATTAATTTGTCCACATTCATATATCAAGTATCGAATACAAATAATTTTAATAATTCTATTTGACACATAGATTGAACCCTAACTTGTACTACCACTCTGGAGCAGAGTCGGACTGGGAGTAATGCCAATGAAGAGGTACTGAACAGGGACCAAACATCCACAATCAATCTAGTATCCTAGAGAGGATGCTTCCATTAGCCTACTGAAGCATCACGCACTTTCACGACCGTAGCAGGTGATGAATGTATTTTCTTACAGAACAAGCTTCTAAAATCTCGTATACGCTCTACACAGTCGAAAAAGAGGTGAGTTTGCTTCCCAGTTATATAAAATTAAAATGATATGACATTTAATCTGCTTAAACGAGGAACACAAGTTGCAAAGGAAAATTTGTGAAAAGTTAGTTTCTGACGTGCCATAAACTGATTTTCACAGCTGATGAAATGCAATCTTGACTTGAAGGCACTTTAGAAGAACGATATGCAATAAAATTCTGTTTTAAACTTGGAAAAAAGGCCACTGAAACGTATGGAATGCTTCTGACTGCTTTTGGAGCATCTTGCATGAGTCGAGCATCAGTTTTTGAGTGGCATATGAGATTCAAGGAGGCCAGGGAGTTTTTGAGGGATGATGAGAGATGTGGGAGGAGTAAGGAAGTCAATACACCAGAGATGATTGGCCAAACGGTTAGGGTTAGGGTTACTATGCTGAGGTTTTAAGGGAGTTCAGAGAAGAGATTCCTTGGGAAGAGACCAGCACTCTTCAAATTGGGTGAGTAGCATTTCCACCGGGACAATGCACCAGTCCACAACTACATCCTTGTCACAGAGTATTTGACCAAGATGGGCATCAAGACCGTTGCTCACCCTCCCTATCGTCCTGGCCTTGGTCCCTGTGACTTTTGGTAATTCCCTAAGCTCACAGGCTGTCGTTATGACACAATTGAGGAGATGAAAGAGACTGTGACGAAGGTCATTGACACGCTCACACAAGAGGACTTGCATGGGGCCTTCCAGAAGTTGTTGGAATGGCACAACAAGTGCATTGCAGCCGGAGAATACTTCGAAGAAGGCTAAAGTTTCATGTGTGTACTATCAATAAAAGTGCCCACACGAAAAAAAGTCTGGAAACTTATCGTATGCACCTCGTATATATATATATATATATATATGAAGAGTTAATAGCAACACCAAAGAGTTGTGATACAACGAAACAGTCTGTCCTGGGATGACAATATATATGCTCCCCTACCCCTGTGAGGTTTAGCTCTCTAGCGAGGGAAGTTATGGTTGCCACGAGCGTAAAGCAAGGCTCTTCAAATTAATTGAGCTATCGGCAGCCGTTGAGCGGATATATGTAAACAAAACAAATGTGATACATAAGCGTTTAAATTTCCTTTGCTTGCGCTGGTTTCCTCGTTGCAGAATCTTGGATTGGTGTTTGAGTCAGCAGGGTTTCGATCCCAGCTTCGGGAATCTAGCGTGTCTAGCCACACTGAAGATTTGTGATACAACGAAACAGTATCTCTGTGGATGACAATATGTATATTTATATATATATACTACCAGTCAAAATATTTGGAAACTCACAAAAATGTTTATTTCTCATCCTAAAAGTCATATTTTTTGTAAAACAAGTTTATCACAACAATTTTTATTTATCAAACTAAATACAAATCTCCCGAGCTACATTAAAGAAAAATTAAAGAAAAAAACACAAAAATGTTCTTGAACTTTTGATTCTTTGGCTACTATCACTGCTTTATTGATTCTCGTTATTCTTTTCTTCAAAGGCTGGAGCTAGCCTGAAAATAGTTCTGCCCGGCTTTCCTGAATGACCTGCCAGATTTTAAATGAAATCCTGGACCGCTAAGCTAGATGGAATCGTGTGATGCTGCAATATGCTGTGATTGCTGGTCTGATTCAATTTGCACTTCACTTGGTGCAAATCTCCGACTTTACAGTTGGCAAAGGCTCCTATAACAGAGCCTCCTTCATGTTTTACTGTTGGTTTGATACAGGGAGTTCCAACTCTTTCACCATTTTTTTCAACGCTCATAGACTCTCATGGTCTTCTCCTCATAGTGAATGTTGACATATGTTTTGACAACATTGGTTCAATTGTGCAGTGATGTTTAAAGCAGACAGCCTTCTGTCACGCCGGCTGGTGACTTTGATGAAATTGTCTTCTGCATAGGTAAAACAGGTTGCATCTAACAAGCTAAAATTCAATACAATATTGTCTTATGCGAGTTCAAGTGGTGTAATATAATGGCCGGGGGATTTCGTTTCTTATATCTTGCCTTTCGGTTTAGTTAGGCTGAGAACCTTTCGCTTAGCGCATGGATTAGTTAGGTGCAACATGAGCGCAGGTGTTCACGCGCATTCGGGGAGGATGTGTCATTCAGAGATGTCAAAATAAAAATTCCAGGTAGATATATAACCGGGGGATGTGAATGACGTCATGCACCGGAAGCGTGCGCAGAGGATTTTAGGGATTTGAGAAAAGTCAGGAGTCGAGTTTTAGCCTCCGAAGAAGACGGTTGACTTTCGTAGCTCACCGAGGCCTTGCAGCGGGTGCCGCACGTGGTTTGGGGCAGATGGAAAGGTCGTCATAGAAAGATAGTGCCTCTCTCTTCCTCATGTCGAAAAACCTTTTAACTCAAAGGTAATAAAAAGTTTCGTACCTGACCTAAGAATTCGTAAATATTTTTTGTGTTTCGGGATTCCTATGTTATCTATATATGAGTTATGAACATTCTATGTCCATTTCACACAGCCGTATATCTGGTGATGTAACAGTGGTAGTATAATAAAACTTTTGGAAAACGTTTTATTCATGGTCAGTACTAAAGAAGAAAAACGCCTTCAAATTAATTTTTCCAAAGATATCTGGTTATACTAAGGTCAAGGTTACTGAGAAACCCATTTTTTTAAATATAATAAGTAAAAACATTTTGATGCTTAACTTGTTCGATTAAAAAAAGCACGTTTTGTAAGATGAATAATTTTTTTTAGAATAAGGACAAATACTTTTGATTGTTAGTGTATATATATCTATATATCTATATCTATATATGGGGAGGGATTTATCTCTATGGTTTGGGAAGTTAATATATTTGGGAAGGTAACATAGAGTTTATTCCAAGTTTAACATTACAATTGCAAAAATTGATATTTCCGATGTTGATTTATGACTATCCTCGCTTTTTAAAAGACCATTTCGTCCAAAAGCTTGATCTAACGATGTAGATTGAATTTCACTCTGCTCTTTTTTAAAATATTATAGTTGTTTTATAACGAATGAAATCTTTCAGTTCGTCAGTTTAACTCGGCCCATGTTTTATAGACTGAATTAAGATAGACTAATGATGGTCAAATACTTATGAGAAGCAATATATATATATATATATATATATATATATATATATATACTAATCTAATATCTGATGATAATTCCTGATGATCCGATAAGGTGAAACTTTAGTAGAATATTTTCGACTCACGATTTAAGTTAATTCTATATATATATATATATATATATATATATATATATATTAGAGTTCTAGAGCCCTAGAGGTGGTTGTGTCCTCTGTAAGGTAAAAACGTACTTTCAAGATACATATGATCATGCGGTCACGCATTCTTACCATGACTAGTTAATTTGGGATCGCTTATGCGTGGCATGAATTGGCGGGCCATAGGTAGAAGTTCGGTTTCTGCATTCTGGGGTTGTTGGTTCTAATGGTGGAGATTATGGTATGCACGGCTGATGAGACCCAATAAGGTCGAAACAGCTGTTCAGTGTTCTGTATGTCGGATGTAGGAGTTTGCAGGATTTTCTGGTCGTGGTATTTTAATTAATATATATATGTATATATATAATGGTTAGATTGTTCGCCAATGATCCGGTAGATGGGGGTTTAATCCCAGTTCGAGTCATCTAAAAAAATGGTACTTGATGCCTCTTTGCTTAACAATTAGCATTATGAGGTACGGATCTAGGGTAAGTAGATCAACCAAGTAAAATATATAACCCTCTGCACAAGCAAGACATGACACAAGGTGATATCTTCCTTCTCCTAGAATGGTTGCCTTATTAAGTTTTAAGAGCCTAGTTTTCCCTACTTGTTACTCATAGTTAGAGGGAGGATAGTTTGAATCATATCTTTCTCAAAGGCATTTGTGCAATGTTTAATGCAAACTGACGCATTCTGTATTTGAACTCGGTCCACCGTATTCATTTCTAATGATGATAACCTTCCCTCTACGCGTGTTCATGTGTGAAATAAGTTAAATGGCCTACCGTGAAGGCTATACCAAATAAACGCCTGGCAGCCATGCAATTTGAGCCTTTCATTGATAGTAAGCAGCTAATAGCTTCAGTTACTAATTATCTACTTTTAGAAAATTTTTAGCCCGGGACGCAGTGATATCTAACGATTAGCTAATAACAGGATATTACTATTACGAGGAATGAATAGCTTTTATTTCTTAAAATTCTTCCGTTGACGGTTTGCTATGGTTTCTTTGTTTAATGGCATATCAACCTTCGTAGATTATCTAATTCCAAAGCCATTCTTGTTGACTGATAGTTGTGGTACTATTTAACAAATAGCAGGGAGAATAACTGATTTCATATCTTTGCCAAAGGTATAAGTCCGAAATTGAACGTTAAAGAGCGACTGGATTTCGAACTCACTTGCTCGGATATCTTAGATCATTACGTTAGCCACAACATAACAAGGACTCACTCTCTTCTATTGAAATTCGATGCTAAATTATACAACTTTGATCCAGGATATAATTTCTCAAATTCTGGATATTTATAGGATGAAGTGACATCCCAAACATTTAATCGCTTATTAGTCCCAGAAACTAGTCTCCCAAAAGTTATTGAACTGTCACTTTTTATGTAACTGGCTATGTTTTACACACAGGGGAATGAGGGGGTTCTATAGCTTTCCGAAGGGTATTAGTCCGAAAGTACATGTAATTTAGCGAACGGGGTTCGAATTCACTTACTTCAAGGCTACAGTCTGGCACTTAAGCCAATACTTCATGGTGATTCCTTCCCAGACAACAGGGTACAAATATTTTTGAGGAGGAGATTTAATGATAAAACTTTGTACAGCCAAGAATATGGACATTCTTTTCTGAAGAAATCTATCGGGGTGTGTGTGTGTGGGGGGGTAAAATCTACACAGTGCCACAGATTTCTGTTTTATAATGTTTAATGCCAAATTAAAGACTTGGAGAAATTCTATAAAAGTAAAGCTGGCGACCGTAGTCGAGAGCAACCAGAAGGCTCCCTTTTCAATAGCTACGACACCGGGGTGTTGGGGAGGGCGCTACTCCTTTCCCTGGTTTGCTCCACTTTACCCTTGATACGTACCATATATTGAGTGTTGAGCAAGGAGGTATCAAGTACCATTTTTAAAGTCTTTGGTATGACGCGACCTGGGATTGAACCCAGGTCTCCCGGACCATTGGCAAACACTCTATCCACTTGGTCGAAAAGATTATTTTATATTAATTTCCGAAAGGTATACTTTCAATTATAAAGCAGCGCATGAAATTATATTGCCAAAAAAGTTTTTAAGAACAATTGTTTGTTTGAGCCACTTCAATCAACAAAAAATCTAGTAAGGCTGGTTATAAAGTTGTTTCAAAATTCTACAGTGGCTGAATAGGTATTTTCTTTTTGTTCCGTAAAAAAAAAAAGCAAATGATCTGGGATCATTAAGATTATATATATTCATATACTTTAAAATGAATAAGACTATGAGGAGATTAATTTTTTAAGTTATTTCTTTTCAGAACGTGTTTCTAGTGTTTTACTCTATCTTCAGGAAGTGATAAGGGTTAATGATGGTATTTTCTTTGAATAATACAGTGGAGACTGTTTTCACAAGGTTGTAGTTCTTATTTCCTGATTTGTGTCTGAAAATTTTCCGATCAAGTTAATTACCCGTGATAAATTTTAGTCTCGGCTGGTGTTGTTTCTCTCATTTTTTCTCTTCTTTTTCTTTTTACAAAAGTGTATTCTGTGTGTCTGCGTGGGTGCTAATGTCCATGTATGCATAAATACTTTCGTTTTTTTTCTTTTGTTACTCTTCTTCCGCCTAAATAATCTATGATAATTGATATGCCGAAATTTCTGAGACGAAGCTTGTTGATTTTTATCATTAAGGGTTTTTGGACTATTGTCTTCATCTTTATTGTTATTTCTACAACGTTTCGGTCGATATGTCCTCCGGCCTTCTTCGGTGTTTGTCGAACTCGGGAACCTTCACAGAACTTCGAACTACATCCTTTATTGAATCTACGGGGGTCACCGTCAGAATTGTACCTGCAACCTCCAGATGATTGTCTCCTTAGTAGCTTAGGGAACCTATAACGCCTATAACCGTTACGCTATGTGTCCTGATGGACAATTCAGAGTGAATTTGTGGGACTTATAAACTTAATGTTCTTACTTAACTAGGTTCAATCCTTACTGCAGACGAGTAACAATACAGGAATACTTAACACTTGTACCCAGTTATGGCTAACGGAATTAGAACAGGTGACCCTCGTGGATTCAATAGTGGACGTAGTTCAAAGTTCCGTGAAGGTTCTGGAGTTCGACAAACACCTGAAGAAGGCCGGAGGACATATCGGCCGAAACGCTATGGAAATAACAATAAAGATGAAGACAATAGTCCGAAAATCTTTAATGATAAAAACTTGCTATGCCATTAAGTTTATTAATCTTCTTTACTGAATGATTGTGTGTGTGTGTGTGCTTAATTTTTTTCCTTTGTATCTCTTTTCTGTGATTGATGATGTGCCATAAAATTTAACTGACTTCTAATTTATCTGTGTGTGTATGTGTGAGTGTTGTGTGTGTTTGTTTGCGTCTGTTTGTGTCTGTCTCTCTGTGTGTATAGTTTTGTTCTGTTTCGTGAGGGTTTGATTTTTCTATGATATATTTGGTGTAATGTGTAGTCGTCAATTTGGTAAATTGGTATTATCATAAACATTCCATCTGTATTACACACACACACACATGCGCGCACACACACACATACGCACACAGTTACATACGCACACACACACACACACACACACACACACACATAATGTTTCTTCGTGGCTGAATGGTTAGAAGCTTTGGCTTGGCGTTTGAGTCAACCGGGTTTCGATCCCAGCTACGGGAAGCTACTGTCTAGACACACTGATGAGTTCTGATAGAACGAAACAGATCTTTCTGTGGATGACTATATATATATATTTCGTGGCAGAAAACTTCCGATTATAATCAGAATTATTGTTTCTATGAGTTTTGTTATTCAGTATTTTCCTACTAGTATTTCTTATCAATGGGTATTTAGAAAAATAAAAACAATTTCTAATTGATCTATTTTTCCTTCTGTCTGATAAAAAGAGAAATACCTGATTCTTTGTGATAGGTATAATTAGATTTCCGTTGATTCCTCCAAACGATCTGTTTAAGAATTATCTGTTCTCAGTAGAACCGTGAGCAAAAAATAAAAACCTCTTAAGAAACAAGTACAACAAAAATTCTAATATATAAGTACAATGAACGCAATTGCCTAACCATTAGGCCAACAATAACCCTAGACAGGTTTGCATGCCGTTAAAATGAATGAATTAATGAATCATTTGGAATAGGTATATTTGTTAATTAGCTAATTATTAGACATCACTTACAAGTTCTTTGCTAAAAACATTCCCAGTAATTATTTGTAATTTAGGATACCACATGCTCACCTCCTGTCAAACGACTATAGTTACTTGTTTACCAGGTCGTAGCTTTTTATACCCTTGTCTAACACACATTTTAATGATATTTTCGTTGAGATTAAGTCGATAGGTATTTCATTTATCGACTCAATTTTTGTAGATTGAAAAATTCGAATGAGTAATCTCAAAGGCAGTTGGCAATTCCAAACTTGTTATACTTCAGGTTCCAAGTTGAGCCGGATAAGGAAATAAATAATCATATATGACTGGCATGCAATGCTAAACGACAGACTAATTTTACAAGACAGAATAAAGAAAACCTTTTTGAAAGTTCCAAAAGAAAAACCAGCATATTTTTAATAAGCAGAAGTATTTTACCTTTCTGCTTTGCTTGTTCTTATTTTTATTCTTTCGTTTCAAGTTTGTGCATCTTTAGGCGAGGGTCCACCGAAGACATTATCCAAGAGTAATTAGAAGGTAATTTATTTCAATTAAACCCGAATTGAGAATTTTCAAAAGTTTAAATTTCTACTTTGAAAGCCTGGATCAGAAGAGCGTTGTCAAAGTGGCGGCTTGCTTACTCCAACGCTTTTAAATATATTTATTAGTTTTCTTTGCTTGTTCTATTTTGTTGTTGTTTTGTTTAATTTTTTTTTTATTAATAAAAGAGTAAAGTCGACAGCACTAAAAGGCTTGAACAAACATTTAAAAATGAACAGGATCAAAAAGAAACAAACGATACGAAATATTAGTTTCTAACTGTTTAGTAAATCTATTTTACTTGGCCAGTCATCTAGTCAGTCGGCTTGGGAACAGATGAGAACTAATTGATTTTCGTTTCAACTTGGAGAGTTTTATTTTGCGTAAGAATGACATGCAATATTAGCCACAAAATTATTAGCTGCAACTCTTTTTTTCCATTTCAACCAGATGAAAATAATATAAAAACAGAAAAAAAACCTCCAAAATGCCAAACAAAATAAGCAAACAAAAAAACGAAAGCAAAAATAAAAATGACACTCTAGAAAAATAAATGGAAATTTTCCGGAAAATTTGAAAGCAACACACGACTTTATTCATTTCTAAAGATTGGTTCAACATTTCATCTTTCATTCGAAAAAAAAAAACCAAAATAAAAAAAGAAAGAAAAATGGCTAAACAAAAACAGCTAATTATGTTTCACCAAAATAATTACATTTTTAGTGCGATATAAAACTTCTTTTAAAATATTTGACTGCTAAAAACTCGCGTGTTTTTCGATAAAACGTTTCCAGTGTTTTAATAGGTGCTACTAATTTAAGTCAATGAACAGCAACTTGAGTGGGCAAAGCTGTTCTGATTAGTGAAAAAGATTTAAGTTTTTAGTCCAATTTCACATTCTGTGTTTTGGCAGAGTTTTATTTGTTTCAGCAATTTGCTAAACTTAATCTAAGTATATACTCATGTATAAGTCGAGCGCATTGATCAATTAACCCTTGATTGATGATAACGAAATCATTTATTTGTTATTACTAAGCTAAGCCATCTAAAGAAAGTGAGTATTTATTGAGGTGCTGGTAGCGTAACGATTATCAACTGATCGAGTACAAATCATCGACGAGGCTTAAGTTTTTCACTATGCTCAAATACCTTTAGAAAAAGCATGAATCTATATCTCTCCCTACCATCCAGCTAGGTGTAAATAGGAGGTCAGACTGATTTCTTTAGATTTGGTGAGACAACCAGTCTAGAAGGAAATTCTAAATTCAAACCAAAACCACCAACCCGCTTAAAAATTGACCTCGCCTCATTCGGACTGTCGCAGCGAGTTTATGTAAATGCATATCAAAGCTTAGGTTAGATTCGGCACACGGCCAGATATAAAGGGCAAACGATGAGGGTCGAAATCATTGCCGAGCTTGCTAGGTATTTAACTTGCTTAGTGCCTATATGTTATTGATTCATGGAATTAACATTAGAAACCTCTAGTTGTTCTAAATCGTTCCACAAAGGTTTAAAACTTGGCGATGTCGTATTTGTTTTAACAATTTACTAAGCTTAGATAAGTACTTATTGACAAGCGGTTGTGTCCATAGTGCTGTATGGATGCACCACTTGGATGCTAACAAAAAGGGTCGAAAAGAAGCTAGACGGCAACTACACAAGGATGTTGCGAGCAATATTTAAAAAGTCCTGGCGGCAACACCCCACAAAGTACCAACTATACGGCCACCTGCTTCCCATCACGAAAATTATCCAAGTTAGACGAACTAGGCACGCAGGACACTGCTGGAGGAGCAGAGACGAGCTCAAAAGAGATGTCCTCCTATGGACCCCCACTTATGGCCGAGCAAAAGCAGGACAACCAGCTCGAACATACATACGTACAGCAGCTATGTGAAGATACTGGATGTAGTCCAGAAGACCTACCGGAGGCGATGAACGATAGGGAAAAGTGGCGAGAGAGGGTCAGGGATATCCGTGCAGGCGGCACGACATGATGATGATGATAAGTCAATACTCAGTTTGAGTCGACACTTGAGCTATGGTCACAGCAAAATCAACTCGATGATTAGTTCTTTTCACATTCTTAATTAAAACTAGTCACGCTAATCTGGCTTAGAATTGGTTATTCATTTATATAAAAAGTGACAAATAATTTTTAAAGAATTTATTTTGATACGTAGTGCCTTCAATAAGTTTCCAGATTTTTTTTACAGGCATTTAAAATTGTCGTAGACTCTTGAAAATTCACTATTTTATGGCTATACATCTTATACTGACCAATTTTTATGATTTCAGGTTCAAATGAACAGCTACTGCAGCAACTGGAATACCCCCTACTGAGGCCTGATTGTCACAGCTGGTGAATTTCAAAAATGCAATCTGGACGTGAGGACACTTTAGAAGAACGATATGCAATAAAATTGTGTTTTAAACTTGGAAAAATGCCTCAGAAACGTATGGAATGCTTCAGACTGCTTTTCGACTATCTTGCATGAATCGAGCATCGGTTTTTGAGTGGCATAAGAGATTCAAGGAAGTCAGGGAGTCTGCGAGGGATGATGAGAGGTGTGGGACGAGTAAGGGAGTCAATACACCAGAGTTGATTGGCCAAACGGTTAGGGTCAGGGGTACGGTAACTATGTTGAGGTTTTAAAGGAATTCAGGAGAATCCGTCGGAAGAGGCCAGCACTCTTCAAATCGGGTCAGTGGCATTTCCACAGGGACAATGCACCAGTCCACAACTCCATCCTTGTCACAGACTATTTGACCAAGATGGCCATCTAGACAGTTCCTCAGCCTCCCTATAGTCCAGACCTTGCTCCCTGTGACTTTTGGTTATTCCCTAAGCTCAGAGGCTGTCGTTATTAGACAATTGAGGAGATGAAAGAGTCTGTGACGATGGTCATTGACACGCTGACACAAGAGGACTTTGATGGGGCCTTCCAGAAGTTGTTGGAACGGTACAACAAGTGCACTGTAGCCGGAGGAGATTACTTCGAGGGGGACTAGAGTTTCATGTGTGTACTATCAATAAAAGTGCCCATACGAAAAAAGTCTGGAAACTTATTTAATGATCCTCGTACAGCTGCAGAGATTTTTTTAACTAGTATTTTTCAGGAAAATCTAAATGAGCAGGTCTCCTCAGATCTCCAGAACAGAATATTTTCAGACTCGATGTAATCATGTCATGCCATAGCTATTTTTTTCTCCTTTAATTTACTTCCTTTTGTACTTCAAGTTCCTTTGCAATATACTTTCTGTTCTGGGCTTTCAAGTGAGTTGTATATATTTCTTCTTCGCGAAGATCATTCCACGTTATTGTCAAGCATGTTATTGGTCTGTAGTTGTTTGAAATGGTTTCGTTTTCGGGAATTTCTAGGTGAGGGTAGTTATCTCTTTTGTCATCCATTCGGGTATTCTCACATTCTGTAAGCATTTTTGGAGTTACTTAGTAAATCTGCTGAGGATAGATATAAATCTATTGAAACGGAAACAACTTCTAGAATCATTGTCTGGTGTCTCTCAATTTTCTATTTTCTTGGGTGTTGCTTTGGGCGAATCCGAATTTCAGCGTCTTTATTTCCTTGTAATTAATTCTTCCTGTTATCTAACCGTTCTGCATTTCTGTTGTGTTTTCTTTTCTTTTCCTTTAGATTGCTTCAGAAATATTCACTTTCATTTGCATCTAGTTACTTAGTTTTCCTCATGCTGTCATTTTCTTGTTGTTAGGACATGTTTCGTTATTTTTGAATATTTGGTTTCTTCGATTCTGTTCCGGTATCTTTTGTATTTCTCTTCCTTAGCCAATGTCTTTTCATTTATTTCTTCCAGTTTTATTGTCTGTCTTCAATGCTTCAGCTGACTTTTTCTTAGTTATTTCATCAAACAGTTGCCTATAAAAAAACAATTTTCTTCTATAATGAAAATTGGGGAATCTTATTTCTGGCTTCAGAAAGACAGTCTGAACGGATATGATTAGGTAAAATCTATTTCTAATCTCTACAGAGAAACTTTATAAGCAAAAACATGACTATGTTGCAGGTTAAAAATCAGTGCAGTCCTTCTATATGTCCATGATATTTTTACTTTTGTTATCTAAGTTTAAGTACTGTAGAGCTTTGTGATAAATAATATCTAATGATATATGTTCTAAGAGTATGAAGTTTCAATAGAAATAATGATTTTTTGTATATTTGGTTAAGAAAAAAAGGAAAATTGAAAAAAAAAACGAGTGTTGGACTCTTATTTATGAATAATATATATGTATATATACAGAGAGAGAGAGAGAGAGAGAGAGAGAGAGAGAGAGAGAGAGAGAGAGAGATGGTAGATTTTGGAGATAAAACAAGTAAAAACGTGGATAAATCAAACACAACAGGTTTAGTAGTAATATTTCGATCTTTATTCAAGGAATAAATTCTTCGGACAAGGTTTTTTTTTTTTAGTTTTACTACATTTTAGCAATTGAGGAAATAGATAAAATAATGGTGAAAATGTAAAAAAAAACTATAAAGGGAGGGAATGTGTCTAAAGAGAAGAGACAGATACAAAAAGAACGGGGAGAGAAATAGATATAGGCTTGAGTAATGGTGGTAGGGGTTACTGGTTTTGACTCTGATCATCTAGGTAGATGGTCAAGACTTGGTGCCATTAAGTGTATCAGGTTTCATCAGAGATTTGACAAGACAGAGATGAATTGATTTTAATGAGTAAGGGAAAATATGAAGCGGGAGGGTTTGAGAAAATTGAAAAATGAAAAAGGAGGGATGAATGGGGCAGGGGTTCAAGCGTATCCGGTTTCATCAAAGTCATTGACTATAATGGAGAATCTAAATGGAAAAGAAAAATATTCTGAAGATGTTCTTCCTTAAATAAAGAACGAAATATCACTAATAAACCCATTGTAAGTGCTTGATTCATTCACTTTTCTGATTATTTTTATCATATATACATATATATATATCTGGTCTGGATTGATATTCAACGATAAAAGGAAAATGAAGATAATAAGAAAAATTGGATTGACAGCTTTCGCTACTGGAAGAAGGCCATCATTTCTTTTTTCGATATACATATAAACATCAGTGGCGACTCTAGCCTATTTTTGCTACTCGTGACCAAACTGTCAACTTCAGTTCCCAACCCGTGGTCCGTGGACCCAAAGTAAGTCATCATAGTTGCTATTGCGTGATTCTCCATTGTATAGCACAGATTGACAAACATACCTTGCATGGTGTTTTTCTTTTTTAAACAATCAAGATACTATATAATTTGTAGTCTTGTTAATACAGTAGATAAGATAATTTTTTTCCTTTCAAAAGTATAGAAGAAAACAGAAGATGTTCATTACTATGACGAGAAAAATATGTTTATTAGAATAAAGAAACTGATGACAATATACACAGACACAGCTAGTAGTTTCAATTTCGCTTAAAATAAAGATTATTTGTTGAAAATGTATTCAAATAAACACATTTTAGTTACAGAATGTAATATATGCAACATTCATTAAAGAAATGGAGATCTGTTAGTGAAAAAACGAATTAAAACACGCCGTTTAACCAACATTTACCATAGCGATGATGATGACGTCGGCGACGGCTATAATCTGCTATCTCTCTCTCTCTCTCTCTCTCTCTCTCTCTCTCTCTCTCTCTCTCTCTCTGTCCGTCTCCCTCTTCCCAAGACAGCTGTCAGCAGTCAGAATGTGCTAAGATTTTTGAGCACGGTGTTTGGGTGCTCTTGCTATTGGCTACAGCCAAAAGCGGATTTTTCTAACATTACTGTTATTATAAGGGTCTAGTGCTCGGTACGGATTTGCGCGTGTTCAACATTATAGCCGATTTTATGGGATGTTCAATGAATCTGACGGTGGCCGGACAAAGACCATCCGTTCAAAACAGCGTCGTTGTATTATTCCCAGATATATTTATGAACTATAGGCTACTTAGTTATCGAAACTTGAATAGATACGTAATTTAATTGAGATCAGACTAAGTATGTTTGCTTGAAATTAATGGATGATTTTTAATCCATTTTGAATAACATTGACCGAGTTATTGGTCGTGCCGGGCACGAGTAGCACTAGTTCCGTCTCCGCCCCTGATATACATGTATGTATATATCACAGTCTACACAATTCTATCTTAGATTTATATGCTCTGTAACTGATATTGAACACTGTATATATATAAATATACCAAACTATATATATGTGTGTGTGTGTGTGCCTTTGTATAAATATATATATCCGGTAAGGTATGAAATGTAAACAAACGAACGCTGCTGCTGCTGTTGTTGTTGTTACTTAATACCTTATAATTCCCTTGCCGACGTGGTACGCTTGTTGGCCGAGCCGTCTGATACTAAGTCTAACGTAAAGTTGGGCGGGTTTCGCTCCCAGCTTCAAGCGTCCCACGTGTCTAGCCACATTGAAGAGTTGTGATACAACGAAACAGTCTGTCTGTGAATGACAATATATATATATATATATATATATATATAATTTGAACAAAAAGCTCAACAGGCCGTCATTTTGCCATCATAAATTTATTTCAGAACGATTTGCCAAAATGGTTCATTGGTCAAGTGGTTAGAGTATTCGCCAATGGCCCGGGTTTCAATCCCTGTTCGAGCCATACCAAAGACTCAAAAATGCTACTTGGTGCGTCCTTGCTTAACACTCAGCATTATAAGGTATGGATCTATGGTAAAGTAGTAGCAATCCTGGGAAAGAAGTAGTGCCCTTCCCCTACACCTCAGTGTAGTAGCTATTAAAAAGGGGGCCTTCGGGTCACCCTCGACTATGGTCGCCAACTTTACTTACTATCATGCAGTCTACCCTGAAGAATTATATGAAACCGCTCAAAAATTCTCAATTTGAATAATTCCAAATTAATCATCGATGAACATGTATTTTATATAATTTGTGTGTATATATATATATATATGCTTGTCAATGTGAAGTTTTCCGGCAAACCAAGAATTAAAAGACTTTCAGCCATGAAACGAACATGCTATTATACGTATACACTCTAACCACCTGACCAATGAACCGGTTTGGCAAATCGTTCTGAAATAAATTTATGATGGCAAAATGACGGTCTGTTGAGCTTTTTGTTCAAATTATATATATGTATATCGGAGGTGCCCATGGTGTAATGGTTATCGTCGTAGGGGATTGGAGATGGCGACCTGAGTTCAAATCCTGAATGAGACTGATTGCATTCCACATAGCACTAATACCCTAGGGAAAGGTATGAATCCAGTTATTCTCCCTCCAGCTATGGGTAAATAGTAGGGCAGACTAGGTTCTTCAGTTTAGGTGTGGCAACTAGTCTAAGAGAAGGAAAACTCTGAATTCAAACCTGATAAAAACCCCGCTCAAAATCATTGACCTCGTGTCATATCCTGCCCGAGCGGAGGGGTTGGGTAAATATAATTATACGAATTCACACTGCAGTTAAACGCACTTGGAACCTTGTTTTTCAGTATTTTAAACATTTGGCTCCGTCAAAGCGGTTTCAGGCCCAAAGGAATAGCAAAGAGGGTCAAATTTCCATGCCGAACAGTTGTAGAGTTGATAAAGAAATGAAAAGACACGGGGTCTGTCAAACAGAAAAAAGTTCTAGAAGGCCTCAAAAGCTTACAAAATCAGTTATTCGTATTCTTATTGGAAGTCCCCCATTCCCCTAAGAAACAATCGTCATTTAACGAGTAAAGAAATGGCGAATGAAATCAAGCAATTTGCATCTGTTCGATGCATTTTAATTAAATGAAGAAAAAAATTGCAATGAGCTATCATCATTTTTAAATTAGTCCATTTAAGACTGGAGAAATGTCTTATGGACTGATGAGTCAAGAATTGAGCTGTCTTATGAAAATGGCCAAACATACTATCGAAGACAAAGTTTTGAAAATCTTTTAATGATGGTTGTACCAAAAGTAGAACATACTACATCAGGAATGAAGTTGGGATGTATAAATTTAACAAGATAATACTCTTTGCCTTGCACCTTGTACAACAACAAGTTGGTTTCAGTCAAAAATTAATTCAGTTGAAACTTCATTTAGCATGGCAAATTAACAAAATGGGTGAGGAGAGGTTGACGCATCCCAACAAAACAATTAAAAATATTTCCAGAATATATATATATATATATATATATATATATATGATATGAATGACGAACAAAGTTACTGCTTAACTTAAGTATTATTCATTATAAGTTAACTGGGGTCCAGTTTGGGTAAAGGTTTAAAAAGTCTGGAAACTTATTGAATGCACCACGTATATTGTCATTCACAGAGAAAATGATTCCTTGTATCAAAACTATTCAATGTAGCTAGACACGTGAGTTGCTTCAAGCTGGGATAGAAACCCGGCTGACTTTACCTCAGTCAGATATCTTACCCAACAGACAATGTCATTCTCTGCGTCAGTGAAAGAATCTTTTACGCATAACTATTTACATGTACGAAATGCCTTCAATAAGTTTCCTAGAGTGGCTGTCATACCAAGATTAAAAAGCCCTGCCTACTTGCTATTTATTCATAGATGGGGAAAGAATAATTGCATTCATATCTTTCGCAAGGGTAATAGTGCTATGGGAACAGCAAGTAGCTTCGTTCAGGTTTAGACTCGGATCAGTAAAGGTAGACCTAGGTAAACACACTCTAAGAAAAAAAAACTTACCCCTATATAAGCTTATAACCAACTGAAAACCATTCAAACTGCAAAGGTTCTAGTCTCATTAACAAGGCCTTGTGCCATATATGTTCTCTGACGAAAGCAACAACCTGGAAACATACACGTATGTAAGAACGAAATAAATGAATAAACCCTAAAAAATACCAATCTCTTCGTGGACATACTCATTTTAATATATATATATATATATATATATATATACATATACACACACATATATATATATATATATATATATATATATATATATATATATATATATATTATGAGGTGCCTTCAATAAGTTTCCAGACATTTTTTTACAGGCATTTAAAATTGTCGTACACTCTTGAAAATTCAGTATGTTATTGCTATACATCTCATGAGATCCCTGACTAATTTGTATGATTTCAGGTTTAAATGAACAGCTACAGCAGCAATTGGAATACACCCTACTAAAGCCTGGGCGTGAGGACACTTTAGAAGAATGATATGCAATAAAATTATGTTTAAACTTGGAAAAAAAGCCACAAAAACGTATGGAATGCTTCAGACTGCTGTTGGAGCATCTTGCATAAATCAAGCATGAATTTTTGAGTGACATAAGAGATTAAAGGAAGGCAGGGAGTCTGTACGAGATGATGAGTGGTGTTGGAGGAGTATGGAAGTCAGAACACCAGAGTTCATTGGCCAAATAAAGAATTTTATGGATAAGGACCGTCATGTGTCTATAGGGACAATAAGTGCACAGTTTGATGTCAGCGTGGGAATTGTACACACAATTATTCGTGAGGAACTATATGCAGAAAATAAACGTGAAGGTTGTCCAAAGGATGCTCAGGGAAGATCAGAAAGCAAAACGTTGTTATGACAGCAGGGAGATGGTCGAGCTGATCAATACAGATCCCGCAGTTCTTGATGCTCTGGTGACCTGCGATGAAAGCTAGATCTACTGCTTTTACCCAGAGACCAAGAAGGCCAGACAGAGTAAGTCCACCCACAAACTTTTGATGATCCTTTTTTTTGACAACACTGGCATGATCTACATGCACAGGGTTCACGCTGGACAGAAAGTCAACAAGGAATACTATGTTGAGGTTTTAAGGGAGTTCAGGAACAGATTCCTTGGGAAGAGGCCAGCACTCTTCAAACCGAGTCAGTGGCATTTCCACCAGGACAATGCACCAGTCCACTACTCCATCCTTGTCACAGACTATTTGACCAAGATGGGTATCAAGACAGTTCCTCAGCCTCCCTAGTCCAGACCTTGCTCCCTGTGACTTTTGGTTATTCTCTAAGGTCGGAGGCTGTGAGGAGATGAAAGAGACTGTGACGGAGGTCATTGACACGATCACACAAGAGGACTTCCATGGGGCCTTCGAGAAGTTGTTGGAATGGTACAACTATTGTATTGCATCTGGAGGAGATTACTTCAAAGGGTACTAGAGTTTCATGTGTGTACTATCAATAAAAGTGCCCATACCATAAAAGTCTGGAAACTTATTTTATGAGCAGTGTACATTATCGGCTACCGGGAATGGTCACACACACACACACACACACACGCCCCCCATATATAATATATATATATATGTATGTGTGTGTGTGTGTGTGTGTGTGTATATATAATAAAATTTTCAAATGTGCCAAGTTCATTCTTTCTCCCACAGTTTAATGGCTTCAATTATTGCTTTGTAGCCGTAACAATTTCCCACCAGTCATTTGTTTGCACATAGTCTAAATGTCAAACAGTTCTATTTGACCCATAGATATGACCCTATCAGGTGCTGCCACTCTGGTAAGAGTGGAACTTTGAGTAATGTCAATGAAAGGGTTATCCACGTTCTCCAATGCTCCCTCACTGGAGCCTCGCCATTGGAAGGTTTGATATTATATCCAGGATACTCGTTGAGGGTGTCTTACCCCTTTGCAGTCGGTGTATTCTACCCGACTAGGCTAACTGGAATTCGAAATCACAGACTCAAATTATTTCTTGTTAAAATTCTTCCTCTGACTCATTATCAGGCTCTACTTTTCATCATATTTCCTCTTTTATATATGGATCATAAGAATAGAGAGGTAGTTACAAGATTGTCACTCAATTAGACGTGAATCTAAAGCTCTTCAAAGTTGGGAGAGAGAGAGAGAGAGAGAGTTTTATATAAAAAAAACCCCAAAAAAACCAAAACAAAATAAAATCAAAACCAAAAACAAGAGCAAAAACAAATAAAATCGTTCAAATGTAATTAATACCGTTATTTAGCGTTTCACGCCGCGAAATCAGTGATCATCAGACGGTATACGAGGGTAGGTTGACAAGTTGATAGACTGAAAAGTTCATATGATGACATCATATCTGCTGCTAATAACTTTATTGACCAATGGAGTCCAAACACAACAACACCGATGGAAAAATTGTCAGGAAGGCATGGGGAGAGGGCTAAGATGAAAAATAAACATTATTTGGTCACATTCCATGATAGCATCTTTAACATTCAATGAACTCGTTTTGTAACTTGAAGTGGGGATTTCTGGTGACATAATGGCTAACGTGCTCGACCATATCCTCGGAGTATGCGAGTTCTCCCGGACTATTGGCGAACACTACTCACTTGGCCAATAACTCGGTTATTCAAATAATTAATTGTTCATTATTTTTATCTTCGATAAGCAAGCATTATGTATATTTTGAGCGAGCACAATCGCAAAGAAACCTAAGCCCTCTCAAATATTTCATTATGATCCTACGATGATTTTCATTGACTAAAGGGAAAATTTTTTTCCAAGACTTCATGAGATATTTTTCTTGAGTTTAATTTAAACTTCTTAAAAGCTGCTAAAAGCAATACAAACATTTCAGCAGCAGATTCCCCCGAAAGAAAACAAAACTTCCTACGCGCTCTTTTTTTTTTTTAACTATGATTGCGAAACTATAAGAAAAACATGTCCTTGAAACTACAAGAAAAATACATTGGAAAGGAAACAAACACCACCTTGAAAACTGACTGCTTATAGTATTCATAATCGATACCCAACAGTTAAATTTGCAACTACGATTTTTTGAGGACTCCCTCGTGGTATAATGATATTTACCAACCCCTCTGCTCGGGCAGGATATGACACAAGGTCGATATTTTTAAGTGGAGTTTAACAGGTTTGAATTCAGAGTTTTCCTTCTCCTAGACTAGTTGCCTCACCAAGACTGAAGAACCTAGTCTGTCCTACTATTTACCCATAGCTGGAGGGAGAATAATTGGATTGATACCTTTCCTAAGGGTATTAGTGCTAAGCAAAATGCAATCAGTCTCGTCCAGGATTTTGAACTCGTGTCGCCTTGGCCATTTCCTACGACGATAACCATTACACCACAGGCTCCTCCCTCGTGGTATAATGGCTAAAGTGATGAAGCCTTCAAGTTAATGAATTCGAACTCAATCACGCTACTACATTCAATTTAGGGAATGTTTTGGTGGCGTAAAAGTTAAAGTTGTGGCCTTCAACCTCGAAATAAGCGAGTTCAAACTCCAGTCTCGCTTCACTTTTGAAGGGCACCTTAGATGCTGCCATGGCTATCAAATCATGTGAGTTTGAATTTCATTCATACGTCCTTGTGCCATATCTAAGCAAAAAGCTTTGTAAATTACTATGGTTTTCAACAATTTTTTCTTATATGGATGCCTTGGATGAAGTAATGTTTGGCAAGCTTGACTAGCAAACCTTCACGAGTGAAATCGAGTCTCACTGGGTGCCTCATTCATAATGTTGTGTTGGTTTTTGTTTTATTACTAGAATTCTTAGCAGTTGTATGGGTCCCAGGTATACCGAGAGACCTTGTAGTTTACTATTTTCAAATCTGGAACAAAAAACAACACAACGTTTTTATTAGAAAAGTTAATTTTTAGCAGTCACATGGGTCCCATGTATACTGATACCACCCAGTACTTTTGGCTTTATAATATTGTAAGCGAAGTAAATAGGCTTGTTTGGATCGTTTGGTTTCTCTGTTTAATGGCATATCAACGTTCATGGGTTATTTAATGCCAAAACTACTATTGGAGAAAGACAGTGGTGATGCTGTTTAACCGATAGCTGGAAGATACGATGTTCACGGACGTCCTCGGTGTTATTAGTCCAAAAATAAATGTAATAGGGCAACTGGAGTTTGAACTTGCTAACTATGATGTTATAGTTCTGCACGTTATCCACTTCGCCGCTGAGAGTCCCCTTTTTTGGGAGGGGTAAACTGGAAAAAATCATCTTTTAGGCGTTTTTAAGATTTATACACAAAATGTGTTAGTTCTTAACATAATCTCTAACTGTTGGCGGGCTTTAGAATACGCTGAGTGCATCACGTGATTAAGACACCAGCCCCCACCAAATTCTGAGTATGATGCTAAACTGCATATTATGGTGAGATCTGCGAAGTGTGAAATACATTTCATCGCCATTACTCCCACGTCCACTTTGGCCCTAGGTGATAGTACCTTTTCGTTTCCATCTTTGAGTCAATCAGAACTGTTTAAAAATATTTGTATTCAACTGGACTGTATGTAAAAAAAAGAAAGAAAAGAAACAAGCACAATATATGTATATATAAACAAACGATAAACGCGATTCCCTAACCTCTAGTCATAAAATAAAACCAGATGGGATAACATACTGTTAAAATCCATCCCTCTGTCAGAATTTGCATAACCACCTCAACTTGAAGGAATAGATTCCCGAATGAGTGTAGCGCATGATGCATTCATTTAAACACTGAAAAAGTAGTACTCTTAATAAAAATTGTACTATAACATTGAGGTGGGTTTAAATTCGACCCTATGATTCTTTATGAAAACACGCTGTATGCGAAGTGAAAGTGAGAAGATAACATTCTTTATGTTGGAATGAATGTCTTTTTGTAACGGTCCAGCAGTTTTATTTTTGTTTTTTGCTTCTCTGTTCATATTTGTCTCTCTGACTGTTTTATTATTATTTTCTTTTTGTCTATCAGTCGGTCAGGCAAATTGTATTCACCTCGTCACGGATTTATCTCATTTGGCGCCTTATTTTGTCGTGTATTCCATGAAAGAACAACTAAAAAGAATCTAGAATTATTTACATCTTTCTTTTCAGTTTGACTCAAATGAAACACGATAAAACAAATATTGTCTGTAGAAGAAAACAAGACTTTATACGTGCATTTTTCTATTCATGAAATGTCCTAACCGTAAAACTAATAAAATATATTTAAAAAATAGTTCAATTATAAGAGTATAAAACATGCATCGTTTATGCTAGCGTGCTAATAGGGTGAGTAAAAAGTTTTGCAATATTTTAGTAACACGTGATACACAATTCAGCAGCTCTGGATTCTTTTGTCAAGGTTGTGAAAGTGACTGACCATGCTGGATTGTGAAATGCCGAGCTCGCCTGATACTCTCCAAGTGTAATTCACCTGATTTACTTCTATGGCTTGGAGCATAGCCTCATAATCCACTCTTTTATCCCTACCTGACCTTGCATGGTTCTCTAGGTTCTTGTAACCCAAGCGAATTTTTTGTCCCATCTTCTCCATTCACACAGGGAATAGTTTTGTTTGTTTCCATTATGGATCAGTGTTGACTCGTAAGTTGCCTTGAATTAGAGAAGGTGGCACATTTATCTGTGTTGAAATCAAACACGGAGAGCTGCAATCCCCAATATGCCGGCGAACCATCTACCACAATACGGTGAACCATAATGGGTTCTTTCCTCGGCTTCAGCGATTTCGGACCTTTGATGTTCGCGCGGCAAACTAGCTGGTACCAAAACACTGCAAAACTTTTGACTCACCCTTGTAAATATATACCGATTTATATCTTGACGTTGATATGAATCAATGACCAATTGAAAAGAAGAAAAACAAAACAAAACAAATAAAAAATTATTTAAAAAAATAAACTTGCTAAGGCCAGTCTTGATACTGTGGGGTTTGTGTGGCTGAAGGTCACAGGCAAAGGGCAAGGCTGTGTTGCCGTTCGATATCTGATTCCATATTTTAGTTATTTTATTTTACCCCCACGTTGGTTAGTCGGTGTAACGCCTTGCCCAAGAAAGTCCCAAAAGGAATGATACAAAAGAAAAGACAGCAACAGATATGAGACGAACCCGTTTCTTTTATACTTTCCTTTATTCAATGGGTTTAACAACCATCCATTGATTAGGAAGTTTTTCCTGAATACATAGAAATGGTTGAATCCCCCAGCTAAGGTGTCAAAAATACGTTAATCGTTTTCATGTATGTATGTGTCCGCATTTGGTATTTCGGGCTTCCATAAGGGTTAGTTTTCTTTGGCAAGTTTGTCAAAGTCCGGTAAGGGTTAGTTTATAGTTCAGTTGTTGGTCTTGTATATTTCAGCAAAATGCTGACCGAGAGAGAGCTGCTACTGGGTGAAAGGAGCTAACCACCGCTACGTCCAAAGACTTATGCGTGGTGCCCAGACACCAGAAAGCAACGATGTTATCATAACGCTGGTCACTGCCTGAAAGAGAAAGAATGCCTGGTCCACTTTGTCAAGAGGAATGCCTTTTTTCTTTTACGCATGCGTCATCTCCTTTTCCTGTTAGGGACCTCAGAGAGTTTCTGCAAATTTAGAAGTTTTCTTTTTCTTTTTTTTCTTTAATTTAATTTTAGATCTTTTTTCTTTATTTATTCGTTCCCTACAATACTTCTATATGAAAAGATTTATGCAAAACAAGATGAAAATGAAGTGTAGCATCTTCTTTGCTCATTGGAAATTCAGCTCCGTTCATCTTTTTCTTGTTTCCTAAACGGGAAATTCATTTTGAAGATTTGAGAACGGGGGAATATTAAAGGAAACGCAATGGTGAAATTTCAGAGCATACCATAGGAGAAGTTCCGGGTTTGTTTTGACCTATAGAAAACTCACTGGAATAAATGTATCAAATGCCAAAAGAAAAACTTGAAGAAAAGGTTAATACTGCTCCAATATCGATACTTTTTGAACACGTCTTCTACTCATTTATAATATTGATATTTTCCTGAACTTGAAAAATAAAAACAAATACCATTTTTAAAAGTCTGTTATTCTTGAAGATACTATATTACGCCATCGGTTCAACATAATTTTCAAGACTCAAGATAAATACGATTAAAATAAAACCAAAAGTCGTCTAATACTGAAAATTGTAAATTACAGTTGGTTGGTTGGTTGGTTCGTTGGTTCGTTCGTTCATTTGATGGTATATCAACCTTTGTAGGTTATTTAACGCCAAATCCATTTTCATGAGAATAATCAGTTCTATTTCAAACAATTCTGTTTAGCATGAGAATACAGTTTGTCAAAAACATTTCTATTTCAAACTATTCAGATTAGTCAAGCAATTTTAAATCAGCTAATTCAGTTAAGTATAAGTACAGATTTTGTTTAAACACAATTAAATGTCAAAACAGTTCTATGTTAAACAATTCAGTTTCGTGTAAATACAGTTTCAATGTCAAAAACAGTTCTATTTCAAATAATTCAGTTTAGGATAAGCATGCAGTTTAAATATAAGTACGGTTTAATTGTCAAAAACATTTCTATTTCAAGCTATTCAGTTTAGCATAAGTATGCTATTAGTTCTATTTAACCCATGGATAGGGCCCTATCAGGTGCTACCCCACCGGACCAGAGTGGACCTGGGAGCAATAGCAATGAAGGAGTGCTCCGTATTACCCAAAGCCCCAGCATTGCTGGAACCTCACTATCAGATTGTTTAGTGTCATATACAGGACACTCATTGGGGGGGGTACCCCTCTGCATTGCCCAGTTGGCTGGGACTGTAGAATACACTTACTGCACTTCTGCAGAGGGGTAAGACCCCCCAACGAGTGTCCTGGATATAACACTAAACAATCTGATGGTGAGTTTCCAGTGATGCTGGAGCTTAGGGGAATGCGGAGTACCCTTTATTGCCATCGCTCCCAGGTCCACCATGCTCCGGAGTGGTGGCACCTGATAGGGCCCTATTTGTGGGTTAAATAGAACTAACGGCATACTCATGTTAAACTGAATTGTTTGATTAAACTGAATAGCTTGAAATAAAAATGTTTGACAACTAAACCATGCTTACATTTAAACAGCGTTCTCATGCTAAACTGAATTATTTGAATTAGAACTATTTTTGACATTGAAACCATATTTACACTAAACTAAATTGTTTAACAGAACTGTTCTGCTATGTAACTGTGTGAAAACAAAATTGCTCGAAATAGAAATCTTTTTTTATAATGAAACTGTACTTACATTTAAACTGTGTGCTTATGCTAAACTGAATTGTTTTAAATAGAACTTATTTACATATACATGGATTTGGCGTTAAATAACCTACAAAAGTTGATATGCCATAAAACCCAACAAACCAAACCAAACCAAACCCCTCTGCAGAGGTGCAGTCAGTATATTCTACTGCCCCAGCCGACTGGGCAATAAATGACATTTGTGCCTCCCTGTAAAAGGAGCCAAGTATATGATAAAAATATTAATTACAAGTCACGTTTAATTTATAAAAATATGTTATCTCACCCTATATATAAATCTGTTATGTGTATCTGTTTGTTAGCCTGAGTCGAAGTTTTAGATAGAACTGTATTACTAAGATAATCACTACTTCCCACCTCATTCAAGTTGTTCTGTGGTCTTCTATATAACAAGATAAAGGTAGGGGTTTTTTTTCTGATAGAGGTTAACTAATTTGCATATTTTTGAAATGTCCTAATTCAAAGAAAAGCATATTATTAAAAAAAAAATGAATGTATGACAAGGATTTATTATTTATTTTCAATTTCATCTTTATTATTTTACTCATTTGAGTGTTTTTCACACACGTTAGATTATACTTCTCGACAGCAAGTCTCCTTAAGTTTTCAGGACTCCTCTCAGTATTCTAACCGATCAGTGAAAATGCTGTAGTTTGGAAGATCTCCACTTATTATCTTATTTGCAAATCCTTCAGTCCCTGTACCAATCCTCTGATGACTGTTGGCATCACCGTTACTTTCATGCTCTAGAGTTTTTTTGAGTTTTCTAGCTTAGTACTTATCGCTCTTCGCTTTCTTTCAGTTTTACCCTGTTGTCAACTGAAACGGCAACATCCAAAATTCGGCAGGTGATTATATTTTGTTGACTAACACTGGGTATGGTCGTCTGGCTGAGATTAAGTGATTCGTTTGTATCACAAAATCCGAAAGAATTTTCTATGTCTCATTTTCTAGGACAGATTCTGGTTTGTGCATATATCATTTGTTCGTGTTGTTAAATTTGAATTTATTTCACAGTTCCCAGTGGATCACCATTCCCATCCAGTCGTGTTTAGTCTTATACTCCCTTTGTGCTAATTTACTGCACTCGCTTGTTATGTGATTGATCGTTTTAATTCTGTCACCACATAATCTACATCTGCTATTTTGTTGAGTTTCGTCTATTTTTGCTTTGACATAGTCCTTAAGGCGCTGTTTTGTGTTACTATTAGAAGAGATTCAGTTCTTCTCTTAGGGTTTCCCTTTTTCTTACCCATGTCCACGTTTTCTTGTGTGAGATTTCTCTCGTTTGTCGCTTGAAATATATGTACATTGGTTTTTCTTCCCATTTTTATTTTCTGGTTAGTTATTATTATTATTATTATTATTATTATTATTATTATTATTATTATTATTATTATTCCTTAGGATATTTTAGCACCAGCTATAAACATGTGGTTTTTCACTGCAATCTGAGTGAGGGCAAGTCTCCTTAGATCTTTAAGACACTTGAAGTATTCTAGATGATTTTAGCTGTGCTGTGGTTTGGATCGACAAGAATCTTCCTCTGATATCCAATCAACCCAATTCATTTTCTTGGCCTTTGGGGACTATTCCGAGGGCTTGAACTATTATTGGTATCACCGTCAATATTAAATTTTGTTAGCTCACTGAAAAAGTCCAAGTATTTTCTCAGTTTTTAGCTTTTATAGTCACACTGTGGTTTTCTGGAATGGTAAAAAACACGATATGGTATTTTTTTTTCTTGTTTATCAAAACTGAGATCGTTCTTCTTGACTGAATGTATTGTTATTAATTCACCAAACTTTAAAATAAAAATAGAAATTGACAACGAATGTTATTTATTATTTAAATTCATTGGATTTTTATTAATGTATTCCGTGGAATTTCCGCAGCCATAGTTATTTTAAATTTAAAAAAAATGAATAGAAAATTAAATTGCGTTAAATTTTGCCGTCATAATTTTACACTATGGTCTATCTTAGATGCTATTTTAGAAAATAAATTGTCTGAAGCAATATAGAATAATTTTATATCAAAATTAAAATGTTTGTTAGACAAGGTAATATTAATAAACAGAACATGTCTCTCCGGAATGTATCAGGCCATTTTGAATATCTTGAAAACAGGTTTTCAGTCATGGATGCAAATTTAGAAATAATCTGAAGCTACTTGACTGCGGATCAATTAACAGTCACAGTCTTTATGTATTGGCCATTGGCCTGATGAGTAGAGGGTTCATGAATGGTCCGCAAAACCAGGGTTCAATCCCAGGCCGAGTCATTCCAAAGTCTCAAAAAATGGTACTTGATGCATCCTTGCTTAACACTCAGCTTTATAAGGTAAAGATCAAGGGTAAAGTGGAGCAGTCCAGGGAATAGAGTAGCACCCTCCTCTACACCTCGGTGTAGTAAAGGGAATCTTCAGGTCACCCTCAACTAAGGTCGTCAACTTTACTTTTATCGGCTATGAAAGGCACTTGAATAAGTTTGTGTACCGTGTGACCGTTTCACTCAAAATGACCTATATTTTAACAACTCGTTGTTTAGTAACTCACCTACTGCTATGGTTTTTCTTCCTCCCACTATTGTGACACTATTTACCTTTCAGAGGCATTTGGCTATTTAACCAAACGTTAAAATATACCCCACCGTGGAGGTACCCGTGGTGTAACGGTTATCGTCGAAGGAAATGGACACGACGACACGAGTTCAAATCCTGGACTAGACTGATTGCATTTCACATGGCACTAATACCCTTGATAAACGTATGAATCCAATTATTCTCCCTCCAGCTATGGGTAAAATAGTAGGGCAGACTAGATTCTTCAGCCTTGGTAAGGGAACTAGTCTAGGAGAAGGAAAACTCTGAATACAAACCTGTTAAACTCCGCTTAAAAAATCGACCTTGTGTCATATCCTGCCCAAGCGGAGGGGTCGGTAAATATGGTTAAAATATCCCCCCCGAAAAAAAACAAGGTTTTCATTTTTAATATGCTTTCTGACTGTCTATGGCTGTCTACCTTGACTAGCAAGTCCCGTGGTGTAATTGTTATCGTCGTAGGAAATGGACACGGCGACACGAGTTCAAATCCTGGACGAGACTGATTGTATTTTACATAGCACTAATACCCTTGGGGAAGGTATGAATCCAATTATTCTCCCTCCAGCTATGGGTAAATAGTAGGACAGACTAGGTTCTTCAGCCTTGGTAGGCAACTAGTCTAGGAGCAGGAAAACTCTGAATTCAAACCTGCTAAAATCCACTTAAAAATTGAACTTGTGTCATATCCTGCCCGAGAATTTGGCTTGGCAACCCTTCTCCAAAGATTCAATCACAATGCATCTGTGGAAGTCTTCTGCCTCATTCTCCGACTCTGATTCTCACAGGTTTCGTTTATTTTTTTTTATTTGAAGACGGCATAGATGCTGTATATTTTTTGCTGGCCCTATGCTCCACCACCACTTAGTCTTACTTGTGTTGGGAATGAACCAAGGGAGAAACCCATTCGCCTTGGATAAGACGGTGATACATGACCAGTACACTCTAGATGAGGGTAGGTTTTCGAGCCGTTGCCAATTTTAGGTTCTCAGTACTGTTTAAATTCCTATTCTCTCAACGCAGTTGACTCTCAGCAATCACCTTTAAGCACCTAAATGATAAGGGTTAGGAACTTGCTGCAAGTACTGTCAAGATAGAACCTGACATGACATGACCAGCCGATTGATCGGATCGCGCCTATCAGACCGCCCGTTAGACCAAGTAAGGACCAATGTGGTGTGTTGTAAGTCGTTGACCACTCTGTCACCAGACCAATGATTGCTCAACCACCAGGATTCCACCCTAGTTCCTTACGGGTCGTAGCTCACAGCCAACAGGTGGCCCCATTGGGGAGAGTCACCCCTCGGCAGAGATGCAGTCAGCCTATTCTACAGCTCCAAACGCCAGGGCGATCGAAAACATTAAAAAAATAACATCTTCGTTGGTAGCTAAGAATTCATAAAAACAATAAATGTGAATATCTGCATCATCATCAATATTAAGTCATACTGATAGTATGGAGTTCCCCGATAATCTCTCACCACTAGCCCCATTCATCAATCGCTACTGGTAGATCCTTCAGGCTACATCCAGTGTCTGCGCAGAGCGGATCTTTGCTGGTCAGCCAAATTTGGCGCGTCCATGTGTTGTAGTCCATACGATAACATTACATGAATTAACCCTTACTTCTCTTGTGATGCACTCCATGTTTTCTTTGTTCTACTTTAATGGTTTGTGAGATGGGATCTAAGTAGCCGTACAGCTGTTGCGTTGTGGTGTATTGCTTCCCGAATTTGTTCAAGACAGCTTAAAGCATTTTTGTGTAGATATTATGTAGTTTTTTTTCTCTACGTGTTTGGTTAGCGTTCATATGGTGCATCCATACAGTAGTATAGACATAGCTATGATTGGGAAAAATCCCACTTAATTTTATCGATTAGATTTTCATATGATCGATAATATGTCAACAGCTTTTCACGCCTATACTACGTGAATGTTGAAATCAATTTCAGTTGATAAGATGCTAGTGCTGAGGTATCTGACTTGGTACAATATTACAAAGAAATTACAAGCAGAAAATCTTCAGGTCCCGATGAAATACTCGCAGAAGTATGAAAGATATTAAAATCTAACGACATACGACGATCATCAAATAATTTTCCAGATTTTTTTCGTATGGGCACTTTTATTGATAGTACACACATGAAACTCTAGTCCTCTTCGAAGTAATCTCCTCCGGCTGCAATGCACTTGTTGTAGCGTTCCAACAATTTCTGGAAGGCCCCATGGAAGTCGTCTTGTGTGAGCGTGTCAATGACCTTCGTCACAGCCACTTTCATCTCCTTAATTGACTCATAACGGCAGCCTGTGAGATTAGGGAATAACCAAAAATCACGGTGGGGTAGGGGAAGGTCTGGACTATTGGGAGGCTGAGGAAGTGTCTTGATGCCCATCTTGGTCAAATATTCTGTAACAGGGATGGAGTTGTGGACTGGTACATCATCCCTCATCATCCCTTCCAGACTCCCTGCCTTCCTTGAATTTCTTATGCCACTGATGCTCGATTCATCCAAGATGGCCGAAAAGAATTCTGAAGCATTCCATACGTTTCTGTGGCATTTTTTTCCAAGTTTAAAACAGAATCTTATTGCATATCGTTCTTCTAAAGAGTCAGATTGTATTTTTGAAATTTACCAGCTTTGACAATCAGGCTTTAGAAGGGTGCATTCAAATTCCTACTGTAGCTGTTCATTTGAACCTGAAATCATAAAGATTTGTCAGTCATCCAATAAGATGTATAGTAATAACATATTGAATTTTCATCAGTCTACGCCAATTTTGAATGCCTATTCAAAAAAAAAAATCTGGAAACTTATGGAAGGCACCACGTAAGAAATAACACTAAATTCAAAAACTTCCAGTGTTGATTTCTCTATTTATAAATAGGACTCGATATCTGAGATAGAGCAAATATGTCTAACTTAGGATAGCATAGACAGTGAGTCAATGGTGCTTGGTCCAATGATCACGTAGGTGATTGACTGGCAGACATCAAGCGTTATTTGATAATTATCCAAAGTCCCACTAAGGCTGATTTGACACAGGCTTTTCTATGGAGGGAAGGCCACGCACGAATCGGGACATACTCAGCCGTCACAATAAAATACTAGATCCCGTCAACATTTTCTATTTTTGAAGCGTCTTCCGTCACTAAGCGATAAACTCCACCCTGCTTTGCGAGTATTGCCTGGAGGCTCCCGATGACTAGTCGGAAGCAGCGTGTAATTTATTGTCTTCTTGAAAAAAGCAACATTCCAAATTGTAGTGTTCTCCTGATTCCGAACACCAACCCTGGCACAAACAGAACTATATCAGCCAAAAAACAAGCTCTGCAAGTAGGTATTCAACTTTCAAAACAAGTAAGACATGGCACAAGGTCATTCTTAACAGGTTTGAATTCAGAGTTTTGTTTTTCCTAGACTGGTCGCCACTCGAAGTTAAAGAGCCCAGTATTCCGAACTATTTACCCGTGGCTGGAGGGAGAATAGTTGGATTCATACTCTTCCAATGTTATTTCCACTATATGAAATGCAACCAGTCTCGACCAGGGTCCCCGTATCCATTTTCTACGACGCTAGCGATTGCAACCATGGGCACCACCCACAAGTATTTATTGATCAAAACTCTTCACTACAAACAGGATATGACACAAGGTCAATTTTTTAAGCGATGTTTAACTGGTCTGATTTAAGAGTTTTCCTCTCCTAGACTGGTTGCCATACTATTTACCCTTAGAAGGAAGGAGAACAGTTGCATTCAAACATTTTCTAAGCCGGGCTCATTGGCCAAGTGGGTAAAGTGTTTGCCAATAGTCCGGGAGACCTGGGTTCACTCCCTGGTCACGTCATACCAAATACTTTAGAAATGGTACTTGATACCTCCTTGCTTAACACTCAGCAATATAAGGTACGTATCAAGGGTAAAGTGGAGCAATCCTGGGAAAGGAGTAACGCCCTCTCCTACATCTTGGTGTAGTAGCTATTGAAAAGAGAGGCTTCTGGTCACCCTCGACTACGGTCGCCAACTTCACTTACTTTACTTACTAAAATGCAAGCAGACCTTTTTTGAATTTCAAGTAAAGTAGCCATGTCGATTTTCTCCGGTGGTATTGGAATTACTAAACTTTTTGCTTTGATGTATCAAAAGACCGTATGAAGGAGACAACAATGAGACTTTTAATCACTCGGGAAGGTTTATTAATCTACCTTGCTAAGGATTACACCACCCGAGGCGCCCTGATGATATAAAGTAAGCGTTTTAAAGCTTTCGCTTTTTATTCTTTTTTACCATTTATTTTTTTCTTAATTTTCCTTTCTTGTTTTGTTTGTTATTAAAATAGTACTATTTTACTATGCTTTTTGCTTAATGTGGCACGAGGCCATACGAATGGGGTTTCCAATGAGACTCGAACTCAGTCATGAAGGTTTGCTTGCCTAGCTTGCTAACCACTACACCACCACGATGGTATAAAGTAAGCGTTTTTAAGCTTTCACCTTTTATTCTTTTGTGCCATTTTTTTTATTTATTTTTCCTTTTTTGCTTTTTTCGTTAAGTATTTTTTTTTAATTTATTTTTTTTTATCTGAAATTGTTTCTTATCTTTCTTTTTCTAAATCACGTTTCTCTTTTATTGTTTTTCTTTCTTTCTTTCTTTCTTTCTTTAGGACGGCTTAACTTGCCGCTTTTTATCTTATTCTTCGTTCAACCACTTTTTTTCCTCCTCAAATCCTTTGCATCAACTATAGCCACTACCACCACGTCATCATCATCATTATCATCGTGACTTTCATTTTCAACCGAACTCTTTCTTGTCGGAATTCCCCCCACCTCACGCTTCACTTTTCATCATTTCTTTCCCCCTTTCCGGCATAACCCCCGCCATTGCCACCACCTGATGATTACCTGTTACAGTAAATGCGTGTCTTCACCCTTTTCAAGCGTTCACTTTATCAGTACATTCAACAGCTCTAAAGATGATTTTTTCTTTTTTCTTGTCTTTTACTTTTTTATTTTCTTTTCTCTTTTCTCTTTTTCTTTCTCCAACCCCCGCCAGCGACGTAAACAACTGCTTCCAATGACCGTCACACTGAAGATCAAGTCACACAAGTTTTCTGCAAGAAATAGGAAAACAATATGAAACACACAATCAGGAAGTAGAAAACAAATAACAAACAACGCAGATGCATAAAACATGAAGCAAAATACGACTAAACTGCACACACACACACACACACACACACACGCACACACATATATATATATATATATGGGGATGAAGCATAAAACAAAAAATACAAACAGGAGGAAAGATTTGTTTGCCAAACAAGGATAAAAATTGACGTTAAAAAAGTTTTTTTCTTCTATCAACACGAATAATTTTTTTAAGGCCAATTACTTCCCTGAATAAAACGTCCTAAAAATTCTGTTTTGACGAAAGAATGATGTGTATAGAAATATTGGCACATTCACCCAAATTCCTTCATTAATTCATTCTTTCTTTCTTTTTTAGAGGCAGGTCAACCAATCAAGGCTTATTTTAAGCCTTGAGGTAAGGGATTGTGTCAATTGTGTATTCATAATTACAATTTGTGTTTAGTTGTTGCTTCAGACTACACACACAAACTGTATATGATTATGAGGCTACTGTTCTGGAGATCTATGAGATGTGGACTATCCCTTCATTGCCCTTACTCCTTGGCCCGGTGTGGTAGCACCTGATAGGGCCCTATCTATGAGTTTAATTGAACCAACGGCATATTTTTGCTAAACTGAATCGTTTGATTAAACTGAATAGCTTGGAATAGAAATGTCTGACAATTGAACCGTATTTACATTTAAACTGCGTGCTTATGCGTAACTGAATTGTTTGAAATTGAACTGTTTTTGACATTGAAACTGTACTTACACTAAACTGATTTGTTATATATAACCGCTTGAATAAACTGAATAGTTTGAAATGGAAATGTTTTTGACAATTAAACTGTGTACTCATGCTAAACTGAATTGTTTTATATGGAACTGATTATTTACATAAAAATGGATTTGGCGTTAAATAACCTACAAAGGTTGATATGCCATAAAACCCAACCCAACCAAACTAAAGACAACTATAATTAATTACTTGAAACCATATAACTGTTTGCCAACAAATGGTTATTATCAAATAGAAATATTTACTTGAAACCAAATGATTCAAATTTTATAGGAATACTTGAAACCATTCTAATGTGTGCTAGTTATTTGAATTAGATTAAAATAGTTAATATCATATACATATTTAAAAGGGAAACGAAATATAAATTTAAACGAACAATGAGCGTGATTTCCTAACCACTTGGTACAAAATAGCTCTAAACGAGTTGACATGCCGTTAAAATCATGAGAATAAGAAGAATATCACTTGCTTTGCTTTATTGTCAATGATTAAAGGATATCGAAAACTCACCCATTGACTCAGTGTCGGATTCGTTCTTTTGTGATAGAATAAATACACTTAGAAACTAGGAAAATTAATTTGAGGCTCAAATGAATTGATTCGAAGGAAATATGGAAACATTTTTCATGAACTCAAAATAAAGATTTTCTGTTGTAATATGCATGTATTTACGTAATCCCTCCGAAACGCGTTGAACGTGACACAATGTGATTTTTTTAAATGGAGAACTGCTAGTTTCAGTGCAGTTTTCCTTTTCTTTGACTGGTTGACGGAGCAAGATTAAAGAACTCGTCTACCCTTCTAATTACTGAAGGGCATTAACGTGAAATCAAACACAAAAAAAAATCTCCCAGGACTTGAACTTGGGTCACAGATCCCATTCTATAACCGTTATGCTTCTGTTGTGACATGCATTATTTTTGTCGAAAGGACGTACCTTTTTCAGTGGATTAGTAGAACGTGATCAACCCAACTATGCTTGACTTTCAGTATATTCCTTGTTTGATAGAACTTACAGCAATAAAATTTTGAATAGTTTTGCTTTAGTTAAGAAAAATATTTTTGCAATAATTTCATTCTCAACTTTGAGTAAATACTTGACTGAAACTTCCGAGAGAGAGTGAAAATAATTGGAAAAGATTTTGATATCAAAATTAAGATTTATTCACTTTCGCATGAAGACAGATTTTTTAAGATGCCATGTTTCGTGTGAAAACTCACAGAAGTAGGCATTGTTGTTTCTAGAAATTTCCTTTTCTTTAGGAACTTTTTCTGAACACCTCAGACATCAGGGAATGACCTTGGTACTACTTTGTCAAGGGCTATGGGTGGGAAAATACAATCTGTTCTGGGTAGACCACCATAACTGAAATTGAATTTAATTTATGTTTCTGGACCCAAACCGTGAGACATGGTAAGATATGTTTAAATAAGCTGTAAAATTTGCTATCAAACATATATGCATATGTATATTTAAGACTCTCAGCAGGGGCGTACGTGCTGGACTTCGGCATCTTTGTAGAAGTAAGAAAACTGGAAGAATAGTATTCGCGATAATATCAAATGTTTACGTGTATAATTTACTATAATTCCATGACAGGCGTTTCCGTTAGAGGACACCTATTTAGGCTGGAGACACGTTACGAAATAGTTATCAACTTAGGAAACTGACAAAGTGATCCAAGTTCAAATCCTGTACAAAGCCTTCAGTTTCTCTCTTCAGCAATGTAGACATAGTTGAGCGAACAAAATTCATTAGACTTGTTACATAAGCCAGTAAATTTTGGTTATATTGATTGTGTTTTACCCTTGTAGATTATTTAATGCCAAATCTTCTTTATTCAAATATGATTTTTAAACGAATAGCGGAATATTTTTTACTCGAGCCAGGACTTATTTGTTTGCACACAGATGTGCTCAAGTATTGCGATTAAACACATATAGTTTTATTTGCCCACGGTTAAATGGTTTCCAACATAGTATAACATTAAACAGTTCTTTTTGGCTTATAGTTGGGACACTAACAAGTAAAACCACTTTGTATCAGAGGGGACCTTGGAATAATGATTTTTAAGGGGTGCTCCAAATTCTCTAAAGCTCCACGACTAGTTTAGCATCGTATCGAGATAAACTCAGATTCGAAATCATGCCATGGTGGGCATGAACTGGCCTTAGGCACCAAATCGTATATGTTGCATAGTCACATACATATATATAATACATAAGCGGAAACATAGTCAACAATAATGAGGAACTTCAATGAACGAACGAAGCCACTTCTTAATAAAAATATATCTCTCATACTTTATTCTCAAAAAGGTTGATGTTGGTTGTGTGTGAAAGGTGAGCTGAAGACGGGGACAGACTGCTATATAGACCCAGCTGTACTTCTTTCTCATCTTGGCTCGGTTGCTCAACCGTGGGTCACCGAGGGCTCAAAGCCCTCGGTCTGCCGCTGGCTCTCAATTCGGCATCTTGTCTCCAACTGACTGTTTTTCAAAATACCCAAATTCTCAGCCCGTCGCTTCCGGGCAAGACGTCATTCACACACCAGTCCATTTCCTATCTGGGGTTTATAATGACAATTGTGATTGTCATATCCCCT
The DNA here is from genome assembly GCA_963585895.1 of Sepioteuthis lessoniana. Lineage (NCBI taxonomy): Eukaryota > Metazoa > Mollusca > Cephalopoda > Myopsida > Loliginidae > Sepioteuthis > Sepioteuthis lessoniana. The sequence goes on along the minus strand of OY757916.1, from coordinate 104,615,654 downwards.
GCGCGCGAGCGTAGACTGTACCCAATGTCTGTGCACCTGAATTAAGAGCCAAATAGTTCAAAGCCCAACCAAACTGAATGACAAAGTATGATTAACGAAAAATGATTAATATAAAAAAATATCATTCCGCAATTATATAACAGTTGGAGGGGGTGTGGTTACTCCTGTTTTGAGATGCTGTCAACAGCTTGGTACCCAGCAAAGGAGAAACAAAACTGAATATAAAACCGATGTACTCCACGAAAATATTGACCTTGTGTCACATCCAGCTGGTGGTGAAGGGTTTTTGGAAATGCATATAAGGGATTTGCATAAAATGTCGTAGAGTTAGAAACTTTTGGTCGGATTTGGTTTTCTTTCGATTTTAAAGATTTTTTTTTTATAGATTTAAAAAAAGTTTTCTTTTTAATTTTTTATTGAGAAAAATGTTTAAAAAAACAGTATGGCATATGCTCAGAAAAAATAGATAATTTAGGTTTGGTGTGGTGGGTTTCAAGACATATCAACCATTATTGTTGTTGTTGGCGACCTTAGTCAAGGGTGACCCGAAGGCTCCCTTTTCAATAGCTACCACACCGAGGTGTAGGGTAGGGAACTACTCTATTCCTTGGATTGCTCCACTTTACCCTTGATCCATACCTTATAATGCTAAATGTTAAGCAAGGTGGCATCAAGTACCATTTTTTGAGTCTTTGGTATGACTCGACCTGGGATTGAACCCTGGTCTCCTGGACCATTAGTGAACACTCTACCCATTAGACCAATGGCCCGGTAACCATTATAGGTTATTTAATTCTAAACCCGGTTTATATATATAATTTGTAAAGATAAGTCAACAAAGTTAAATGGGTTTAAGTATTACTATAAATCACTAACAATTCAACAAACATCAGTCATTTGTTTACACACATTTAAATGATCAAATAGTTCTATTTCTAACTATTCAATTTGCTATCATTCTGGGCCAGAATGAACATTGTGAGCGATGGCAATAAAGGAGTACTCCGCATCCACACAAAGCTCCAGCATTATTGGAGCCTCACCATCTGATTGTTTAATGTCATATCAGGACATTCGTTGGGGGAGTCTTTCCCCTCTGCAGAAACGCAGTCAGTGAATTCTAGACCTTCAGCCCACTGGGATTTGAATAATTTACTATCATAAAACATTACTCTTTTCCCTTTATAAAAACAGAAACAAAATAAAAGACAAACAAAGCTAAATTTTCAGTCTAGAAAACTTAAAAAAGTCGCTCGAATTTATGCATAGTGAGTATGGACGGTGTTGCACTTGTACAGTCTTGTGTTTGGCTAAGAAAATGTGAGGTTGGCTTGATTTTTTTTACATTATAGATTGACGAAATCTTCTATTGACATGAATTTTAGGTTTAAAATTGTATAAAAAAAAAAGAAAAATGGGTCATTGAATTTGATTGATAGTTGATGACCAAGGGGTTGTTTAGGACCGCGGATTTGATTGGACGAAGAGTAACGTGGTAAGAAGATACTAGAATGAGAGAAACGAGATAGAGAGAAGCTCTCGTCTTTGCGCTTTTGCGCAGTTGTACCAATCCAGTAGATTGGGCAGACTTTGGCCGGCTGTGGCACAACGGCACGGATTTAATCGGGTGTGTCATGTCTCTGGATGCATTTGTCAAGTGAGACTTCCTGGCGCGGGTGCTGGGGAGGCCAAGTGTTCGAGAGACAGAATAATTCATCGAACCTCAAGGGTCCGTAACCTCAGGCTCTAACCCTCTGCGGAGGGGCTTGGTATATCACCTGGCGCCTGATGCACCCCTTTTTAGGTATTTTTGTCGTGTCTGGGCTACGTCCCTGTGCCTGGACCCACCTTAAAAAGGCCTTGTATCATACTCATCTGTTTTGTGGGGCGTGCGACGAATACCATTGTTCCACCCATGCTCACAAATTTCTTCGTCGGCTGCGACTGAGATGAAGAAGTATTGTCGCTGAAATAAAGTATTTTGTGTACACCAAAATTAGAACTAGGTTGTCTGCCATTCTAGCATCGAAAACCTAAAACAAGTTGGGTTTGCAACAACAAACAGAGTAACGCGGAAACGAAAATATGGCGGACAAGAAAAAGTGATAGACAAACGTACAAAAACATGAAAGAGCTGGTCGCTGACCGATTAGCCTATTGAAATAGAAGAAGAAATGAAAACGTAACATATGAACCCTGAAAGGGAATTGTCCGAGTAGGGGCAATACAACCTTTTGGCTTTTGCTTTTTTTCCAAATTGACAGTGACATGTGAGACAAATTCCAGACAACAAACGAGATGTTTAAACATTATAAATTGATTATATAAATTACTCAACTGTATACACTTCTTCATTTAAATTCTAAATTTAAATTTAAAATTAAAAAAATGCAGAATTAATCTCGATACTTGTATAAAATCTCTCAAACTTTTTATTGGCCTAGTGGGTGGAGTGTTTGCCAATGTTTCAATACCAGGTCGAGTCATACCAAAGACTTTAAATTTGGTATTTGATATCTCCTTGCTTAACACTCTGCAATATAAGGTACGTATCAAGGGTAGAATGGAGCAATCCAGGGAAAGGATTAGTGCCCCTCTACACCTCGGTGTAGTAGTTATTGAAAAGTGAGCCTTCTGGTTGCCCTTAACTACGGTCGCCAACTTACTTTAGTTGTATTTACTTCTGAAACAAAAGTAAAAGAAAGAACCAAACAAACAAAAAGAAAAAGCAAACAAAAATACGGACAAAAACAAAGAAATAGATGAAAAACAAAAAATAAACAAACAATACTTATGTTACTTTTTAATATTTTAAATATTTATTGTAATTATCCAACAGTTAAGATAAAAAGTGAACAATTTATATTAAGTTGGAATTATTAGCAACAACAAAAAATCATTACTTTCTTTTTTTTTTGAGTTTATTTTCAATACCCTCGTAAATATTTAAAGCAACGAGACAGAACTAGTTGGTTAAATACACGTTGAGAGAATTCAACTTTTCAAATGTTCCAACTAAAAAATATGCCAATAGTCTTTTGATGGATTTCTGGTAAAAGTGCCGGACACATTTTTAAAGAAATACGTGGATCATTAAATAAGTTTCCAGACTTTTTTTCGTATGGGCACTTTTATTGATGGTACGCACACGAAACTCATGTCCCCTTCGAAGTAACCGCTTCTGGATGCAATACATTTGCTGTACCGTTCCAACAACTTCTGGAAGGACACATGGAAGTCCGCTTGTGTGAGCGTGTCAATGACCTTCGTCACAGCCTCTTTCATCTCAATTATCTCATAACGACAGCCTGTGAGCTTAGTGAATAAGCAAAAGTCACAGGGAGCAAGGTCTGGACTATGGGAGGCTGAGGAAGTGTCTTGATGCCCATCTTGGTCAAATATTCTGTGACAAAGATGGAATTGTTGACTAGTGCATTGTCCTGGGGGAAATGCCACTGACCCAATTTGAAGAGTGCTGGCCTCTTCCCTAGGAATCTCTTCCTGAACTCCCTTAAAACCTCAACATAGTAACCCTAAATCTTTGGCCAATCAACTTTGGTGTATTGAATTCCTTATTCCTCCCACACCTCTCATCATTTATATATATATATATATATATATATATAGCCAAATGAGATGAAGGTGGCTGTGATGAAGGTCATTGACACGCTCACACAAGAGGATTTCCATGGGGCCTTCCAGAAGTTGTTGGAACGGTACAACAAGTGCATTGCAGCCGGAGTTGATTACTTCAAAGGGGACTTGAGTTTCATGAGTGATCTATCAATAAATGTGCCCATACGAAAAAGTCTGGAAACTTATTAAATGATCCTCGTATATATATATATATATATATATATATATATATATATATATATATATATATATAGAGAGAGAGAGAGAGAGAGAGAGAGAGAGAACGAAAACTGTTTTTTGCAAAAATAAACGAATAAATTTATAAATAAATTTACAATAAATTAACAGGGAAGTCTCAGTGGCGTAGTGACTAACATACTGAACTACGACATCGTAGTAAGCGAGTTCGAACACCAGTCATTCTATTACATTCACTTTCAGACAAATAAGCTTGGAAAAGGTATCAACCATCTTTTCTCCTTCAGAGAAAAGTTAAATAGAGTAGCTTTTGTTCTTCCAAAAGGATGTCTTCGACATTAAATAATCCACGAAGGTTGATATGGCATTAAACAGCCAAACCTAACCATTAAATTTACATTTCTGACCACATATTGATACAGTTACTAGAGTTATCTATGACCTAAAAAAACTGCAGTGGTGCTAGTCCGAAAGTGAACGTGATAGCATGACTGGAGTTAAAACTCACTCACTACGATGTTGCAGTCTAACATAGAGGGATAAGGGGGTTCATGCCTTTCTCAAAGGTATTAGTCTAAAAGTGAATGTAATAGCATGACTGGAGTTTGAACTCACTCACTTTGATGTTGCAGTCTAACATAGAGGCTATAAGGGGGTTCATGCCTTTCCCAAAGGTATTAGTCTAAAAGTGAATGTAATAGCATGACTGGAGTTCGAACTCACTCACTACAATGTTGCAGATCATCATGTTAGCCACTACGTCTAAAGGATTTTCCCCCATTAGCTTTTATTCTTTAACACTAATTCATCAATATATATATATATATATATATATATATGTAGAGAGAGAGAGAGACATAGATAGATTGATAAATATATATATATATATAGAGAGAGAGAGAGAGAGAAAGAGACATAGATACATTGATAAATATATATATATATATATAGAGAGAGAGAGAGAGAGAGATCGGTGTGTATATATATACAGAAAGAGAGTGATTAACGTATATATATATATATATATATATATATATATTGAGAGAGAGAGAGGTAAATATATATACATATATATATATATAGAGAGAGAGAGTGGAAGAGAAATTAGTATATATATATATATATAGAAAGAGAGAGAGAGAGAGAGAGAGAGATTTATGTATATATATATTTGAGAGTGATATATATATATATATATATATATATACAGAGAGAGAAAGACCCCATTTACGTTAACTTTCCGTCTCTGGTAAGGAATAAACACCATTTTTTTCAGTTTTTTTCTAAAATCAGTCACAGATGCTGGCTTCCTTCTCCTCACATTATTACTAAAGAAATTGTAAAGATTCTTAATTGGATGGAGAACTGAAATAGTGTGTACGGAATATCATTACCTTGTGGTTTCCATTTTTGAGAAATAGTTTTACAAAATTTTAGTATGACAATGGACATTATCTTTCTTAAAAGAAATAACAAGTCGTTCAATGATATCCTCACCAAAGAAATAGTGTTGTATTACTGTGAAAGAACACCATCAACACGATTTTGTTATCCCAACCGAATGGAACTGATTTTTTCACACGTTTGGGAAGGAATTTTCACCTTTACGCTGTCTGGCATACTGTTAAAACTTGCATTTATCAATTTCACCATTGGACAATTCAGCTGGGGCTGTAGAAAACACCGACAACATCTCTGCAGAGAGGTAAAACTGCCCCAAAGAGTGTCCAAGATATGACACTAAACAATCTGACGGTGAGGCTTCAGTAATGCTGGAGCTTTGGTGAATGCACAGCACCCCTTTATTGTCATCCCTCCCAGGTCCACTCTGGCCAGGAGTGGTAGCACCTGATAGGGTCTTATGTATGGGTAAAACTAAACTCTGTACTTACGCAAAACTGAATTGTTTGAAATAGTTCTGTTTTTGACATTTCAGCTCCGGAATTATGTTAAACTGAACTGTTTGAAATAAAACTGTTTATATGTATAAAAATGGATTTGGCATTAAATAACTTACAATGGTTGATATGCCATAAAACCAATCCAAACCGAAGCCTTGACATAGCACTTCTCGCAAATTCACCCGTCCAAGCCCAATCCCTGCTACATAGCTTGAAACAAGCAGCCGCTGCCAACGCAGACAAGATTGAATATATGTGCTTTAATTAACGAAGTGACATCTTCACACTAAATGGTGGTCCTCTGAAACTAGTGGCTAAGTTCACCAACTGCGGAAGCAGTGTCTCATTAGAAAATAACATCAACACACGACTAGCGAAGACATGGACAGATATTGAAAGGCTATCAGCCATACTGAAGTCAGACCTGACAGATAAAAAAAATTAGAGTTTTTTTCAAGCAACGGTCATATCAAAACTGCTTTAGGGATGCACCACATGGACGCTAACCAAACGTATGGAGAAAAAGCTTGACGGCAATTACACAAGAATGGTGCGAGTTATATTGAACAACTCCGGGAGGCAACAACCTACAAAACAGAAGCTGTACGGCCACCTGTCACCCATCACGAAAACTATCCAAGTTAAACGAACCAGATATTCGGGACACTGCTGGAGATACTTGGACGAACTCAGAAGCGTTGAACTCCTGTAGACACCTTCACATGGACGAGCAAAGGCAGGACAACTAGCTAGAATCTGCATACAGCTGTTCTGTGCCAATAAGGGATGTCGCCTGAAGACCTACCGGAAGCACTAGACGATAGAGGAGGGCATCGAGAAAGGGTCAGGGATATCCGTGCTGATGCCTCGACATGATGATGATGATAATGATGATGCATTTCTGCAGAGGGGTAAGACCCAATCACCAACGAGTGTCCCGGATATCACATTAAACAAACTGATGGTGAAGTTGCAGCCCTGGAACTTTGGAGAATTTGGAGTACCCTTTCATTGCCATTGCTCCCAGGTCTCCTCTCACCCAGAGTCGTAGCACCTGAAAGGGTCCCATCAATGAGTCGAAAAGAACTGTTTCACATTTAAACTGTGCGCAAACAAATGACTTATGGACCCCTTCACATAGACGAGCAAACGTTGGACGACCAGCTAGAACCTATCTACAGCAGCTCTGTACTGATACAGTATGTAATATGGAATACCTCCCGGGAGCGATGGACGATTGAGACGTGTGGTGAGGAAGGGTCGGGGAGATCCGTGCTGGTAGCGAGACATGATGATAATGATGATGATGTTTCTCAGGAAATGTATGAGCCCCCCAGCCCCCAACAATGTATGAGTTAGATAAAACCACTACTGTACTAATGTACATTATTTCTTATTAAAGTAAATATATTATAATGATGTCTTCTATGGCTAGCGATAATGTGGACTTTGATACTTTGATTCCAGATGAAAGACAGCCAAATATTTGTGATATGGCTGAGGAACTTGATATCAACTGGATTCGATGGTCCATGAAACATCATCTACAGTAAGTTGGGATATCATCAAATTGTATTCAAAAACAATTTTCTAACGAACAATGCAGTTATTCTTGCTGCTGTCTTTCTTCTTTCTTTGAGCAGGGTATGTAGGTGATCGGGCATCGATGAAACGAATGCATCAATGTAAAAGGGAAAAAAAAGAAAACATCGTAGAAAAGTTACATAATAGTTCTTGTCACGTACAAGAAAGTTTTCTTTGTATAGACATAAACAGGTTGGATTAATAAATATCTTTACCTTTCATTTGAATATTTCTATACACACACAAAAGTATGTCTCTTTTCCCTAGAATGAATATATATAGTAAGTTAGCCGATTGAAGTCGAAAGCGATCCGAAGGTTACCTTTTAAATAGCTACAACACCAATGTATAAGGGAGGGTACGACTCATTCCTCTTGATTGTTCTACTTACCCTTGATCCCTACCAATAATGCTGACCGTTGAGCAAGGAGTTATCAAGAAAAAATTTTTCAAGCCTTTAGTATGACTAAAACTGGGATTGAACCCTGGTCTCCCTGATCAATGGCGAATATTATAAAAATAATGCCGTTGCGCCGACTTTATACATACATACACACACACACACACAGACATATATATATATATATATATATAAGCTCGGCCCATACATATATATATATACAGAGAGAGAGAGAGAGCGCGAGAGAGAAAGAGAGAGAGAGAGAGGGGGAGAGTTATAATTGTTTAAATGTATAATGGAATATAAAATATACTGATAGGTCAGCGGTGAAAACTCCTATAGAATCTTATTTTCCATCTGAAAATACAGTCTCGCAAAAAAAATGTTGAAATAAATGTCCACGTGGTGTAATGATTAAAGTGATGGACTGCGGAATCGTAGTACGCGAGTTCGTACTCCAGTCGTGCTATTACGTTCACTTTCAGGCAAATACCATTGGGAAAAGTATGAACCCCCTTATCCTCCCAGCTATGGGTTAGATAGTACCACTACTGTACTTCTAAGAGAATGGCTTTGGCATTAAATAACCTACAAAGGTTGATATGCCATTAAACAACCAAACCTAGAATCACTTGCTTCTTGCTTGATTTGATTTTTTTCTGGAATAGTTTATAGGTTTCGATTTTTTTTCTACGAATTATTCAATCGAGCACGGACAAATAAAGATTTGTGTAAAAAGGCTCGTATCAAATTTACGAGTATATAAAAGGAATTCATGAGGTTTCTTTACATGAAAACTAAACACTCTGTTCTCTATATATTTATTGACTGTACGCACACGATTAAATTTTACTGCTTTGAGTTGTTTAAGTAAGAGACTTTTGTAAATATAGAATATATGTGTGTTTCAATGATACTCTCTCTCTCTCTCTCTCTCACACACACACACACACACACACACACACACACACACATATATATATATATATATATATATATATATATATATATATATGCGCGTGCGTGTGTGTATGAGAGAATATGTATCATCAATATATATATACATTAAAATATATATATATATATATACACAAATATATTCATGAATGTGTATTCATATACGATTATATATATATATACATATATATATATATATATATATATATATATATATATGTATGTATTTGCTTGTAAATAAATGCTTACATATATATATATTCTTTTGTTTATATATAAAACGTTTGTAAACAAATTTTAAAAAACCCATGAAAACCATATATACCATTATACTCTGACATTTGTTCATTTACATACACAGATACACACACAGACACAGCTCTCTCTCTCTCTCTCTCTCTCTCTCTATATATATATATATATATATATATATATATATAATTATTTAGGCTGTTTTCTTTCTACTTTTTTTATTCACCTTTTTCTTTCGACTTGGCTTCCTTTTGAAAAGGTTTTTCGCAGAAAATTTAACTACCATTAGTACTCAGGTGAAAAGGAGACATAAAAGAAAGAAGAAATAGTTTTGACAAAAACAAAACAAACAAAGAAAAACAGCGAGAGAAAGGGCCAAGAAGGAGTAGGGTGAAAATCATGGTAAGCATGTGGAAATGGAAGACCTGGGGTTGAATAAATAATGCACGTTTCAGAATAATAATAATAACAAAAAAAAAAAAAAAAACTTGGGGAAGGAAATAAATAACCTGAAAACGAAAACTTACAAAATGTAGGAAGCAGAGCTTCGGAAGCTGGAAGAGTCTGAAGAAGAAAAAAAGTGTTCTTGGAAGAAAAATAAAAACGATATTAAGAATGATATAAATAAAATTCGAAAGGAAGGCTAAAGATGAATGTCAGAGGGCAGTAAATAAGAAAGAAAGAAAGAAAGAAAGAAAGAAAGAAAAATGGAAAGAGAAAATATTAAAAAAAAGAAAAAGAAAAATAGTAAAAAGAAAGATCGAAGGATTTAAAGAAAGAAATTAGACTGAAAAATAAAAAAAGAAAGATGAACAAAACAGGAAAGGAAAATATCTAAGAAGAAAAAAAGGAAAAAGAAAGAAAGAAAAAGATGGAAGGAAGGAAAATAGGTTAAAATTAAAGAAAGATGAAAGAAATAAAAAACAAATATCAAATAAAGAAAGAAAGATAGAAGGAAAGAAAGAGAAAAAGAAAATGAATTTTTAAAAATGAAAGAAGAAACAAAGAAGAACAAAAGCGGGAAAGAAAATATCAAAGAAAGAAAGAAAGAAAGAAAAAAAGAAGGATTGAAAGAACAAAATAAGAAAGAAAAAGAAAGAAAGAAAAAAGAAAGATGAACGAAACAGGAAAATAAATATAAAAAAAAGAAATAATGAGAGAGGGAAGGAAGAAAAGAAAGTAGAAAATAGATTAAAGGAATGAAAGAAAAAAAAGATGAATAAAACAGAAAAAGAACAAAATATGAAGAAAGAAAGAAAGAAAGAAAGAAAGAAAGAAAGAAAGATGGAAGGAAATAAGGAAGGAAAATCGACTAAAAAAAGAGAAAAAAGGAAGATGAACAAAACAGGAAAAGAAAACATCAAAGATAGAAAACAAGAAAGAAATATAGAAGAAAGGAAAGAAAGAAGGAAAATACATTAAAAGAATGAAAAACAAAAGAAAGATGAAAGAAGCAGGAAAGAAAATCTTACAGAAAAAGGAAATAAGAAAGAAAGAGTGAAGGAAGGAAAGGAGGAAAAAATATACCAAATTATGAAGGAAAAAAGAAAAATGAACGAAATAGAAAAAGAAAATATCAAAGAAAGAAAGAAAGAAAGAAAGATAGATAGATAGATAGATAGTTAAAGGGAAGAAAAGAACGAATCAAAATAGATAGAAAGAATAAAAGAAAAAAGACAGACGAACGAAACATGAAAAGAAAAATATCAATGAAAGAAAGAAAGAAAGAAAGAAAGAAAGAAAGAAAGAAAGAAAGAAAGAGTGAACTAAGGAAAGAAAGAAGAAAAATAGATTAAAAGAATGAAAGAAGCGGGAATCAAGGCGATGATATTGAAAGAGAAAAGGAATAAAGATACGTGGATCTAAAAGGAAAGAATGACTAATTTTCAAAGAAAGAAGTAAAGAAAAATAAGGAAGGAAGGAAGGAAAATAGAATAAATCTATAGAAAATAAAAAAATACTTTAAAAATAAATGCATAAAAGTAAATAAATGAATAAAGAAAGAAAGGAAATATATAGGAAGTAAGAAAAAGGATCGATAGAGGCGGGTAAATGAATAAAATGAATGATTAAATAATTGAATGAGTAAATAAAAAAAGATTTAAAGAGAAAATGAATGAAGGAAAAGAAAGAGTTTTTAGAACTACAACGCTCTGAGAAGAAACAAAAATTACCAATGATTTAAAAAAGAAAAAAGTAAAATAGATTGTGATAAAGAAAGACAGAAAGAAAGAATGAAAGAGATGAGGAAAAAATAAAGAAAAGAAAGAATGAATGAAAAAGATTCACAGAAGAGAAGAGAAGAGAAGAGAGAGAGAGAGAGAGAGAGAGAGGGATATATAAATAGAGAGAGAGAGAGAGAGATGGATAGATAAAGAGAGAGAGAGAGAGAGAGGGAGAATGAATGAAGGGGGAATCATGAATGAATGAATTTATGAAAAGAGATTCACAGAAAAGAAGAAAGAAAGGGAACAGAGAAAAAATCAATAAAATAGAAGGAACAGAAAAAGGAAAGAAATAGAGAATGAATTAAAAAGAGAGTCCCAAAAGAGAGAAAAGACAGATATTGGAAAGAAAGAAAGAACAAATGAAAAAGAGATCCAAGGAAGAAAAGAAAGAATTAAGAAAGAAAGTAAAGGATAAAGTAAAAGAGGACCAATGAAAGAATGAAAGAAATGAGAAGAATGAACGAAGAAAGAAATAAAGAAAAAAAGAAAACCAGAAAGAAAGAGAGAAAAAAGTTAACTATTATTCAAGGATTGAAAAAGGTCCAATACTGAAAAAAAAAGAAAAACTTTTGAACACAAATGAAATCAAAATAAAGTATCTAATTCAACGGAAAATCGAGGAATGAAATGAATAAATACCAAAGCAAAAAAAAAAATTATCAATATGAAGAAGAAAATGGGGATGAGACAAGAAAGAGAGAACGAAAAAGAAAAGGAAGAAGGAAAGATGATTTATCATGAGGAATGAAATACGTAAGATTGAAGAATATATAAGAGACTTGAAGGACGTAAAGGGAGGTAAATAAGAAATAAATTTTAAGAACTCGAGATGGGGAAAAAAGGGATAACAAAGCAATATAAGATAGCACAGAATGGCTGCAAGAAAAGGAATAA
>OY757916.1:104591104-104598604 GCA_963585895.1 Sepioteuthis lessoniana | reverse complement strand
TTTTCCCAATGAATCTCTTGCTGAACTCCCTTAAAACCTCAACATAGTAACCCTAACCCTAACCCTTTGGCCAATTAACTCTGGTGTTCTGACTTCCTTACTCCTCCCACACCTCTCATCATCCCTCACAAATTCTCTGCCTTCCTTGAATCTCTTATACCATTCAAATGCTGATGCTCAATTCATGCAAGATGGTCGAAAAGCAGTCTGAAGCAATCCATACGTTTCTGTGGCATTGTTTTTCAAGTTTAAAACAGCATTTTATTGTATATCGTTCTTTTAAAGTGTCCTCACGTCTAGATTGCATTTTTGAAATTCACCAGCTATGACAATCAGGCTTTAATAGGGTGTATTCCAATTGCTGCTGTAGCTGTTCATTTGAACGTTAAATCATAAAAATTGTTCAGTCATCTCATAAGATGTATAGCAATAACATACTCAATTTTCAAGAGTCTACGACAACTTTAAATGCCTGTACAAAAATGTCTGGAAACTTATTGAAGGTTCCACGTATATCATGGAATGTTAATAATTGATGGATTCGTACTAAATAATCAAACATATATATATATATATATATATATATATATATATATAGAGAGAGAGAGAGAGATTTTTGATAAATTTTGAAATGCTAGTTTTATCACAAAAATTCGAAGCAGAACGCTACCAGTGGAAAATTGATAGTTTAAATCTTACCTTTTTTGTTTCCTTGAGATTAGTAACTTACACACTTCGATGCAGGTTTGAATTCGACAAAAAATGTGCTAAAATAATTATATATATATATATATATATATATATATATATATATATATACTAATGATCCAAAAAATTCTGACCTGTACCTTAATAGAGTGAATAACCTCTATATGCACCCAAAACAAATTTTACTTGAATATGATTAGCTTTGTATTTTTTAATAGCGTATCAGCTTCGTTTGTTATCAAATGCGAATATATTCTTAGTAGAAAAGCATTTGTGGAATTATTTAACCCAGAGCTGGGAGACAAAGAGGATTTAAACCTTTCTCAAGGGTTTTGACTTAAAAGTGGACATAATTTCTTGACTGGATTTTGAACTCGCTTACTACAATGTCGCAATCCAGCACGTTAGCTATCACTCCAAGGAGGATTCCTTGAATTTGTATTTGATTGGAATTCTTGATGATTTTTTCCTCCATCGAACTACGTCAATAAATACCCCGACAGTACGCCAAAAAGTATAGCTTTTCCGAAATGCACTACCGAAGTCTTCTGGGCATTACCTTTTAGCCTTTATGAAAGATACTGAAATCTTTTTATCGTGCTAGACTGTGGAATTCATCACGTAAAAACTAGCGTCAAGCTGATCAGTTCATATACCTCATATTGACAGTTGCAAAGAGACAGTAACTGTCATTTGTTCCACAGGTTTCTGGTCATTCATTTCTGTTCGTCTGTATTCAAAGAATGTGATATCAAAAAATATAAAGACTGAATCATTAAATACATTTTAATCTTAAAATTCAAAATTCGATGTAATTCAAATTTTAAGATTTATTGAAATTGTTTGATTTAAATTTTAAAATGTAATATTTATTTTTTAATTTAAAATTTAGGACTTACTTTTTTGTTTAAAATCTAAATGAATTATTGTGCTAACCTGAGCCTCACAGTCTTGATGAGAACATTTTCGTTCAATTTAGTAAGTACCCTAACAGCTTACTGTTAGCAACCCCAAAATCCTTCCGTTTCCAAAATGCCTGAAGTGATGATCTCTTGTGTTCGTGTCATAAGAATGATTAGTCATGATATTTTTTAACGAAATATTTTGTTGAAAATACAGTACTCTTCGTGGGCTACGATCGCGTAGGTATTGGTATCGATCACTTGAAGTTTGATTTTCGGATATTCATCATACCTGAGAAGAAAAACTCACATTCACAATTATCAGAGAGTGAGGAACATAATTGGGAGACTTATTGCAGAGGAAATATATCATGTTTTTTTTATTCGTGACAAACAATATGAAACAATTCACGAAGACTTAACAACATATTTATTACCGGGGCTAACTTCATAGAAATAATTCAGGAATTAACTGAAATTCTAACATTATATCAGGAAGAGTCTTATCTAGCAGTTGAAGAGTCTTTTATAGAATGAAAGTTTTTGTATGAAGTCTTGTGTCAAAGCATCGAACAGTACGTGGTTGAACAGGAGGTTTATGGGGGCAAAATCCTTTCCCTCTGTCTGGAGACTCATCCACTCAAGCGTGATTCTTTTTGTGAAGGTCGGTGCTAAGAGAGAGAGAGAGAGAGAGAGAGAGCTTTGCCGCGCGTTTTTTTTACGCTGCGTTGGTCCTGCTATCTGGCAACCATTAGAAGTATCATTTTGGAAAGTAAGGGATGAAATCCTTACGCCTAAAAAAAAAACAAAAAACAAAAACACGTTTAACTCCTTGCTACATTTTCTTGTTTAATAAAGTGAATATTTATCTTAAGGGGAAGATTTGTGGATGTAGGAGACTTTAAAAAGAAATGCAACATTGTAGATTTCGAAGTACTTCGACCAGTGGGAAAGTCAGAGGAATAAGTGTGCTGAATTCTAAGGGGAATATGTCGAAGTAAAGCAACATTTCATTCATTGTTCATTTTTTTTTCTGGTTAAAAATAGATTTCCTCTCGATACTTCATGGACACATTTCATGTAATATATCAGATTATTCCATTAGTACAGTGTAACCCGGATATAAGAGAAACCCGGGTATAAGATATATTTTCTTCGGTCCCAAATTAGAGCCCGTGTTACCTAAACAAAATAGACCAAACCCGGATATAAGATAAACCCCGGATATAAAAGACTTATTTTCCGGTCCCGACAACTCTCTTATATCCGGGTTACACTGTAATCAGTTAGATCTGACAGCGGCATATTGAAAAATTTATCTTAAAACATATTTTCTCATTTTCACTGTTAGCTTTTAAAAATATAAGTTATTTTTTTTCAACAAGCAAATCATGAAGAAATATGTGCACATTAGTAACCCCTTGAGGAAAAATCGCTCCCCTTTTCAATTTATTTAGAAGGCTATTAGTGAACGTGTTTCGTGGTAGAAAAAGCTGTTGTTTTGGCGATACAGTTTTATATTGAACCAAAAATTATACCAACAAACAGACATAGCAGCTTTGAAAATAGGAACACATTACAGAAAATTTGATTGACATTTTTCGGTATAAGTCTTGTATAATTGTGGAAGGATTTTTTTAATATTATTATTTTTCATTTTATATATCCTATCTTTCGGTTTAGTTAGGCTTAGAACCTTTCGGCTTAGTGCATGGGTAGGTGCAGACATTAACGCAGGTGTTCACGCGCGTGCAGGGAGAATGTGACAATCACAGATGTCACAATAAAACCTCCAGATAGAAATGAGACTGGGGATGTGAATGACGTCATGCCCGGAAGCGATGGGCTGGGATTCTGAGTGATTTTGAATAATAGCAGTGAGTTGAGATTTGGACTTAGACGGAGCGAGTTGGGATTCGAATCTGAGCGAGGCCAGTCCAGTTGTTTGCTGCAGGGTGCTCACTCGCGTTTGTTGGGTCAGATGAAACACTCAGCATAGTAAAAATTGTGTTTCTCTCTCCTCGTGTCAAATACCTAAACTTAAAGATGGTAATAAAAGTTTCGTACCTGAACCAAGAGAGTCGTCAGTGTTTCGTGTTTTTCGGATTCCTATGCGTATGAACATAATGAACGTTTTATGCATCTGAATATTTTCGCAGTATGTTACATAAGTATATCATTATTAGAACAAAAAAAAAACAAAAACTATGTAACATGAACATGAAGGTATCACAAATTGTAGTTGATTGGTTTCTTTTGTTTCTTTGTTTTAATGGCATATCAACCCTTGTAGGTTATTTAATGCCAAAGCTATTCTCCAAGAAGAACAGTAGTGGTACTATTTAACCCATAGCTGGAAGTATAAGGGGGTTCATACCTTTCCCAAGGGTATTTGCCCGAAAGTGAACGTAATAGCACGACTAGAGTACAAACTCGCTTACTACGATTCCGCAGTCCATCGCTTTAACCATTACACCACAAGGACACCCCTTAACCTTTTTGATTATCTGCTAATCTATATATAGAAGATCATACGTTTCTCTTGTTCCCTTGCAACATCCTTTCTGTTCTTTTAAAAATATCACGTGGTTTACAAACATTTTCCCTCTTATCTGTGTTGTTGGGATTTTCCATAACATGGGTAAACACGTTATCCGTCGGTAGTTGGTTTCTTTATCAGGGTCTTTCTAGAATCCGGTAGCTTTTCCCCTCGTCATCCATTCAAATATGCTTGTTGCTTCCTGGCATTTATTCACTTGCTTAGACAATCTGTCCTGCATAGCCGTAAATATTTTAAAACTAGAATCCAAGAATCCTTCATGGCCTGATGTTTGGTAGGTACTTTCTAGAATGTTGCTCTGAGTGAATCCTGGTGAATGTAAGCCTTATAGCCTTCCTCGAGCTTTAGAGCCTTCTTCGAGCCCTTACAATTCTTTTTATATGTTATCTATCCATTCGGTTTTATATAGGAAATTCTGTCGAAATTTCCATCATCCGTTTCCTATAACTTCATATAAGTTTGCTTTTAAAATAACAGTGTCAATTCTTTTTATAATTGTTTTCTTTAGGGTTTCTCAGATGTATTTTTACTTTGGTCTTTGTTTATCTGAAATTAGAACTGTCAGTAGTTTTTCTGTGACGATCAGGTACCTCATGTGGGTAATCAAAGGAGCAAATAGTGATTATCACATTCAGATATGTTTTCTGAGTCTCCCGTTTAGTGGGTACAGTGTTCGCCAATGGTCCGGGAGACCTGGCTGCAATCCCAGGTCACATCATACAAAAGACTTTAAAAATAGTACTTGATACCTCCTTGCTTAACACTCAGCAATATAAGGTACGTATCAAGGGTAAAGTCGAGCAATCTAGGGAAAGGAGTAGCAGACCAAATAATTGATAATTGTTCGTGCTTCAGTCCCAGAAAACCTGGTAATGTTCCAAGGAAGAATAACATTCAGCGAGCCACCAAAAATTATTATTATTATTATTATTATTATTATTATTATTATTATTATTATTATTATTATTCTGAGTGGGTTTTCACACCAGTATTAGCTAATGGTATTTCACTGGAGTCTCAGTGACAGCAAGTCTACTCAAGTCTCCAGGACTCTTCTCAGTATTCTCGCTGATATTTGTAATACTATAATTTATACGTTCGTCTTCCGATTTCCGACAATTCCATGTTTTTAGGGGCTGTTCCGTGTGCATCAATTATAATTGGGACTACCGTCACTTTCACGTTCCAAAATATTTTTAGTTCTCAAGTAAGGTTTAAGTACTTGGCTCCTTTTTTATTTTCTTTGATTTTAACTCTGAGGTCTTCAGAGACGGCAAAGTTCACAATTCAGCAGGTTTTCTTTTCTTTTCTTTTGTTAAATATCATTAGGTGTTGTCTCCTGGTCAGGATTATTATTATTAGTTGTTCACAACAGCTTTACCTGATGGTCCTTTGCTGGAGTCTAAAGGACAGCGAATCTCCTCTAGTCTCCAGGACTCTTCTCATTATTCTTGGCGATTTTATTTATGCCGTAGTGCAGATGATATCAGTTCGTCCTCCGATTTCCAACTTTTCCAGTCCCGTTTGGGAGATCCAGGATATGTTACAAGTTCACCAAATACAATTGGTTACTTTTATGCTACAAAGTTTTTTTTTTAGTTCTCTAGCTAAGTCCGAGTATTTCTCTTTCTTTGAGTTTTACTCCGTGGTTCACCAGGACGGTGAAATCCATAATACGATTGGTTTTCTTTTTTGGTGACTATCACTAAGACTGCGGAATCGTAGTAAGCGAGTTCGTACTCCAGTCGCGCTATTACGTTCACTTTGGGGCAAATACCCTTGAGAAAGATATGAACCCTTGTATCCTCCCAGCTATGGGTTAAATAGTACCACTGCTGTTCTTCTAGAATCATGGATTTGGCATTAAATAACCTACAAAGGTTGATATGTCATTAAACAAAAAACAACCGACCAACCAGAATATACCAACGGCAAATCTGCAGAGAGTAAAGACCCCCCACCCCCGCCAATGATTATCATAAACAATCTGACAGTGAAGCTTCAGGAATGCAGAAGCTTTGAGGAATGCGAAGTATCCCTTTATGGTCATCACTCCCAGGTCCAGACTAGTTGCACCGGATAGATTTCTCTTTTTTGTTGACTAACACAATGTTTATTATTATTATTATTTACACATTAGAGGTTTTTACATCAGCATAAGCTGATGGTTTTCACTGGATATTGAATGACAGCAAGTCTCCTGAAGTCTCCAGGACTCTTCTCAGTATTCTGGCTGTTTTCAATAATGCTGTTGTTTGGGTGGTCTCCACTCGGCCGCCAACTTCCAAATCCTCCAGGCCCTTTAATAATGCTTTAGTTACGGTGCAAAATGCACCAGTCACAATTGGTATAATTGACACCTTCATGTTCCATAGTTTTTTCAATTCTCTAGCAAGGTCGAGGTACTTATCTCTCTTTTCCCTTTTGTTATTATTATTGTTGTTGTTGTTATTCATTTAAGGCTAATGAAATCCCCCTCGGCGTATGTTGGAAAAAAGACTTTCTTTATCTTATCTGTAATAGTAAAATTATGTGGTCTCTTGTCAGAACCATTTTTTTCAGTTTCCATGAAAGTAAATAGGAAGCAGTATAGTCGAAACACCCCTTGTATTTACCGGCAATTTAATTGGAATGATAAAAGAGTAGATTTTATAATGCAAATTAAATGTTTCTTAATCATCAGGCTAAATCAGTGTACACATGACAGAGTCAAAAGCCTTTTCTCTCTCTTTCTATCTTTTCCTGTTTATTCCTTTCCGATGCATATTCTCTTAGCATATTCTCTCTGAAACCTTAGCGAATCGATCTCTAAATGTGCAGGATTTGTTTAGATAAAGAACAAATGGTAGTGACAAAAACATGCTTTTCAAATTGGCAGTTCAATCAAAGAAAAAACGTATTGACAATTCGGCAAGCCTTATTTTGTGTTCATCTTGTCTCGTTTGTTTTGGATGGCGAAACTTGAAAGCTTTCCATGTAAATTATCAAGAAGGAGAAGAAAGCAAAGGAGAAATGTAGAAAGGAGAACATAAAGTTGTCCTTATTGTTTTTAATGTTTATCTCATTGCATTTGTCTACAGAATTACAAAAGCTCAACGTTAAATCGTTGTTCGCCTGTTATGCCATTATGCTTTGTGTTTTCGAAAAATTATGGGATATACCCACTTGATAATCGGATTATTTCAGCTGTTTTAAAGGCAATTTTAAACGGGCAACAAAAACCGGTTGGGAATTTACATTTAATACAAGTGTGAATCCGTGCGCGTAAATGTCTGCTTCCGAAGTGTGCATGTTGATAGGTTTGAAGGGAAATGGCAAATAGTAAGAAAT
>OY757916.1:104538604-104586104 GCA_963585895.1 Sepioteuthis lessoniana | reverse complement strand
TCAATTGAGCATAAATAAAATTTAAATGGTTCCAAGTATTGCTATGTATCCCTAACAATTCAAATAAACATCAGTAATTTGTTTACAGGTAGTTAAATTATCAAACGGTTATTTTTAAACAATTCATTTTAGCCTACATTTGTTTGTACTCAGTTTAAATGTCAAACAGTTGTATTTGACCCATAGATAGGAACCTATCAGGTGCTACTACTCCAGGTCACGATGGACTAAGGAGCAATGGTAATGAAAGGGTACTCTACATTCCCCAAAGCTCAAGCATTACTGGAGCCTCACCTATCACTCCTGGCCACGATGGACCCAGGAGCAATGGTAATGAAGGGGTACTTCATATTCCCCTAAGTTCAAAGTCAGATTGTCTTGAATCATATCCGGGACACTCGTTAGGGGTGGGGGTCTACACCTCTTCAGAGATAGAAGTGATGTAATCTACAGCCCTAGTCGATTGGCATATTTCAGTATTGAAAGCGAAATAAATTGGAGAGATAAATGTATCTTTCAGATTTTATCTTGCTCTACTGGTTGATATTTGAGCACTTCCTTGATTTAAGACAGACGTTTATAACGATTTGCTTGTCGATTAACTGATGTAAACGGCTGATCAAAGCGTCAAACTGTTAAGGAATCGCGTTCATTGGTTGCAGTTTTTTCTTAAGATTTTTTTTTTTTTAATTTTACCAATTGAATGTAAAAAATATTTTTTTTTACTAATTGAATGCAAATAATTTTTAGCAAAATCTTTTGAGCCATAAATGAACATCTGATACAAGGTAGCCCAGCCGAAACTGGGGGCCTTACGGCTTCAAGTCTGTCATTGGTCCCTTTTCGGAGCCTCGCTCTAAACCAAAGTTCGGCAAGCTCCTGAGAGCTTCGTAAGACGACCTCTCTTATTCTTCAGCAGAGCTGCAGTTGACGTATTCTTCAGCCGCAGCCGACAGGGCTGAAAATACATTTTTGTACCCAGCTGTATGCACATTAGGACTGCATGTATAAACGTAAAAACATATATGTATGCATACGTGTATTGTTTATGTGCTTAAATCTACATAAAGAAATGACTTTTTGAACATATGTATGTAAACTATGTATATTGACAGAAGTATGCGCGTTATAATGAATGAGTGTGTATGTGCGCATGCGCATGTGTGTCTGATTATCTACGTCACTGTCGGTAAAAATAACAATCACATTTAACCACGTATTAAACGCAATTTTTTATACATTGCCGGGCATGTACTGACGACAGACGTCAAAACAATTCCAATAGTTTTCAAGTTCTTTGAAATCGTAATAGTTTAACGACTCAATAGTGATTTCGATACGTTGAAGTGCTTCAATTCTCGCTGAGATGAACAGGAACGAAGAAAAAAAAAAGAAAAAGATAAACCATGTTCTGTTGTTGAGCGATGAAAATTTATTGTTAAAGTGATTAATGAATTGGAAATTACACAACAAAGTGACGTATAGGAAATGAACAAGACATAAGTTTGGTTTAAGGAATTTAGAAACAGGCATAAAACAGTAAGGGTAACTAAAAAAAACTTTGCATATATATATATATATATATATATATATATATATATATAGAGAGAGAGAGAGAGACATATAGATATAGATATCTGCGTGTGTCTCAAAATACATAGTAGAAAGTCATTCATTGAAAATATATCTTAAAAAGTGTGTGTGCGTATATATATATATATATATATATATATATATATATATGTGTGTAAATTATAATATCTCTTATTATATATATACATAAAGTAGAATATATATATATATATATATGTGTGTGTGTGTGTGTATATATGTATTCTACTTTACGAGTATACATATATATATATATATATATATATACATATATATATTCTAGTTGATGTATGTATATATATATATATATATATATATATTCTAGTTGACGTATATATATATATATATATATATATATATATATATATATATATATGTGAAATTGTCCTAATTCCTGGGGCATTTTTATGAAATATATATGTTTCTGTGTCTGTGTACGTCTGTCCGTGTCGGTGTGTTTGTCATTAAAATCTTTTTCCCAAAGCTAGATCTCAATACGTTGTATAACACCATTCATATAAAAATCTATTCATCAATCTCTTGATAAAGGTGTGAGTATATATATATATATATATATATATATATATATATGTGTGTGTGTGTGTGGGTGGGTGTACGCAAATATATACGTAAAATAAAATACATATATATATATATATATATGTGTGTGTGTGTGTGTGTGTGTGTGTGTTTGTTTTCGACTTAAGGGGAACTTTTTCTTCAATGTTATGGCCATCTTTAATGATATATGTGTATACACAGAAACTTATCCGTCTTACCTACAGTTAGTATTATGGTTGGTGTTCGCCAGTGTTCCAGGAGATTGGAGTTCAATATATATATATATATATATATATATATATATATATAATCAGTAAACTATCAATGTAAATACTTATTTAATACCCAAACCAATAAATATACGGCACTACTGAAACTGACATAAAAAAGAAGGTCCGGGTCGTTTTTTTATTAATCATGATATTTTAATTCTCTTCATTAAAAATCTCTTACTATGGATGACAAATAAAATTTCAGGAATTTTTTAGTTTAAAAAAAGGTTAGATCTTATCGATCAAAGCCAGATTGTTTGTTCATTTATATTATCCGAATGCTTTGAATGAGTCGAACATAAAAGACACATCACGCAAAAGACACATCGCTAGTGGTCATCACAGAAAAGCAAACATTCTCCTTACTGTTCTTCAGGTTAGATGTTAGAGATTTTCGTCCCCTATTGTTATATATTGACCCTCGACCGAGCCGTCAATCAAGAGATGCACCTGTGTAAATAAGCGGAAAAATAGCGGAAGCAGGTGAGCGTTAGACAATAATATAACCAGGTGCCCAGACGGTTCGAGTAAGTTGGAGACAGGATACCGAAGTGAGAACCAGCTCCAGACAGAGGGCTTTGGGCCCTTAGTGACCCCCAGTTGAGCAACTCAAGCCAAGGAGAAGAACATCACCCTTTCGAGAATAAAGTGTGAGAGATATATTTTTATAAAGAAGTGTATTCGTTCGTTCATTGAAGTTCGAATATTATGTTTCTGCTTATATTTGTATTACGGCTATACAACACTATTAGGAAGCGATTTAAGAATGTAAACATGAAAATTTTAGTTTTAGAAGCTTCTATGCTTTTATTTACTCTACCATGATTTTATTTATCCCATGGTTCTACAAGGACCATTCTGAGTATCCCCGAATCGTAGCCGATAAATCCAAAAATCAATATATGTTACTTTTTTTTGCTTCTTCCAAACATCTCACAAATCACCTAATCCCGTCCAGAAGTGAGAATTTACAATCAAGAACTTTTCTTAATTTCTTGATAATTAGCTATTGATGTGGAAGTCCCTCAGATTTTTGCTCTTTGAAACGCTAGTACTACTCATGACGTTGTTTACAACTCAAATAAACTTTCCTTTTAACTTGTTACATTAAACTATCTAAGACTTATACATATCCCAATTTGAAAAAGCTGTTAACACAAATGCACTACTTTTCCATTGTGAACTAAGAAAAAAATAAACAAACAGTACATTGAAATATGTACATTCTGATATATTCAGTTCGATACTGACCAACTTGCTTGAGTCCTCATTGCGTAGTGGTCAATGTACTCACCTGCAAAAACGTTGTAATCGAGTTCAAAACCGAGTCGACCTATTACGTTCGATTTTGGATAAATACCCTTGGGAAAATTTGAAATCCTTTTATATCCCCCGCAATGGTTTAAATCTTACCACTGCTGTTCTTTTTTTATGTATGGGTTTGGTATTAATTGTTTGTTCGTTTGTTTGGGTTTTATGGCATATCAACCTTTGTAGGTTACTTAATGCCGAATCTATTTTATACAAATAAATAGTTCTATTTCAATCAATTCAGTTGAGCATAACTACTCAGTTTAATTGTCAAAATCATTTCTGTTTCTAGCTACTCGAAGTTGTAAGTTCTATTTCAAACTATTGAGTTTAGTATAAGTATAGTTTTTGTCGATACACAGTTAAATGACAAAACAGTTCTATTGCAAACAATTCAGTTTAGCGTAAGTACAGTTTTAATGTCAAACACAGTTACATATCAAACAATTCAGTTTAGCATAAGTACGTAGTTTAAATGTTAAAACAATTCTATTTCAAGCAACTTACTTTAGCATAAGCACGCATTTTAGTTTTATTTGATCCATAGATAGGACACCAACAAGAACTACCACTCCTAGCCCGAGTGGACCTTGGAGTGATGGAATGAAAGGGTTACCAGCATTCCCAAAAGCTCCAGTATTACTGGAGCCTCATCATGAGATTGTTTAGTGTCATATCAGGACACTCGTTGGCGGGTATTATCCCTTTACAGAGATGCAGACAGTGTATTTCACAGCCCCAATTGACTGGGTAGGGATTAGCATTAAATAAGCTATAAAGTTTGGTATGCCATTAAAGAAATAACCCAACCAAACTTCTACCTCCTGGGAAGATAACGTTGGAAATCTGCTTTTTGAGTAAATAGTGCAATTATTTATTGATCGGATTTGTTAATTCTATTGTCTTTGGTTTGGGGATTTTTAATTTTTCCTTTTTCTAGAAATGTTACCAAAGCAAAAGCGAGAAAGCTCAGTCCAATTTTTTTATTACCCAATTCTTGGACAGAGAAAGAAGAATCAAGGCTTTTATCAAGAAAAATAGAGTGAAGTGTAAAGCGAACAGCCTCATCTAGGATTTGAACTTGGTTTGCCATATTCATTTCCTACGATATGCCATGTGCACTTTCCTCTTTTCTGCTACCATCACATCGTGCGATGGTTAAAATTTGTCCTTGTAGACCTTGCAGATTTTTTTGCTATCACAATGATTCTATATGTCACGGCGTTTCGTTTCTCTGATCCTTTTTAAGTTATGTGTCCTTTTCAAGATCTTGTGACGTGTCATCTGTTTTAAGTGTTGGGAGGTAAAAAGCGGGAAACATAAACAGGAAACGAAATGAAAATTCGGTTTCACTAAACCACTCATTGACCAGAATAGAATCTGAGTCAGCCACCTGCAAAACATAGTGGGTGTATATCTTTTCACATAACTCGCGCTTCGTGGGCTGCGTTGGGAATTGAACCCAATTCGCGAGCTAAAATATTCGGCACGCCTAAGCAATGACGATATGATACAAGGTCATGTATTTCCTCTGCAGCATATATTCGAGTTCATCGTGTTGGGATGTTAAAATACCAAACAGAAAAATAAAATAAAATAGATAAAACAAATTAAAACGAAATAAAGGCATAACTGACAAACTCTATTTAAAATGGGTGCATGACGTGGTGGAATTTTTAATAAATTAGACTTGTAAGCCATTGTTAGTGAGTTTGATTATCGCTGAATACCTCATTTTTTGGCATTGTGCCAAATAGTCGCATCAGTATAACGGTTATCATCTTTGGAAATTTGATCATCAGCCCAAGTTCAAAGCTTGAACAAAGCCCTTAGCATTTCGCTTCGAGCTAATTGCTTTTGGAAAGGCATGAAACCGTGTCTTCTTCCGCTAGCTATGGTTAAACGCTAGGACAGAGGAGTTAGCTAAATGCATTCACAGTAAACTATTTCTGATAAAGGAAAATGGAAACTAGCTTTCAAAAAGCGCAGAAAAGAACACATCACTCCATTTTGATTGCGCATTCATCATAAAAGGCTTATGTCCGTGGTGTAATGGTTATCGTCGTAGGAAATGGACACGACGAAATGAGTTCAAATCTTGGACGAGACTGATTGCGTTTTCACATAGCACTAATACACTTGGGAAAGGTATGAATCCAATTATTCTCCCTCAAGCTATGTGTAAATAGTAGGGCAGACTAGGTTCTTCAGCCTTGGTGAAGCAAGTAGTCTAGCAGAAGGAAAACTCTGCATTCCAACATGTTAAACTCTGCTTAAAAAATTGACCTTGTGTCATACCATGCCCGAGGAGAGGGGCTGGATAAATATGATAAAAGGCTTACGCACCCCTTTACACACAAAAAAAAATGGTTTAGTTTCGTTTGGTTTGATAGAGCATCAATCAATGTAGCTTATCAATGCAAAATTTGTTTTTATTCAGATAAACAGTTCTATTTCAAACTATTCACTTTAGTGTAAGTGTAGTTTTTAGTTTACACACAGCTATTTCAAACAATTAATTTTAGAACAAGTGCATAGTTTCAATGTCAAAAACAGTTCTATTTCAAGCAACAGTTTTGCATTAGTACAGAGTTTAGTTCTATTTGAGCCATAGATAGGACACTATCAGGTGCAACCATTGTGGAGGTGCCCGTGGTGTAATAGTTATCCTCGCAGGAAATGGACACGGTGATACAAGTTCAAATCCTGGACGAGACCGGTTGCATTTCACATAGGACAAATACCCTTGGGAAAGGTATGAATCCAATTATTCTCCCTCCAGCTATGGGTAAATAGTAGGACAGACTAGGTTCTTCAGCCTTGGTAGGCAACTAGTCTAGGAGAAGGAAAACTCTGAATTCAAACCTGTTAAACTCTGCTTAAAAATTGACCTTGTGTCATATCCTGCCCGAGCGGAGGGGTTGGTAAATATGATCAGGTGCTACCACTCCGGGTCAGAGTGAACCTGCGAGCGATGGCAACGAAGGGGTACTCTGCATTCTCTAAAGATCCAGCATTGTACTCTAGCCTTACCATCTGATTGTTTAATGTCATATCTAGGAAACTCGTTGGAGTAACAAACAAATAATAAGAAAAATCATATCGTATAACATGCCAAACACACTTTCCTGTTTTACACCTTATGAAATGTTGAGATTTAACTCTCATTTGGCAACGTTTTTTTTTTTTTGACTACCTTTTTTAAATAGGTGATTTTTATTATTTGATATGAAGAAGCTCTTTGAAAATGTCTACATGGATTTTATCCTTCTTAGGAAAAATAAGATTATACCAAAAATTATAAATGTAGATATGATCAATACTATAAAAGTAAGTAAAGTTGGCAACCTTAGTCGAGGGTGACCGGAAGGCTACTTTTTCAATAGCTACCACACCAATGTGTACGGGAAAGGCGCTGCTCCATTCCTTGGACTGCTGCACTTTACCCTTTATTCTTACCTTATAATCCTGGGTGTTAAGCAACCACCAGTTTTTAGGGTTTTGTTATGACTCGACCTTGGATTGAACCCCTGTCTCCTGGACCATTGGAGAACACTCTACACATTAGGCCAATGGCTCGGTTCAAACCCAGAGGATTTTGATATATCGTCTAAATCAAATAAAAAACAAAACTCTTAAAAAACGACTACACAAAAATATACACATACAATGAACGGGATTGTGTAAACAATCGGCATGAAAAAAAAATAGACACGTCAAAATCCATCAATCATTTAATCAATATCATTTAAATTCTAAATCATCAATTTAATATTTCTGGTCTGTATCCTTTCTTTTTACTAAAATAATATACTGAAGTTTGCTTAGTCTAGCGCAAAGATCTCAAATGGATCATAATTTCTACTTTTCCGAAGTGGTCATTCATTATACTGATGAGAAGTTAAAAAATTTCCTTAATTTCAGTGACAGAGAAAGTCTTAAATGTGCATTTTTAAAACAAAAAGCGTAGTTTAGATTTAATGAATGCCACAGATAGTTTGCATGGATTGAACTCACTACCCCGAAGTTATTGATGGCTAAGCTTTGGTTTGATTTGTTTCATTCAACTTTTTATGGTTCATTTAAAGACGAAATTTTATTCATTTGTAAATGCTCGATGAAAAATATGACCATTCGTATTCGTTTGCTCACGGTTATATGGTGTCAAGTATTCAAATTTAACACCAAAATACTTTTCATGCAATTATATGGTTTGGTTTTTTTTTTTTTTTGTTTAATGGTATATCAACCTTCGTAGGTTATCCTATGCCAAAGCCTCCCTTGTATAAGGACAATTAGTGGTACTATTTAACCCGTAGTAAAGAGGTCTAATGGGTTCGTACATTTCCCAAGGGTAGTTGTCCGAAAGTGAATGTAATAGCGCTACTGGAGTTCGAACTCGCTCACTACGAATCCAGCGCTTTAACCATTACACCTCGAAGACACCATCGCAATTGTATGGTTTCAAGTGACAATTTCTATCTAATAATAATAAAGTTTGCCTTCAGTTATATGGTATCAAGTATACCTATCAAATAATAATAATAATGATAAAAGATTTCAGTATATGATTTCAAGCAACGATTCCAATTTAATAATAATAATAATAATAATAATAATAATAATAATGATAATAATAAGAAAATTAACACAAAAAGAGTACGAGACGAATAACTGTTGGGTAGGAAAGGTGATCCATATGGAATTGTGCAAGAGACAATAATTTTACCATAGGAGGTGCTCGTGGTGTAATGGTTATCGTTGTAGGAAATAGACACGGCGACACGTGTTCAAATCCTTAACGAGACTGATTGCATTTCACATAGCACTAATACCCTTGGGAAAGGTATGAATCCAATTATTCTCCCTCCAGCTATGGGTAAATAGTAGGACAGACTGTGTTCTTCAGCCTTGGTGAGGCAACTAGTCTGAATTCAAACCTGTTAAACTCCGCTTAAAAATTGACCTTGTATCATATCTCGCCCGAGCGGAGGGGTTGGTAAATATGATAATTTTACCATATTAATAAATGGTATGTGCAGAAGTCAGAATCCATTCTAGAAAATAAGGCATATAAAATTCACTGTGATTTTGCGACACAAACGGATCACAAAATCCCGTCCAGACGAACAGGCGTAGAGTTAACTAAAAAGGATTGATGATTTTGTCATCTGGTTGATTTTGTTGCACCAGAAGACCAAAAAGTAAAAATAAAAGAAAGGGAAAAGATAGACAAATACTTTAACCTTGCCTGAGAGCTGAAAAAGCTGTTAAACATAAAAGTGACGGTGATAGCAAAAATATTTGACGTGCTAATAACTGTCCTTATGGTCTTGGAAAAAGGAGAGTCGGAAGTTGAAATCAGTTGAAGAATCAAGAAAATGGAACGGTCCCCAGGTGCTTGTAAGTTGCCTGGAGGAGTTGGAAATCGGAAGACGAATCGAGACCATCTTGACTACAGCATTGCTAATATTGATCAAAATACTGAGAAGAGTCCTGGAGACTTTAAAAGATTTGTTGCCTATCAACATCTAGCGAAAGATCATCAGGTAAGTCTGTTATAAAAAAAAAAAAAAACTCGCAAGAAATATAAAAATAATCCAAGACTGAAACCATCCGGACCGCAATATTATTAAAATCGGCTAGAATACTCAGATGGATCCTGTTAACCTGAGAAGACTTACTGTCACGCAGCCTCCTATGAAAGACCACCAATAAAAGAAGAACTAATAATATTACCGTGAGAGCCAAAGTGAAAATTGATAATACGCAATGAATGAGCAAACGTGGGTTACGTTGAGATAGAGATCAAATGGTTAATCACATTATAATCAACAGTAGAAAACTAACACAGAAGGAATAAAAGACGAGGAAAACTAGGTGGGAATGGTAACCTACTGGGAATTATGCAAGAGATTCTTCACCCGATTTCCAACTCTTCTATCACTCTCTCCAAACCTTTCGAGACGGTTCCAAGCGTGATAATGACAATCTTTATCAACGTTACCCTCATCCTCCACATTTTCTTAGTTCTCTGACAAGGGCTCTCTTTTCGTTTTCTTTGCTTTTCACACTGCGGCCCGTCATGTCGGCAAAGTCCATTATACGGCAGGTTTTTCTTGATTGTTAATTCTCACTTTAAGCCGGGATTTAGTGATCTGTTTGTATTTCAAAATCTGAGAGAATTTTAAGCGTCTCATTATCTTTGATGGACTCTGGTTTGTGAATGTACCATTAGGTTGTTGAGTCAAATTTCAATTTCTTGTACAATTCCCTGTAGATCTCCCTCCCCCAACCAAGTCTTGTCTAGTCTTTTACTCCTTTTACGCAAGTTTGCTTATTATATGATAAATCGTTTAATCTCTATCACCACATTATCGGCACTTGCTATTCTGTTGCGTAAAATCTATTTTTGCTTTATTAAAATTACTCCTTATGGCGTTGTTTTGTTCTGTTCTTGGAAGTGATTCAGTTTCGCTGTTAAGATTTCCATTTCATATCTACATCCAAGTCTTGAGTTAGATTTCGCCAGTTTGTCGCTTGAAATAACCGTACAGTTGTTCTCTTTCCATTTCTGTTCCCAAGATTTTGTAGTTCTTCGGTTTCTTTTTATGATGTCAGTGATATCATTGGCAGTTCTGTAATTAGTCTATCTTCGGTGTTTTTAATGTAATCTTTGAGCTCTCGGATAATAATAATAATAATAATAGAAAACCTGGATCCGGTTAAGAAAAGGAAACATTAAGAGAGGAACGGAATCCCTCCTAATAGCAGCACAGGACAATGCCATGAGAACCAATCATATAAAAGCGAGGATAGATAAGACGCAACAAAACAGTAAATGTAGGCTATGCGGTGACAGAGGGCGCGCTCGAGTGCCCCGGGGCGTGTTCTGGACTTCGGTCCGGAGCGTGGCCCTGGAAAAGGAACAATGGCAGACTTGGGGCCTTTAATTAGGCACCTAGTTTCGACTAGGCTACCTTCGGGTGGGCGAGCTGCATTTTTGTCTCCTTTGTCCCCCTTGTACGGCACTAGACCATGCGTCTAGTTTAAGCCGTAAACTGGCATACGTGCCCGGACCCACATTTGGGTTCGTGAAACTGCTTGCCTCATCGGGCTCACATTGCACTAAGTGAGCCGATGAGCAGCACTGACAAGCAGGGTTCGAGTCTCGGCTCCTTCCCGACCTTCCCCTCCCCTTTATCCCCACTTGAATTGGCCTTCGGGCTTTTGACCTTGTGTCAAGTCGTGTCTGGTGGGAGGCAGCGACAAATACTACTATGCGGTGACAGAGACGAAACGATCAATCACATAATAAGCGAATGCAGTAAATTAGCACAGAAGGAGTACAAGGCGAGACACGACTAGGTCGGCAAAGTGATCCACTGGGAAATGTGCAGGGAATTTCAATTTGACCGTACCAACAAATGGTATATGCACAACCCGGCACCTGTCCGAGAAAATGACTCGCATAAACTCCTATGGGACTTTAACATACAAACGATCACCTAATCCTGGCCAGAAGACCAGACCTCATAATAATCAACAAAAAAAAAAAAAAAAAAGAATCAGCAAAATTGTTGACTTTGCTGTCCCGGCAGACCACAGAATAAATCTGAAGGAAAGTGAAAAGAAGGATAAGTACCTCGACCTTGCTAGAGAATTAAAAAAGCTGTGGAACATGAAAGTAACGATTATGCCGATTGCGATTGGTGCGTTAGGCACAGTAACTAAGGAATTATTGAAGGGCCAGGAGGACTTAGAAATTTGCGGACGGGTTGAGACTATATAAACGACAGCAGGAGTAAATAATAATGATAATAATAATAATCTGTCGCGGCGGACCACAGAATTATTCAGAAGGAATGTGAAAAGAAGGATGAGTACCTCGACCTTGCTAGAGAATTGAAAAAGCTGTGGAACATGAAAGTAACGATTGTGCCAGTTGTTATTGCTGCTTTAGACACAATAACTAAAGGATTATTAAAAGGCCTGAAAGACTTGGAAGTTGGCGGACGGGTGGAGACTATCCAAACGACAGCATTGCTGAGAACGGCAAGAATCCTCAGACGAGTCCTGGAGACTTGAGGAGACTTGCTGTCACTCAAACTCCAGTGAAAAACCATCAGCTAACACTGATGTGAAAAACTCTAAAGGAGTATATAATGATAATAATAAAGAATTTTATTCTTATTAATTTTCCTACAGGTGTACCTCACTAGAAGACAAAATTCTATAGAGTGCGGAAGTGGTATCGGTTTATTGTTTCAGAAGATACCATATCCATCTTCATGATATATTTTAGAGACGAATGCTCACATTTAAAACGATTCCAAACCTTCATGTAGTTACATGAATTAAGAGAATCCATTACGCCATGGATAAACAAGTTACATATTGACCCTCGACCGAGCCGTCAATCAAGAGATGCACCTGTGTAACAGCGAAACAGGTGCATCCGGTCGAAGATATCGGAATATCACCTTGACCTATGGACGTGGTTGAATTCAGTGCAGATGCATACACCCACGGGAAGCAGGTGTACGTCAGATAATTATATGACCAGGTGCCACAGACAGCTTGAGTGAGTTCGAGTTCCAGTTGGAGTCAGTTGGGGACAAGATGCCGAATTGAGAGCCAACGGCAGATAGAGGGCTGGGGCCCTCAGTGACCCACGGTTGAGCAGCCCAGCCAAGATGAGAAAGAAGTGTTGCTATGAGAAGAAGAACTTTTGGTCAATATGTGGCAGTCTGTCCCCGTCTCCAACTCACCTATCACACATAACCAACATCAGCCCTTTCGCAACCCTTTCGAGAATAAAGTGTGAGAGGTATATTTTTATAAAGAAGTGTCTTCGTTCGTTCATTGAAGTTTTCATTATTGTTGATTGCGTATATTTGTATTATGTATATGTATACGAATAGTTATGGTTGTGGCTATACAACAAACATCGTTAAACTTACTTGCCTCTCTGTCTGTCTGCAAATAATTTTTCAGTTTTTTGGTGTTATTCGATGGCATGAAAATAATATAATGATAAAAAAAAAAAAGTTAAATCTGTGTAGAAGTCGCGGTTTTTAGTTAATTTTTTTTTTTTAGTAGTTTGTCTCGTAGATATTCCCAGAGGATTTAATTCGGTTCCGCATGTAGAAAATAGAACACAGTGAAATATTTATGATAGTTGGACGACGAATACACTGTTAATTTAACATAATAAGAATGGTAACTAAATTTAGTACATATGTTAACTCTAAAACGAGTATATAACTGCCCTGAGATATTTATAAAGACTAAAACTTTACAAAAAAAGGAGTTAAAATCGTTTATAATTCAGTCGATATCAATTGATTTTGTGTGACATTTTCAGATCGACATCTGTCACGCATAAAATTAGACGAAGCTTGTTATCTATTTTCATTTGTAATTGTAAAAAAGACAAAAAATAAATAAAACAGTTGCTGAAATAAATTCATTTCGACTATTCTATATATATATTAAGTATCTATTTCTCTATTGTTGTTACTAATTCCATATACCAATGGGGGAGTCTCGATGGCGTAATGGCTAATGTGATGGACAGCGGCCTCAAAGTGAGTTCGCATTCCAGTCTCGCTATTACGTTCAGTTTCGGGCTAATCTCCTCAGGAAAGATATGAAGCCCCTAAGCCCACAGCTATGGGTTAAATAGTATCGCTGTTTTTCTTCTCTCAGGATACTTTTGGCTAAATAAATGACTCACGAAGACTGATATGTCATTAAAAAAAGAAACCAAATCAATCTATCTCTCTTTCTTGCAGTGGAGTAAAAGGACGGCCAGTCTAATGTTAAATCCGTAGTGAAGGTAACCTTTCTAAGAGAGGTTAGCTCCAAAATCAGAGCAAGAGAAGGTAACTCCAGCATCAAATCTCTGCTTGTAATTATTTCTTCATAGAAAAAGTCGAAGAGAAGGTACTTTGAAATAAACCAGCATTTTGCATAGCCACCAGTTAACTTGCTATGCTTGTCACCGAGCTAAAATTGTATTGTACAAGCGTATGTCAATAGAATGCAATGATGTACAGTTGTCTTACAACCTGATCATCTTACGTATCTTATATATTTTCATGAGATGAATTAGTAATTAATCAGGATGTCTGAGATATTCTTCAGGTGGTAAAGACTGCAATCATATCTGAAGATATGATATCTATCTATCTATTGCACCAACTCTCTTGGTATATCAATCAGGAGCGCCTGAATGAGAGCGAAGGTTGAGCAACAAGTTCTGTTAATCAGTTGCTTGTGAAAGCAATGATATCGTCCCAAATAGCGAATTTCTCACTGGGTGACTTACTAATTAAGCACCTTACCAGAATTAAGTTTATAAATACCCAGATGTTAACAGCCCAGTCGGCTTGGGCTGTAGAATACACTAACTGCATCTTTGCAAAGGGGTCAGACCCTCCGCTTTAAAGAGTGTCCTGCTTATGACACTACACAATCTGACAGTGAGGCTTCAAAATTGCTGGAGTTTTGGGGAATGCAGAACATCTCTTCATTATCAAAGATCCTAGCTCCACTCTGATCCGGAGTGGTAGCACCTGATGGGGCCCTATCTATGTGTCAAATGGAACTGTTTGACATTTAAACTGAGGGAAACAAATGAGTTATTCTAAATTGGATTATTTAAAAAAGAATTGCTTGGTGATTTAACAGTGTGTAAACGAATTTTAAATTTAAATGAATTGTCTGTGATACATAGGAATACTTGGAGCCATTTAACTGCGTGCAAAAGAATGAGCTTAAGCTCGTTTAAAATATTATTTATAAAATGTTCTAACAAATCATAGATATCTAGTATACATATGAATGAAGAGGATATCACTATAAATAACCTACAATAGTTGAAATGCAAATAAACCAAATCAGATGTTAACATTTATTTGCTCGAGCTCATATAAAGATGATGATACTACAGAAGGTGTTTCGGCATTTGACATTCCATTAACGAACAGCAATTATGATAGCTTTGGGGCATTTTGATGAGTATATGTGCACCAGAATTATTAGTAAGCAATTAGACGTAAAACTAGGTCCTTTCACCAAAGAAGAACTCGACACGGTTCTCAGAAGAATTAAAAATAGGAAAGCGGCGGGGCTAGACGAGATCCCCCCAGAAGTGTGGAAGACGAGACAATTCGACGATATACTGCTCCGGCAATGCAACGCAGTCTATAGTCAAAATAGGATAGAACGATGGACGAAGGGATGCATCCTTCCATTCCCTAAAAAAGGCGACCTCGGACTAGCCAAGAACTACCGAGGGATAACACTTACATCCATAGCAGCCAAAATCTACAATGCCCTACTACGAAACCGCATAGAACCCAAAATGGAAAACATCCTTAGGAAAAACCAAAATGGCTTCCGGAGAAATAGATCCACAACCTCACAAATACTGACCATCCGTAGAATCCTGGAAGGCGTTCGGGCAAAAAACTTACAGGCGACATTAATATTTGTCGACTTTACCAAGGCCTTCGATTCCATACACAGAGGGAAGATGGAGCAAATCCTACTAGCTTACGGCCTACCAAAAGAAACCGTAGCAGCGATAATGATTCTCTACAGAAACACCAAAGTAAAAGTACGTTCACCAGATGGAGACACGGAATACTTCGACATTGTTGCAGGAGTACTACAAGGAGACACACTAGCCCCGTACCTCTTTATCATCTGTCTAGACTATGTGCTTAGGACTTCGATCGACAAAATCAGAGAAAATGGCTTTGAGCTGACTAAGAGAAGAAGCAAAAGGTACCCCGCAAAAACAATCACGGACGCCGACTACGCTGATGACTTGGCGTTACTAGCGAATACGCCTAATCAAGCAGAGACACTACTACATAGTCTGGAACGAGCTGCAGCTGGCATTGGCCTACATGTCAATGCAAACAAAACCGAATATATG
Source organism: Sepioteuthis lessoniana (assembly GCA_963585895.1). Classification (NCBI taxonomy): domain Eukaryota; kingdom Metazoa; phylum Mollusca; class Cephalopoda; order Myopsida; family Loliginidae; genus Sepioteuthis; species Sepioteuthis lessoniana. Next base: position 104,570,399 of record OY757916.1, on the reverse strand, counting down.
TGTTACAACCAAACAGGCAACATTGCCACACTAGACGGAGCCTCTCTGAAACTAGTCGACAAATTCACCTACCTAGGAAGCAGCGTCTCATCAACCGAGAAGGACATCGACACACGACTGACGAAGGCATGGACAGCTATCGATAGGCTCTCGATCATATGGAAGTCGGACCTAACAGATAAAATGAAACGCAGTTTCTTCCAGGCAGCGGTTGTGTCGATACTCCTATATGGATGCACCACATGGACGCTTACGAAGCGGCTGGAGAGGAGGCTGGACGGAAATTACACAAGAATGTTGAGAGCAGTATTAAACAAGTCCTGGCGACAACACCCCACGAGACTCCAACTATACGGACACTTGCCCCCCATCACAAAAACTATACAAGTTCGACGAACCAGACACGCAGGACACTGCTGGAGAAGCAAGGACGAGCTCATAAGCGATGTACTCCTGTGGACCCCCACTCATGGATGTGCAAGAGTGGGACGACCAGCACGAACTTACATACAGCAGCTATGTGAGGACACGGGTTGTAATCCTGAAGACCTGCCGGAGGCGATGAATGATAGGGAGAAATGGCGAGAGACGGTCAGGGATATCCGCGCAGGCGGCGCGACATGATGATGATGATGATTAATATTATTGAGATTTAAAAGTTTTGCGTAAAGCTAAGTGTCCTGCGGATGATACAAAACTGTATCTGGTAGTGGGGCTCTAGTTCTAAAGATTTTCAGGATTGTAAAGTCACTCATTTATGGCCATTACAACCAGGTACACACTGAAGAGGTGTACCTTCAACGGTCCTATCTATTGCTCAATCTTAACTGTTTGAAAATTGATATAATTAAAAAGGCGTAAAAGAAAATTATATAACTGTCTGAAAATGATTTGAATTAAGAATGGTGACTTGAAGCTATAATCACAAATAGTTTTGTTTGGTTTGGTTTTATGGCATATCATTCATTGTAGATTATCTAATAACAAATCCTCTTCATACATATTTTTAATATAAAGTATTTGGTTGGATCTTATGGCATATCAGCTAGTGCAGGACGTTTAATGCCAAATCCTTTTTATACATATTTTTAAACATATATATTAAATATATATGGCTTGGTTTAGTTTGGTTTTATAGCATATCATTCATTGTAGATTATCTAATAACAAATCCTCTTCATACATATATTTAATATATAGGATTTGGTTTGGTTTTATGGCATATCAACCATTGCAGGACGTTTAATGCCAAATCCTTTATATATATATATATATATATATATATATATGTTAAATTTGTTTAATTTCTAAATACATTTTGTAGATAACATTTTTAAATGAGTCAGAGTTTAAAGATGAAATAGTTCTACTTGACCAATAAGTTGTAAGTCGGCGATCGTAGTCGAGGGTGACCCGAAGGCTCCTTTTCAATAGCTACTACACCAACGTGTAGGGAAGGACGCTACTTCTTTTCCTGGATTGCTTCTCTTTACTCTTGATCCGTACCTTATAATGCTGAGTGTTAAGCAAGGAGGCATCAAGTACCATTTTTTGAGTCTTTTGTATGATTCGACTTGGGATTGAACTTCGGTTTCCCGGTTCATTGACGAACACTCTACCAATTAGGCCAATATCAGGTGCTACCACTCCGAGTGAGAGTGAATCTGGGAGCCATGGCAATGAAAAGCGTACTCTGCATACCCCAAAGTTTCTGCATTACTGAAGTCTCACCATCAGATTCTTTAGTGTCATATCAGGACACTCGTTGGGAGAGTCTTATTCTGCAGAGATGCAGCCACTGTATTCTATACTCAGCCGACTAGGACACAGGACACTCTTTGCAGGAGTCTTACCCCTCTGCAGAGATTAATTCGGTGTATTGTACAATCCTAGCCGACTGGGACATATTCACAAATTATTATTATAAGTTTTTTCACACCAGTTCTGACGGGTGATTTTTTTATTGATATCAAAGTGATAGAAAGTCTCTTCAGATTTCCTGATTTTTTTTAATGTATCCAAATTCATTTTAACTGTGCAGTGGTTTAGATGGTCTTAATTCTTAAACTGACCTCCTTTTAACATAGTCTCTCATCCAGCTTATCGGGAACTGTTCTAAAGGACCCAGCTGTAATCTATTTTCTCGCTTCTATCATCAGATGTATCGTTGCTAATGTCGACATCTGTGTATCAAAAATTAAAATCGTTAATGTTCACTCGATAAGGATTTGGTTCTTTCTACTGGCATTTAAAGGAATAGCTGCTGCTTTGTTGATTTATGCTTTTAAAAATGGCAATCGTCTAAACTGAACATAGTCAGTCTCTGGGGAATTTGAATTCGACCCGAAAATTTCGTTTTCCATGCTGCAAACTGTCAAGAATATCATTATCACCAAACATTGTAGTGCTGGATTTGCCTATAAACTAAATAAACTATAATCTATGGCCACACACCTTCGGGTCCTCATTTGAAAAAAATTATTTCATCATTAGTCTTTATTCTTCAATTCAAATTCATAGAAGATAATATATATATATATATATATATATATATATATATATATATATATATATTTGTTGTAATAAAACATTCACCTCTCATATATTCCATGTCGACTTTATTCACTTTCTCTTTTCAGATAAATGCTTGGTAATAGTAAACATTTGGAGATGTTTAACCCCACAAAAGGAATCCATGATTTGACCGATGAAGCTGAAGATATTTTGTGCGAAAACATTTTACCAAATTTTGTCTTTCAATTTTGTTCAATCAAGATACAAATGGAAGTTTAATTTCAACACATTGCCATACACGTGTCGGATTATTCAAGCTGGTCTTGAATTTTGAAATTCATAGCACTTGTGAAGCCTTTAGGGCTGTAGGTTCCACACCTTTTGGGCCTCCGATCAGCCAAGAGTAATGTACACGCGTTATCACCAACTTTGGATGCCGCATTCAACAATGCCTTCAACAGACATTTGCAGCATTTACTCAAAGATACCTCTTGTAGATTATGGTTTAGATGGCCTTAATTCTTCAACTGATCTCCTTTTAACCTAGTCTCTCATCCAGCTTATCGGGAACTGTTCTAAAGGACTCAGCTGTAATCTATTTTCTTGCCTCTATCATCAGATGTATCGTTCCTTCAACAGACATTTGCAGCATTTACTCAAAGACTCCTCTGGTCATTTTTAGATTTTGGTCGAAACTAAATAGTTTCAGGTTATAAAATATTAAATTCTATTACTTTGTCATCAACAATAATATAAAAAATTATAGAAGGAACGCAAATTTTATAAAGCAGGTCAAGTTTCACCAACCGATAAAAATCCGTTCCAGTTTAAGATCGTCTGAACCCAAGACCAGAAAATCAAGGACTATTAATTATATCATCAAGTAAAAAAAGATAAGACATTTGCTAAGTTTGGTTTTTATGGCATATCAACCTTTCTAGGTTATTTTATGCCGAATACTTTATATGCATCTATATCAAATATATATCATTTGGTTTGGTTGGGTTTTATGACATATCAACAATTTTATGTTATTTAATGTTAAATCCTCTTTATATATATATATATATATATATATATATATATATATATATATATATATATATATCGGACTGTTTCGTTGTATCACAACTTTTCAGTGAAGCTAGACACGTAGCACGCTTTAAGCTGGGATCGAAACCAGCCCAACTTTACGTTAGACTTAGTATCATACCGCTCAGCCAATAAGCGCACCTCGTCAGCTCGGGAATTATAGGGCATTAAGTAGCAACTTTCGTTTGTTTACATTTTATACCTTACCGGATACCAGAATGCTCAATTTTTTCGAAGAGCTTTGCATTATGCGAGTGGCAGCCGTAAATTCCTTTTCCAGAGCGCTTAACCCCACATTTTGTTGATAACATTCTAAACGAGGTTGACTTCTTTTTTTCCGCACAATTAAAGGGTTCCAAGTATTGCTCTCTAAAAGTCACAATTCAACATCAGTTATTTGTTCGCTTGGTTTGTTCTATTCTAATAGATAAAACCCTATCAGATGCTACTACCCCTGGCCAGAGTGCACCTGGAAACAATGGCAATGAACGGTACTTCACATTCTCCAAATCTCCGAGGCTGAACCTCACTATCAGATAGTTTAATGTCATATCTAGGACACTCATTGGAGTGGGGGCCTTACCCCTCTACAAAGAAGCACTCGTTGTATTCTACACCCCCAGATGACTGGGTTGGCTTTGCTTAGTGAAAGTAACAATTTACATTCGATATGTAATACCTTTGGTCAAAATTTCAAAAGTCTATAGATTTTATTGATTCTATCATGATAATAACAGCTTCGTCATTTCTTCGCTTAATTCTAAGCTTTAACTACTAAGCTACATCGGCAAGTGAAATAAGACGAGCCAGTCATTGATAAGCAAAGACAGTCAAATTGGATCCGCCATTTTGTAAGCGGCAACCATTACCGACACATCGCTGACCATTAGCGCCATTTTCTATTTCAATAAGTTTTGAGGATTGCTGAATGATTTAAGCGTTTGTGTTCTTTTGTGCTCGAGAAAATCGGTGGCAGCAGCAATTCGAAATCACTTCTTTGACAAGCATCTATTTTTCTCTAGTAATAGATTCAGACAGATGTGCAAATGTATTTGAAATTTTAATGACTGACGAAAAGAAAGCATATTTGAAAAATTTAAACGGAGATATAAATGCCACATCAATTGAATCTAAGGGATAGCAAAACAGACCGTGCTTACATCGTACATCATTCTTTCTTTCTTGGTATCTAATTGCTTATGCGTGGGGTAATCTTGAAATAATAATAATATGAGGTGATAGAGACGAAACGATAAATCACATACTAAGCGAATAGAGCTAATTAGCTAAAATAAAGAATAAAAGACTAGACACGATAGGGTGGGCAAAGAATTAACCCGAGAATTGTGCAAGAAATTAAATTTGGCTATACGAAGAAATGGTATATGCACAACACAGAATCTGATGCACATGAGATGCATAAACACCTCTGAGACTTTGAGATACAACAGGATTACCTAATCTCTGTCAGACGACCAGACGTTATAATAATCAGCAAAAAAGAGAACTTACAGAATTATAGACTTTGCTGTCTCGCCTTACCACAGTCTAAAGTTGAAAGAAAGCGAAAAAAAGGATAAGTACATGGGCCTTTCTTGGGAAGTGAAAAATACTATAACACATGAAAGTGACGGTTATACCATTTGTAATTGGTGTTCTTGGTACAGTTATCAAAGGATTGGTAAAAGGACTAGAAGACTTAGAAATAAGAGGACGAGTAGAGGCCAAACTACTGCTTTATTGAGATCGTTCAGAATACTGAGAAGTGTCCAGGAGACTTGAGGAGACTTGTTGTCACTCAAACTTCTGTGAAAGACCATAAGCTACCGCTAATGGGAAAAACTCTCAAAGGAGTAACTATAATAATAATAATAATAATGACAAACAAGCGAAGTCTCATTCGAGAAGACTTAGACATGACTAAGAAAGGGAAACCTTTCGAGAGAAACTAAGTCTCTTCTAATTGAAGCACAAAACAACGCCATAAGGACAAACTACGTTAAAGCAAAAATAGATAACACTATACTGAGATACAAATGGATCACCGAATTTAGGCTAGATGGCCAGACCTCGTTATAGTTAAAAAAAAAACAAAAACAAAAAAAAAAAAAACAGAACCTGCTGAATAGTGGACTTTGCCGTTCCGGTTGACCACATAGAGAAAATAAAGAAAGAGAAAAGTGAGATAAGTACCTGGACCGTGCTAGAGAACTAAAACCTCTGAAACATGAAGGTAGTGGTGATACCAATTATAGTTGGTGCACTTGTGACAATCTCCAAATAATTGTTATAGGGAGTGGAAGGCTTGTTAATAAAAGTACCATCTCGACTATATTATCAAGATCGGTTAGATTACCGAGAAGAGTCCTGGAGTGGAGACCTGTGGAGACTTGCTGTCACTCAATCTCCAGTGAGAAACTGTCAGATTACTCTGGTATGAAAAACTCGTAAATGAGTAAATAATAATAATAATAATAATAACAAAAATGATTTTGGAACAGTCCTCAAAAGTTGGTAAAGAGCCTGGAAGGGTTGGGAATCGGAGGAGGAACAGAGAGACTTCAAACTACAGCATTATTAAGATAGGTCAGAATAATGAGAAGAGTCCTCGAGAATTGAGGTGACCTGCTGTCACTCAAACTTCAGTTAAAGACCATAACCTAATGGTAGTGTAAAAAGTTCGCTAATAATTATAAAATCACATAATATGTGCATGCAGCAAACGAGACTTAAAATAGTCTACACTTGAATGGGTGGGAAAGGTGATCCAATTGGGCAAGAAAATGAAATTTGACCATATGAATAATTGGTATATGTACATACTAGAATCCATCCTAGAGAATGAGACGGATAAAATTCTCTGGTATTTTGAAGTACGAACAGACACGTTAATCCTGAGCAGAAGAGCAGACCTTGTGATGATGAACAAAAAAGAGAATCTGCCGAATATTGAACTTTGTCGTCCCAGTAGACAAAAAAAAAAAAAAAGAAAGAAAATCAAAGAAAAAGAAAAGAGAGACTAGTACGTTGACCATATCAGAAAACTAAAATGTTATGGAACATGAAGTTGACAGTGATATAAATCATAATTGGTGCGCTCAGAACGATCCGTTCTCGAAGAGTAAGAAATCGAAGGCCGACCCAAGACCATCAATACTACGCCATTACTAATACTGAGAAAAGTTCTTGAGACCTGAAGAGACTTGCTGTTACTCAGAATCCAGTGACAGCTAATCAACTAATGCTGATGCGAAAAACTCACAAAGAATAAAATTTAAATTTGACCATACAAACAAATAGTATATGCCCAACCCAGCACCTGTCCTAGAAAATAACACACATAAATTCCTATGGGACTTTGACGTACACACGGATCACTTAATATCGGCCAGAAGACCAGACCAAATAATAATCAACAAAATAAAAAGAGAACTTGCAAAATTGTCGACTTTGCTGTCTCGACTGACCACAGAATAAAACTGAAAGAATGTGAAAAGAGAGATTAGTACCTCGACTTTGCAAGAGAATTGTTAAAAACTAAAGAACATGCAGGTGACAATTATACGAATTGTAATTGGAGCGTTTGGAATTCTAACTAAAGGATTAGTAAAGAGACTGGAGGACTTGGAAGTTGGCGGACGAGTGGAGACAATCCAAACTAGTACATTATTGAAAACGGCCAGAATACTGAGAAGAGTCCTGGAGACTTGAGGAGACTTGTTATCACTCAGACTCCAGAGAAAAACCATCAGCTAACGCTGATGTGAAAAAATCTAATGAGTAAATAATAATAATAATAATATTAATAATAGCCAGACAACCAAACCCAGTGATGATTAACAAAAAAAAAGAAAGAAAGAAAGAAAAGAATTTTCGTATACTGGACAATTCCGTCTCGGTAAACCAGAAGTTAAAATCAAAGTAAACGAAAAGAGAGACAAGTTCTTGGACATTGCCAGAGAATGAATAAAGCTATGGAGTAATGGTAATACGAATCTTAATTGGCGTGGTTGAGACGTCACTCAAAGGATTGGAAAAGAGCTGGATGAGCCGGAAATCGGAGGACGAATCGTGACCATCCAAACGACAACATTGCTAAGTACGGTTAGAAGAGTCATAAAGACCCGAGGAGACTTGAGGAGTAAATCAGTAAAAGAAATTGAAAAAATATAGCACCTTGCTAGTTGAAATGGCAGCCCTGCTTATGATCAAAATAGTGACAGATAAACACAGGAACGAGATAATTGACAGATCCAGCCAATATGAAATACAAAAAATAGCTCCTTACGTAACTGTCTACCTCTAGAAGATTATTATCAATATACATGAAAAAATGACACCCAAAAGAGATCACAAAAACTTTAAAAGACATATATATAACATATATGCAGTCAGTACCTTTCCTCACCCTAGCTCTTGAGTATAGACCTTAGGAAAGAGTGTAAGAAATCAAAAGTAAAGTTGAAAATTAGATAACAACAACAGCAATAATAATAATATTGGAACGAAACCCAAATACTTGGAAAAAGGTCTAAAAGAGTGGGAAATTGGGGGATGAGACAATCCAGTCGAGAACATTGTTGAGATCAGCCAGAATACTGAAAGGGATTCTAGAGACCTTGGGATATTTGCAATCACTCAGACTCCTGGGAAAGGCAAACCTTACACGGTTGGGCGAAAAACTCGTTAGAAATAAAATGATAATCATAATACATGCGAAAAATTTAAGAATTGTACAAGAAATTTAAATTTGACCATAAGAACAAATTGTATATGAACAATCGAGAATCCGTCCTAGGAAATAAGACGAACAAAATTCTTTGGGATTTTGAAATACAAACGCATAACCTAATCTCGGCCTGACGACCAGACCTTGTGATAGTCATCGATAAAAAAGAGCACTTGCTGCATTGGACACTTTGCCGTTCCGGTTGACCAAATGGTAAAACCGAAGAAAAGTGAAAGAGAACTGAAAAAAAAACTATGGAACTTGAAGATGACGGTGATACTAATTGTAATTAGTGCACTCGGTACAGTCACCGAAGGATTTGTACAGAGACTGGAGGACTTGGAAATAAGAGAACGAGTAGAGACCATCCTAACTACTGCATTATTGAGATCGTTCAGAATTCTGAGAAGAGTCCCAGAAACTGGAGTAGACTTGTAGTCACTCAGACTCCAGGCAAAAACCATTAGCTAACCTTGGTAAAAAAAAAAAAAACTTTATAGAGTAAAAAAAATAATTTCAAGAGATTTGTACAAGAAACTGAAATTTCATCAAACTGACAAATGGTACATACATAAACCAGAATCCGTCCTTAAAAATGAGACGCATAAGATTCTTTGGGACTTTGACATACAAACCTATCAACCAATTCTAACCAGATGATCAGATTTAATAATTTTAATTAAGAAGTAGAAATGAGTTTGTCTAATTTATTTTGCTGTATCAGTTGACCACATAATAAAATAGACAAAAAGCTGGACAAATTCGTAGATCTTGCAAGAGACTAAAAAAAGGTGGTGGTGATGCCAAATGTAGTTAGAGACGAGATGAACTGGAGATCAGAAGACGAATCAAAACAATGAAGACCATAGCACTGTTAAAATAAACTGGAAGAATACTTTGAAATGTCCATGAGACCTGATGAAAATTTCTTTCACTCAAATTCCCGTGGAAAACCATCAGTTTAAACTGGTGTAAAAAAAACTCATAATAATAATAGAAGATTGAAATTTAACCATACGAAGAAATGGTATACGGACAACCCAGAAGCTATCTTGGAGAATGAGACGCACAAACTACTCTGGGATTTTGAGATACAAACAGATCATCCTATTTCGGCCAGACGACCCAACCTTATAATAATCACAAAAAAAAAAAAAAAAGAAAAAAGAGAGAATTTGCTGGATTGTGGACTCTGCTGTCCCGGCGGACCCCAGAATAAAAAGGAAAGAATGCAAAAAGAGGGATAAATATCTCAACCTTGGTAGGGAACTAAAGAAAACTGTGGAACATGAAAGTAACGATTATACCAATTGTAATTGGTGCTCTTGGCACAGTCACCAAAGGATTAGCACAAAGATTAGAGGACTTGGAAATAACGGAACCGGTGGAGACTATCCAAACTAGAACATTGTTGAGATCGGCCAGCATAATGAGAAGAGTCCATAGACTTAAGGGAACTAACTGTCACCCAAACTCCAGTAGAAAACTATCATCTAACGCCGATGTGAAAAATTCTCCATGAGTAAAATAATAATAATAACAATAGTTATAACTTGCAAAATTGTCGAATTTGCTGTCCGGCTAATCACAGAATAAAATTGAAAGAATATGAAAAGGAGGATAAGTACATCGACCTTGCTAGAGAATCAAAAAACAATGAAACATGCAGATGACAATTATACCAATTATAATTGGTGCGCTTGGAACAGTAACCAAAGGATTACTAAAGGGACTGAAGGACTTGGAAGTTGGCGGACGGGTCGAAACCATCCAAACTACTATATTATTGAGAACGGCCAGAATACTGTGAAGAGTCCTGGAGAGTTAAGAAAACTAGCTGTCACTCAAACTCCAGTGAAAGAATATCAGCAAACGTTGATATGAAAAACTCTAATGAGTAAAAAAAAATAGCCATAATAATAATAATAAGCAGAAAAAGAAGAAGAAAAATAAGAGGAAGAAGAAAATGTTTGTGATTTCGTCATCTAGTTCCAATGAACCATGAACGTAAGAAAAGGGGTGATCTCCTGAGCAAAAATTAAATATTCTAAAACTTTAATATCTAGACTGGCCACCCTTCCGAGTAAAAAGAAACGATCAGATTGTTGTACAAACCAGATTTTTCCTATACTTTATAAACAGTGACAAAACTATTAATTAAAAAAATGTAAAATGCTTTTTTTCTAAATCAGGAAATATTAACATGTAATTACTTAAAAAACAAAGGAAATTTAAACAGTTGTTTCAGTTCCATTTTTTTAGTAACTGAACAGCCTGTAATTGGGGAGAAAAGTGTTCAGCGTTTATATAACAACCCTAGAAAGATTTTTTTCTTCAAAATGTAAGATTTATCCAAAACTCTAAGCTTATATATTGAGTCTGTATGCGAATAAATCTTCGGATGAAAATATTTCGGGTTTTTACATTGTTTGTTAAATATATATATATATATATATATATATATATATATATATATATATATATAAGAATGTTATTCAATAATGTTCTTGCTGATGACACATTGAATTTAACGATTTTTTTTAAAATTCCAAACGTCAATGTTCATAGATTTACAAAAAAAAGTTTTTTTTCAGTGTAGTTTTATCTGCTCTCAATGAAAATACAAATCACTTCTTTAAAAAAATTCCGGTTAAAATAAAGGTCGAAGTGAGTGAAAGGGTTTTAAAAAGGGAGGTTCTATTTGCAAAGTGTAAATAATGCTAAACTCGACTCTATTTTAACCATCTATTTAAAATCACTTCATTTTTTAACTGTTTAACATTTTTTTTTAAATAAAAATAAAAAAAAACAAAAAAACAAAAAAACAAAACAACAAATCTCAAAAGAAACTAGAGAGCAGCTAAAAGTTACATATGGAAACATAATTCCCAACAGAAAAAAAAATGTTATCTTAACTGAATCTTAAACAAAAAAAAAAAAAAATTGTCATTCATTTTTTTACATTATTCTGTTCTTGAGAATTGCAGATCATTGAAAATACAACTTACTCAGATTTTGGAACGTTTTAATATATCAGCATTTTAAATTATTTAGACCAGCTAACTTTTAGTTATGGTAATTTACTAACATTTCGGCTTAGATCTTGCATAAGCTCGTATGAATGGTGCTCCCAATGAAACTTTTACGTATGTCCTGGTCTTGTCAATATATATAGAGTTATTTACTTTACATAGTTACCTCCCTTGCAAATGATGACGCCAATATGAGGTAAAGTTTTACTGGCAAAATAAATAGTTTCATTTTGGGGAACGAAAAAGTCAAATGATAAAGTACGAATATAATGTTAAAAAATTTCAAGGTTTGACACAAATGATTCGCACCAAAAATGACGGCGTCCAATTATTGTAACCGACAGACGGATGGATGGATGGATATTTTCTGAATTATCATGTTACACCTTTGAGAGTTTCACCACGCCAGTATGAGCTGGTGGTTTTTCACTGGAGTTTGAGTGAGAGCAAGTTTCCTAAAATCTCTAGGACTCTTCTCAGTATTCTCAACAATACTGTTGTCTGGATGGTCTTCATTCGTCTTCTAATCTTCAGGTCCTCGAATCCCTGGATTATTCCTTTGGTGACTGTTCCGAGCGCTCAAATTAGTATCACCATCACTTTCATGCCCCATAGAATTTTAGTTCTTTAGCAAGATCTGGGTACTTATCTCTCTTCTCGCGTTCCTTAAGTTTTACCCTATTATTATTTACTCATTAGAGTTTTTCACATCAGCGTTAGCTGATGGTTTTTCACTGGAGTCTGAGTGACAGCAAGTCTCCTCAAGTCCCCAGGACTCTTCTCATTATTTTGGCTATTCTCAATAATGTAGTAATTTGGATGGTCTCCACCCTTTAGTTACTGTTCCAAACGCACCAATTACAATTGGTATAATTGTCATTTGCATGTTCCATATTTTTTTCAATTCCCTAGCAAGGTCGAGGTACTTATCCTTCTTTTCATATTCTTTCAGTTTCATTCTGTGATCAGCCGGGATAGCAAAGTCGACAATTTTGCAAGTTCTCTTCTTTTTGTTGATTATTATAAGGTCTGGTCTTCTGGCCGAGATTAGGTGGTCTGTGGGTATGTCAAAGTCCCATTGGTGTTTATGTGTGTTATTCTTTAGGACAAGTGCTGGGTTGTGCATATACCATTTGTTTTTATGGTCAAATTTAAATTTCTTGCACATTTCCCAGTGGATCACCTTGCCGACCCAATCGTGTCTACTCTTATATTCCTTCTGCGCTAATTTGCTACATTCGCTTATAATGTGATTCATGGTTTCATCTCTATCACCACATAGCCTACATTTGCGAGTTTTTCATATAAAGTAGTACTGGTGGTATTTCACTGGAGTCTGATTGACAGCAAGTCTCCTCGGGTTTCCAGTACTCTTCTCAGTATTCAAGCCGATCTCAACAATACTGCAGTATGCATGGTCTCGATTCTTCTTCCAGTTTCCAACTCTTCCAGTACCCTTTTCCAAGCCCTTAGGAACCGTTCCAAGAGTACCAACTTCAATCAGTATCATCGTCACCTATATCTTCCAACGCATATTTAGTTCTCTGGCAAGGTGTCAAGAATTTGTTTACATTTTTACTTTCTTTATTTATCACTCTGTGCCCGGCTGGAACAACAAAATCTTCTAGATCACAAGTTTGTGAAAATTAGGATTTAGTCTGTTTTTTCTAGTCGGAATTAGGTCAAATATCTGCATCTCAAAGTCCAAGAGAATTTTATTCGTCTCATTTACTAGGACGGATTCAGGTTGTTACTTATACTATTTGATGATATGGTCAAACTTACCTCTTCTACTCAATTCCCCGTTGATCAGCTTTCCTCTCCTGTTGTATCTAGTTTTATACTTTTTTGCGCTAATTTGCTGCTTTCGCTAATTATGTAAGAAATCGTTTAATCTCTATCACCACATAAACATCACTTTTTATTCTGTTGTATCTAATCTATTTTCGCTTTAACATATTTGATCCTGATGGAGTTATTTTATGCTGCTAAGAGACTCGGAGGGTGAGACACACAAAATCTCTGGGATCTTAAGAGACAAAAAAAAAAAATAAATAAATAAAAAGAGATCCTCCCGACTCAGCCGTCATGGCGGACCACAGAGCGAAAATCTAAGAAAACGAAAAGAGAGACAAGTATTTGGAACTTGCTAGAGAAGTAAAAAAGCCATGGAACATGAAAGGGAGATAACTGCCTGTTGTAATTGGTGAACTTGGAATAGTCCCGAAAAGGTTAGAAAAGGGGCTGGAAGAGTTGGATATCAGCAGAAGAACCGAGACTATTAATCACAAAGATCGACCAGAATACGGAAAAGAATCCTGGAGACGGGAAAAGACTTGATGTCACTCACACTCCTGTGAAATACCATTAGCTAAAGCTGGTGTAAAACAATCACAAGTATTATTATTATTATTATTATTAATATACAAAAGGATCACCTAATCTCAAACAGACGACCAGACCTAGTGATAGTGAACAAAAAACAAAGAACTTGCCGAATTGTCGACTTTGCACTTCTGGCAGACCACAGAGTAAATTTGAAGTAAGGCCAAAAGAGTGATAAATACCTGGACCTTGCTAGGGAACTGAAAATCTATGGAATACAAAAGTGAAGGTAAATCAATTGTAATCGGTGCGCTCGGTACAGCTACCAAAGGATTGGTCAAGGGATTGGAGGAATTTGAAATAAGAACACGAGTTGAGACCATCTAAACGACAGTACAACTAAGATCGGCCAGAATACTGAGAAGTGTCCTGGAAACTTGAGGAGGCTTTCTCTCACTCAAGTACTAGTGAAAGACCATCAGCTGATGCAGGAGTAAAATTTTCTCAAGAGAGTAAAAAATTACAATTATGATAGCTTATGTTGAGACAGATGTGAAGCCATTAATGAAAAAATAAGCAACAACTATAAACTAGAAAAAAGGAATTCTTTGAATTCGCAGTCCAGTACTTTAACCATTACATTACAGAGATTGCCCCATAACGACTTTGAAAAATAGCCTTTTAAAAATAACTACAGAAAACATATCAATATGAACATACAATGAAGGTTATTTCTCAAACTTTAGTCATAAAATATCCTTAGATGAGTTGACATGCCTTTAAAATCAATCAATCAATCGGTTACGTACCTATTACTTAGCAAAAGCTCATAGTAAGTGTTCTTAAAACTTTTCTGTGATTTAAAATGAAAAATTTTTGATTACTGTATGCCAGTTATTACGTAGCATTTTTGCCTGATGAAAAAAAACAACATCTTTCTAAAAAAAAAAAAAAAACTGCTTCTACACTGCCACAAAATGCACACTTGTAAAATGAGATAGAAACGACGTCATTAACCGAAACAGAAAACTATGCAATGGGAACCGTAGATATTTTCCAGCTAAACAAATTCTGTTGGTTTTAAGAAGGATATTACAAAATAGATAATTTGTTGTGAAATCTAAACCTTCAATCAGTTTGAATTTGTTGATTCTAGTCTAAGTTCTCTGGTCAATAACCTCCATGAACTATTTACATTTCGGTTTTATTTTTACCCCCACGCACTCTCTTCACAAACCCATCGGATATATATTCCATCAATATCAAACAATGTCTTGCTTATTCGCTCAAACTGGACCTCACTATTCCAGCAGTGTCTCTATCCATGGCAACGCTCGCAGAGACAGTGCCAGTCGAATTAGGCGTATAGATATTGTGGTGAGTGGGAGAGGAACGTCCTGACAGCCCCAGCTGCCCTCAGCTTGCATAAATGACATAAAATAACATAAATTACACGAGGCCAAAGACTATCATTATTACCTATATTGTAAGCATAGATAGATAAGGCAGTAATTATTTGGTGGGTTTTCAGTAGCTTTAGTTCGACTTACTCTCACTTTAGCATATCTATGATTTCAGAAAGTGATATTTTATAACCTACTTCTGAACATTACTTGCAACACGCACACAGAGAAATTCATGCACATATATTTACTTTCTCTAAAGATCGTGTCGGGATTGATAGCTTTATATAAAGGCTCGTAAATAAATGTTTATTTGATTATTAGAAAAAAAAATTAATCAATTTATAGATATACGGGAAAAGACATAAAAAAACATATTTATTAAATAAACACTTATCGTAGTATTTAACACGCAAAAAACAGATTTTCTTGGGCGCCTTGGGTGGTATAATTGTCAGCAATTTCAACGCGGAAACCTTCGTGAGTGAGTTCGAGTCTCACTGGGTGCCCCATTCATACGGCCTTGTGCCACATCAAAGCAAAAAGATCTGTAAATTACTAATTGTTAGCAAGCTTAATTAGCAAACCTTTTGAGCGAGTTCGAGTCTCACTGGGTGCCCCATTCACACGGCCTTTTGCCAGATCAAAGTAAAAACCTCAGTAAATTACTAATGGTTAGCAAGCTAAATTAGTAAACCGTTTGAGTGAGTTCGAGTGTCACTGGGTGCATCATCCATACAGCCTTTTGCCACATCAAAGCAAAAAGCTTAGTAAATTACTAATGGTTAGCAAGCTTGTCTTGCAATACTTCACAAGTCAGTACGAGTCTCACTGGGTGCTTCATTTATACGGCCTAGAGCCATATCTAAGCAAAAATCTCGTAAATAACTAAAAACAGATTTGCTAATGCAGGCCGATCAAGCTCCTATGGCATCGATTGGGGATCACAGTGTAATATTTGTTTAACATTCTAAATTCTAATTCTGTCTTCATACCTTCGCTTCTGCCAAATTACAGCAAATAGATTAGTAAATGTGTTTTTATTTCATTTTAAATTCTTTTCAGCGATTGATTTCTTTGTTTAATGACATATAGACCTTTATAGGTTATTTAATCCCAGAAGCATTCTTGTAGAAATATAGTTGTAGCTGTATTTATTCTGTAGCTCAAGGAATAAGGCAGCTTCAACCTTTACCAGGAGTATTTTTTCGTAATTTCACGATTGGAGTTCGAACTCGTTAACTTCGTGTCTGCAGTTTAGACATTATGCAACAGGATCTCCTGTAACTTTTTAAATTTTTATGCATTTTATTAAGAACAGAAGTTTTATTTTTTTGCTACGCTCAAGAATATGTATTCTTTCTTTGTTTAATAGCATTTCAGCTGTTACATAGCCATATACACGAATATGGCCGTGTGCAAAATGGGTGAAATGGACATCGAATGTTCATAACGATAGGAATCTCAGAATTCGAAAACACGTAACGACTTCTTGTTCAGGTACGAAACCTTTTTATTAACTTTGAGTTAAAGGTTTCGACGTAAGGAGGAGAGAAACAATCTTCGATGCTGTCTTATTCATTTGGCCCCCATAGGGTGCAAGTTCGCCTCGCGTCTGCGAGCTCCAAAAGTTGATCCTTCTCGTTTGACGTTTAATTCTCAACTCTGACTTTCTTCAGATTCTCACACAAACCTCCGCGCGCTTCCGGTGCGTGACGTCACCCGCACCCTGTCACACCGTTTCGTCTCGGACTATTATGACATCTGCGTGACACCTCCATTCGCCCGCGCGCGCCTGCGTTAACACCTGCCTCATGTGCTGAGCTGAAAGGTTCTCAGCCTAATTAAACTCAAAGGCATGAACCGAAATCCCTCGGCTATTATATAACACAACTACCATGGGTTATTTAATGTCAAATACATCTTTGTAAAAGAACAGTCGTGATAATATTTAACCAAAAGCTGGGAGGATAAGGCGGTTCAATACTTTTTTTAATAGTGTTTAACCGAAAGTTAACGCCAGTGCGTGACTGGAGTTTAAGTTCGCTTACTTAAAGGCTCCAGTCCAGCACAGAATATTTTAGTTTTTAAGTCTTTAAAGACTCATGCTAACTTTGAACAGCCTGGTGCCCGATTTCAAAAGGACATATGGCGTAGTGGATTAGTCGTTTGGTGGGAAGATGCTTCTGGGTGTAATTATCTGGAGTTTGCAAGTTCAATCCCAACAACAGGTCAAACTAACAAGTAATATTTACTATAACTTAACCATATTTACCAACCCCTCTGCTCGGGCAGGATATGACACAAGGTTAATTCTTAAGCGGAGTTTAACAGGTTTGAATTCAGACTTTTCCTTCTCCTAGACTAGTTGCCTCACCAAAGCTGAAGAACTCAGTCTGTCCTACTATTTACCCATATCTGGAGGGAGAATAATTGGATTCATACCTTTCCCAAGAGTATTAGTGCTATGTGAAATGCAATCAGTCTCATCCAGGTTTTAAACTCGTGTCGCCGTGTCCATTTCCTACGACGATAACCATTACACCACGGGCACCCCCATATAACTTTACTATAACTTAACACTTGTACCTTGACATGGTAAACAGAATCTACTAGTCTACCCCTGTGGTTCAAATAAAGGTTCCAGTTCGTGGTTCTGTGTGGATTCCTGAGTTCGATGTGAAAAATCTGAAGAAGGCAGAAGAACTTATCAGCCGAAACGTTGTGATTATAACAATAAAGATGAGGTGAATAGTCCGAATATTCTAAGTACTAATAATTATCGAGCTTCATCTCAGAAGTTTAGACGTACAATATGTCTTAACCAGGCAAAAAGGAAGAATTTTGTGAATGAATGTCTAGAATCAAGGATTTTTTCACTTTTCACATTCTGCGATGATAAACCCAACAGGATTCTTGAAATCTGATCACGCGATAAAAATCAATTTAACTGCATCGAATCAATAAATGACTGCATTCAAAGTAACGCTATTATTTGAACGTTTTAATCAAATCCTAAAAAACCTGTGAATCAGCCATGTTGATATTTTAACCTTGATGATATTTGTGATTCTATTTAAGAAGGAGAAATCGATTCTAATCTGCATTTCACGGCTTACAGTTGTCCATAATGATATAAAGTAAAGTTGGTGGCCGCTGTCGAGGGTGATCCGAAGGCTCCCTTTTCGATAGCTACTACACCGAGGTATTCAAATATATGTAAGAAGGGGATTTTAAGAGAAACCCGTCTTCCCATTCATTGATATGTGGTAAGTATTAATTTACCACTCATTTTGGTTACATGTGGCATAAGGCTATATGACTGGAGCGCCCAATGAGAATCAAATTCACTCATGAAGATTTGCTCGTCAATCTTTCTCACCATTACACCCCCGAGGTGCCTCGAAATGCGGTGAGTACGTTGTTTATCATATCAGTATAGTTTTCTGTTGTATTAGACCGAAGTTTTGCACTACCACCAGGAATAAATCTAATGGTGCAAGCACGTGCGGTTTATGTTTATAACTGAAACTGCTATCAAACCTCGGTTCGCTGCTATTGGCCCTAATAAAATCATCTGCTTTCACGTTCGCATCACTTTTAACTAAAAACTGAGTAACCTTTCGGAAAGGAAAAGTTACTCTATCACCTACCTTAAGAAGTTGACAAAAATTTGTGAAGAATACTCAAATCTTTTAAGCATCTTCACGGATGGCTCTTGAGAAAAAAACGGGTTGTGCAGCAATCTTTAAAAAAATCATAAAAAACAAAACGCAACAAAAAACGTTTACCAATGCAAGCATCTGTCCTTAGCGCAGAAGATTGTACCATAGAGCTTGCATTAAATCTAATAACTATAAGTGAACATGAGAAATTCATCATATTTTCAGACTCCTTATCGGTCTTGATTTCACGAAGGAAAAGAAAAAAAAAGGAAAACCCACTAATTATCGAGCTCCGAAACAAAATACATGGCATGCACAAAACTAAAGCCATCATATTCAGCTGGGTTACGAGTAACATCGGAATCAAAAGAAGAGATAGATTTGGATGACAAATCAACCTCAGGAATGGTCATCGTCAATAATTTCAAAATAAACTTCACCGATATAAAGGTTATGCTAAATCGGTACATCAGAGGGAAATGGCAAAAATAATTGAAAAAAATTCTCAAAATTAACTTTTGCAAATAAATACACCATAAGGGATAGGCATCAAAACTCAGAAACAGAAAAGGTAATCTAAAATCGATTACACTTTGGTCATACATGGCTGATCCTAACCTTTGCATTAAAGCAGAAGAAAAAAAGCCCAAAAGCGCATGCGGCAAAACAATCACCGTAAAGCACATCCTTCCGGAATGCAAAAAATGTTCTCGATCAGAAAGAGATACTTTAAGGCAAGAAATCTGACGGAATTCTTCCAACTAAAAATCATTGATATCGACTTTCAACAAAATAAACAACAAAAAAACAAAAAACAAAACACAGGACTACACAATAAATAATAAAAAACATATACAGAGAAGAAGTATGAATACAACTATTCTTCCTCAAGCTATCGGTAACTAGTTGGGAAGACTGGGCTCTTTAAATCTTGATATGGCAACCAGTCAAAGAGAAGGAAACTCTGAATTCTAACCTATTAAACTCCTCTTAAAATATGACCCTTTGTCTAGATCGAAAGAGTAGGTATGTAACATAATGGCCGAGGGATTTCGGTTAATGCCTTTGGGTTTAGTTAGGCTGAGAACCTTTCGGCTCAGCACATGGGTTAGTTTGGTGCAACATTAACACAAGTGTTCACGCGCGCGTGTGCAGAGCGGGCGTGTCACTCAGAGATGTCACAATAGCCCAGATGGGAAACGGAGGCTAGCGAGTGCGAATGACGTCACGCACCGGAAGCGCGCGAAGGATTTTGGGAGATTTTGAAAAAGTCAGTTCCAGGAGTTGAGACCTGTCTCGGGAGAAGACGGTTGGCTCTCGCTTGCTTTCGGAGACCCTTGTGGCGGGTGCCACACGTGTTGCGGGTCGGGGCAGATGAAAAAACCAGAATAGAAAGATTGTGCCGCTCTCTTTTTATGTCTAAGAACCTTTAAACTCAAAGGTAATAAAAAAAAAAGTTTTGTACCTGAACAAAGAAGACGTAAGTGTTTTTCGTGTTTTGAGATCCCTATGTTCTATGTTATATATATATGAACATTATATGTCCATTTCCCATAGCCATATCATGGCTCTGATATAGGTAAATATATTCAAAATATAAAAATAAAATCCTGTTTTAGCATGAAATAACCCAAATTGGGTTTACATGCTGTAAATACTTTCCAATCAAGCAACCAAATTTTCTCTATGCAAGATTTTTCATTCCGTTACTATCGTATCATTGCTTTTATGAAGTTTTTCATGGGGTCGACTTGATGAAATATCAGAGGAAGACATTGGACTGGTTAGCCATAGACTTATGCTGTATGTTATGCTAAATCCTGACGTGCATGGAGAATTTTGCACACGATTTAAAAGAGTAGAGACGCGCTTAGCTTAAAAGCTAAGAAATGGAATCGGCGATACGAATTCAAATCCTGGACGAAGTTGTTTGCGTTTCATTTGGTGCAAATAATCTTAGGAAAGGAATGCATCTGTGTCAAAGTTTTTTCGATGAGATACCAGCTCAACTCACTTATTTAAAAGCAAGTTTTTCAAAAAAATTGCTGCATAACTGAAGTAAAGGATCTAATCTCATTATCATCTGGATATTTATTGAACATAAATATACGATTTACTAATACATCATTTTCATTCAAGGTAAGTATATTATATATGTTATGACCAACTCTTCTGTACGAGCAAGATGTGACACAAGGTCAATTTTCAAGCGGAGTGTAACAGGTTTGAATTCAGTTTTCCTATACCAGTTACCATACTGAAATTAAAGAGCCCAATTGGGCGAACCATAATCCGAAAGCTGTTGGGAAAATAGTTGGATTCATACATTTCCCAAAGATATTAGAATGGGAAAATGCAAACAACCTCACATAGGATTAGACTTATATATATATATATATATATATATATATATATATTGAGCTTAAGTAAATATATATATGGTGTTATGGTTATGGAGGTGACTCTGGTGTAATGGTTATCGTCGTAGGAAATGGACACGGTGACACGAGTTCAAATCCTGGACGTGACTGATTGCATTTCTCATAGCACTATACCCTTGGGAAAGGTATGATTCTGATCATTCTCCCTCCAGCTTTGGGTAAATAGTAGGAGAGACATGGTTATTCAGCCTTGGTGCGGCAACTAGTCTAGGAGAAGGAAAACTCTGAATTCAAACCTGTTAAACTCCTCTTAAAAAATTGACCTTGTGTCATATCCTGCCCGAGTGGAGGGGTTTGTAAATAAGTCTATGGTATAATGGTTAAAGCTGTTGACTTTTGAATCGTTGCAAGCGAGTTCGACCTCTAGTCTCGCTATCACGTTTACTTTCGGTCAAATAACTTTGTGAAAGGTGTGAACTCCCTTTTCCTCCCAGCACTACAACTGTCCTAGAAGAATGGATTTCACATTGATTAACCTAAGAAGGTTGATATGCCATTAAACAAAGAGACCAAACTAAAGTAGCTCTAATTAGTTGATTATCTGTTAACATAAAAAAAACTTGACCAGCTAGAAGGAGCTCAGTTCTTTTAAATCAATATTGTAAACAATGCACATTAGGTAAGATCAACAATGAAGAAAAACGCTCCAGAAGCAAAAGAGACGAGTTTAGTGTAAAGGAAATCGGAAACCTGAATTAAAATCCTGAACGAAGATGTTTGCATTTTGATTCGCAATCATGTTCTTTTAAAAGCCCATTTCTTTCCCCAAGGTTAAAAAGTAGAGAAGATTGGGTTCTTTAACCTTGGTTAGGCAAGCAGTCAAGTAGAAGGGAAATTCTTAATTAAAAGCAGTTTTTGTGAGCTTAAAAAACTGACCATGTGTCGTGCAACCGAGGGTTGGATAAATGCATATCCTCCAACTATCTCTGGTGGTGTCCTCGTGGTGTAATGGTTAAAGCGATGGACTGCGGAATCGTAGTTAGCGAGTTCGTACACCAGTCGCGCTATTAAGTTCACTTTCGGGCAAATATCCTTGGGAAACCCCCTTATCCTCCCAGCTATGGGTTAAATAGTACCACTACTGTTCTTCTAGGAGAATGGCTTTGGCATTAAAAAACCTACAAAGGTTGATGTGCCATTAAACAAAGAAACCAAATCAAAGAACTATCTCCAGGCAAATATCTAAATGATTTCAATTTTACTAATGACATGGCCTTACTGGTTGACCACTTAGAGAATGCATAAGATCATTTAACAGAATTCCAAGTTGCTGTTTCATTTATTGACTCCTTCACATCTACGAAAGGTAAACTGAATACATTCCAAATTCTATCGCCACAAAACTGCAATAGAATCCATTGACGGCAGCCAAATTAAGATGTGATATCACGGCTCTTGGATCAGGGATCTTGAAAAGATTTGAACAACCGGAAAAGCACGAAGACAAGCTAAGTTGATATGCAATAAGATTGACTAAATCAGGCATTCCGATCTACAGTTGACGTTCATTCAATTAGTCATGCAGCCAATTTTCTTATGAGAACGTGGACACTTTCATCTAAACAAGAAATACAACTCGATGGAACTAAGACTCCTTTTCTTCGTTGAACTCAAAATATCAAAATACAAGCTGGGAATAGCATAAACGCTTATATATATATATATATATATATATATATATATATATATATATATATATATATATATATATATATATATATATATATAGTCTTTTGTCATATATAATCCTAAAACGCGGGATGTGTTATTCATAGTCATCTAAGCACTACAGAAGCTATCCCCTCCTTGTCCTCTATTTACAATCTCAAACCAAAAAGACTGATACAATGAATTCGAAAACGGAAAACTGTCATTATCAACTGGTGATTTCAAAACCGTGAAAATGAGAGTTGTTTAAATGTGTTCTTATTTTAAAAAAAATATTAGAGTAAAATAATGGAGTAAAAAGAATAGACACAGTAATATCAGAAAATTTAATTAAGTAAGAAATATTCAAATTTTAAATACAAATACCCAGCTTAAATATTGTGCAACCGCTTACGTCGGTTTCGTGCTCCTGTTTTCACTTCATTTCTATTGCAATTAACAACGGACTTATAAGTTAACGAACAATGTTTAATAGCTTAATAACTGACATGCTCTTATGAAAGTCTTAAAAATCAAAACGTTTAAAGTTTTCAAATATTTCTTCAAATAAAATCGTCCGAAGATCTTGTGTCTTTTCATCTCTATACATTTTCATATATATATATATATATATATATATATATATAATTGGAATTGATTATTGTAACATTGTGTGTCATTTAACAAAAATAATATTGCTACAATCATCTGACTAAATCATGATATTTCTTTTTACAACGTATAACCTAAAGTCACAGAAATAGTATTGTGATAAGTTTTACACACACACACACACACACACACACACACACACACACACACACACACACACATATATATATGTGTGTGTGTGTGTGTTTATTTGTATGTATTCATATGTAAGTATGTGTGTGTGTGTGTGTGTGTGTGTGTGTGATAGAGATTATAGGAAGGGAGTATACGGGTGAATTTGAGTACAATTAAGCTTTACTTTTTATTTCAGTTTCTTAAACTCCAAATACAATTATTGGAATTATTCCAAATTTGTGGCATGATATTAAACTGGATCTCAAAACCCTTTAGCAGTTCACAGAATATAAGATTTTAAATGAAGTGAAACAAATATCTGCTCATGTTGCCGAAACTAATTAAAGACTTTTGACTTGTCCACTAAATAAAAGCCTGAAACTGGATGGCCATCAGTCGCAGATTATGTTACAAGAGACATATATGAGGATATTTTAGAATATGCAAGATCATCAAAAATATAATTTGTAGATCATAGTGTAAGATACAAAGTAATCAGGAACTAATCAAATATTCCTCATGTCCTTTATGCTTATTAAACAAAAATATAAATGAAAATAGAAAAAATTTAAAAATACGGCAGCAATTCTTTTTTCAAAATCAGCAACAAAGAACTAAAAACAGACATGTCTTCCTGTTCACACACACACACACACATATATACATATACATATACATATATTTATGATCATAATATTTCATGCTCATTTTTAAATTTTTTCTAGTGGCTATATAACTGATAAAATGTCGTTTGGCTCAACCCTCCTTAGTCAGTATAATCCTGAAGATCTGTTAGTTGAAACCTAGTTAGGTAGTTTTGGGCTTTTTTAGGTATTACATATATATATATATATATATATATATATATATATATATATATATATATATAATTAACTTAAATCGCGAGTCGAAAATCTTCTACTAAAGTTTCACCTTATTGGATCATCAGGAAGCCTAACTTCGAAGTTAGGCTTCCTGATGATCCGATAAGGTGAAACTTTAGTAGAAGATTTTCGACTCGCGATTTAAGTTAATTCTATAATTGGCTCCACTTGTGTTGAGCACTTAGGTAATTGTAGCATTGCAGGATTCGTGGAAGGTTTTTAGTTTTCTTTTGACCACTGATTAGGTATCCCTTGATTTTTTTCAAGGGGTCGGACGAGGTTGGCCTTTTCTTTCTTTTTGACCTATAATTTTTTCTTTTTTCCCCCGGGCGGTGATTCGAGATACTTTTATCTCTTGTTTCTGGCGTTTTTTTTTCTGGTACCATGAATGCTGGTAGATATTAGATTAGTATATATATATATATATATAAAGATTTGGCATTAAATAAACTACAATGGTTGATATGACATTAGATATCAACCAATCAAACCAGTTAGGTAATGAGACACATGATGACGACGACGACGATGATATACATATATAATTTGCTGAGTAAATGTTTAATTCCGTGTATGAGGCAAGTTTTAAATTACAAGAGAACAATACGAGTTAGCTTCTGTGGCGTAGTGGCTAAAGATCTGTATAGCAGCCTCGAAGTAACCGAGATCGAACTCTATTCACACTATAACGTTTGATTTCTGACTTATACTTTTGAGAATGGTATGAAACCCCTAATCCTTCCAGTCTTGTATTAAATTGTATCACTGCTGTCCTTCTGCAAGGATGGCTTTGGCTTAAAATAATCCACAAAGGTTCATATGCCTTTGAAAATAAAAGAAAACAAATAATAATGCAAATAGATTATTTGTACCCCTGCTAAAAGTTAAATAGCAGGACTACTTTTCTTCTACAAAGATAACCTTGGCATTAAATAAACCACGAAGGTTGATATGCCCTAAAACAGAGCTAGAAAAACATCTATTTAAGTTGATCTTTCCGAGATAATTTAGAAACCAAAGCAGATTTTTTTATTCCGCCTTCAATAGTTTATTTGTTAGCTAATTCTAATTTGAAGTGGGAATCTAACAATCCCTCTATGGGTAAATAGACTGGCACACTTGGCGCGTTAACCTCAGTATGGAAATCACTCTTGTAGAAGGAAAACTCTGAACTAAAAACATTTATATCCCTCTTTAAAATAGACCTTGCACAGCATAACTGCTACTGAAGGAGAGATTGTGTGAAAAAATATTTCTAAAGAGCTGTAATAGGGCTTTAGACAGAAAATCTTTTGAATACTAGTATCAGTACGCGTTGATTCTTGGGTAAAAAAAAAATTTAAAAGTCAATGTTTTAATGATATAAATTTGATGTATGCTATAACAAGATGCAATAGTTAAGAATATAACATAAATGAAAATGACGTGACAAAAACAAATGTTGATTGGTTGGTTGTTTTGTTTTACGGCCTAACAACTCTTTGCGGGTCATTTAAAGCCGAATTAAATTTCAAATAATTCAGTTTAGTATAAGTATAGTTTTTGTTTACAAACAGTTAAATGTCAAACCAGTTCAGGTAAATGGCAAAACAGTTCTATTTCAAACAATTCAGTTTAGCATAATTACACAGTTTAGCTCAAGGGGGTATCCTCGTGATGTAATTTTTAAAGTGATGGACTGCGGAATCGTAGTAAGAGAGTTCAAACTCTAGTCGAGCTATTGCGTTCATTTTCAGACAAATACCTCAGGAAATGTATGAACCCCATATTTCCTCCCAGTTATTCGTTAAATAGTATAACTACTGTTCTCTTGTAGAATGGCTTTGGCCTTAGATAACCTACAATGGTTGATATGCCATTAAACCAAACCAAACAGTTTAGTTCTATTTCAAACAATTCAGGTTTGCATAAGTACACAATTTAATTCTATTTGGTCCATAGATGGAACCCTATCAGATGCTACCAGTGGAGGTGCCCATGGAGTAATGGTTATCGTCGTAGGAATTGAACACAGCGATACGAGTTCAAATCCTGGACGAGACTGATTGCATTTCACATAGCACTAATACCCTTGGGAAAGGTATGAATCCAATTATTCTCCCTCCAGCTATGGGTAAATAGTAGGACAGGCTAGGTTCTTCAGCCTTGGTGAGGCAACTAGTCTAGGAGAAGGAAAAGTCTGAATTCAAACCTGTTAAACTCCGCTTAAAAAATCGACATTGTGTCATATCCTGCCAGAGCGGAGGGGTTAGGTAAATATCATCAGATGCTACCACTCCGGGCCAGAATGTATCTGGGAGCGATGACTTATAAAGGGGTACTTCGCATTCCCCCCCAAACTCCAGCATTACTGGAATATCACCATCAGATTGTTTAGTGTTATATCAAGGACATTCGTTGAGGGAGGGAGCTTACCTCTCCGCAGAGAAGCAGTTGATGTATTCAACAATCCCAGCTTATTGGATAAAGTAAAAAAATTATGATATACCTTCTAAAGAATGTAGTAATTCCCAGAAGCCTCTGACTGGAAGCGAAATCAGCGCATGCTTGAAAGATAAACCGCCTGACACCAAAGAGTAATCCGTTCTCTTTTCACCTGTGCCGCTAATACTGAAGGATCTCTTTTTTCTCTCGGCTGCTAGCAGTGTTATATTGTGCTATCAAACCATCTCAGTTTAAAATACCTTACTGAAAACACCCACAGGATAACCAATGTAAGCCAAAGTTTTACCACCGAAAAACACACCAAACTGAAAACACAATATGGACACACTATAAACTTCAAGCTCATCACCCACCAAAAATTTATCAAATCTATTTTAAAACCTTGTCTTGGAGATGCGACTATTTCTACTGGTTTCAGGAAAAAATTCCACGCCCACAAAATAGTTGTTTAAGCATAAAATGAAATTAAAGTTAAAGGTATCTCCGACCTTTTCCTTCCTTAAATTCTCTTGCAGCCGTCGACGGACAAAGAAATCGACAAGTTTATTCGGTAAGAACAAGAACAGAAATCAGATACTTAAACCTAAACTCAAAGATCAACGACCAGCCGTTACTACAACCTATCAATTGAAATAATAATCAACAAACCTTCTTGTGCTCCATAGATACAGTGACTGCATCTCTGCAGAGGAGAAATACTCAGTCCAAACGAGTGCCCTGGATATGATACTAAATTGAATGATTTGAAAAAGAAGTGGTGTTAGCAAAAACATGGGTGAAAAATGATGTGATGACAGAAAGTAAAGATTACAGTTTGATACTCCCAAGATATGTTGAATAAAAATATAATCCTGATCCACTCTGACCTGGAGTAGTAGCACCTAACTGTATCCAATGGGCCAAATAGAACTTTGTTCTTTGAAATTCAAACTGAGTGCAAACCAATGATTTATGCACAACTGAATTGCTTGAAATAGAACTGTTTAATCATTTAACAGAGTGTAAACAAATGACTGTTTAATTGAATTGTTAGTCATACGTTGGAATACTTAGAAGCATATAACTTTGTTAACTTATGCTAAACTGAATTGTTTGAAATAGAACTGTTTGATCATTTAACTGTGAAAACAAATAACTGATGTTTAATTGAATAGTTAGTGTTAAATAGCAATACTTGAAAACATTTAACTGTGTGCAAACAAATAATTAACTGTAAATACAATTATTCGTATTAGACAGAAATAAGTGAAACCAATTAACTGTGATTAAAAATATGAGTACTGGCTGATTTAAAAATGTTATCTACAAAATGTGTTTAGAAATCATATATTTAATGTATAAAAAGGATTCGGCATTAAATAACCTACAATAGTTGATATGCCATAAAAACCAACCAAAGAAAACCAAAATCCGGCTTTAGCATTTAATAAGGTACAAGGGTTGATATACCATAAAACCAAACTAAACCAAATCAAACATAAAACGCTTATCCCTCTTTCGCCCATAGCTCTCACAGCCAACCCAGTTCCGCTACTTTTCAGAGAGACCTCATTTGTTTGCATATCCTTGTCTTGTTGATATTACTTCCATTAAAGAAATTATTTCGCTGACAGATATGAAGGTGTGAAAGACGCTTGCTGTTTTGAAAATATAGAAATAAAAAGAAGGGAAAATAGACATATTTGTATATCTTTAAATATGATTTTTTTTTGTCGAATACTATATCTTTGACAATTGCAGCTGTTCATTTAAAACTCGGGACAATATCAATTTCTTAGTTGCAGTCGTCAATGCAAACAAGGTTCAATACAACTTAATTGCTCGACTGTAAATTATCATTTTCAATCATATATTGTCCTACTTAATATTTAAAGAAAAAAATCAATGTATACATATCTATCTATCTATCTATCTATCTATTCGTCTTATAAATGGTAGTTATTTTTGAGTCATAATACAGTTCGTTAGTGGTGTGAGTTCGATTTACAATGTAAGGAATTAAAAAAAAAAAATCAAGACCAAATTAAACGTTTCAAATAATTTAGATGTTATTGCAAGTAAGTTAGCATCACATATCAGAACTACTCTAGTGAAGTCCTCTCCCCTTGGTCTCTTTTGTTTAGTGATATATCAACTTTCATGGGTTATTTAATTCCAAGGCTTTGCTTGTAGAAGAACAGTACAAGTAATTTTCAATCCATATCTAGGAGAATAAGTGGTTCAAACCCTTCCAAAGTGAACGCAGATAGCACGACTGGAATTCGAACGCAGAAACTACGATTTCGTTGTCTAGTTCTTTAAACATTATGCCACGGGGACACCTACCAGCGGCCTGTTTCGTAGTACTAGCAGTGTTGTGCTGAAGAAAACTATTAGTCTAATGTGTTTTATTTTTTTTGAAATATATATATATATACACACACACACACACACACACACACACACACACACACACACACACACACACACATATATATATATATATATATATATATATATATATATATATATATATATATGTATATGTATATATATATATATATTGTCATCTACAAACAGATCTGTTTCCTTCTATCAGAACGCTTCAGTGTGGCTAGACAGGCTAGATTCCCTAATCTGGGATCGAAACCTGGTTGACTCAAACGCCATATATATATATATATATATATATATATATATATATATAATTAAAAAGACAAAAGCAACATATATCAGGCAGAAGATTCCGGGAAGCATATATATATATATATATATATATATATATATATATATATATATATATATATATATATATATATATTTGTGTGTGTGTGTGTGTGTGTGTGTGTGTGCTTCCCATTAACTTCTGCCCGATAAATGTTTTTTTTCTTTTTTGTTTTATAAAACATATATATATATACCCACACACACACGCACACACACACACACACACACATATATATATATATATATATATATATATATATATATATATATATATGTGTGTGTGTGTGTGTGTGCGTGTGTGTGGATACAATGATAATTCTACATCTTAATGGTTGACTAATCATTTATTTTTAAATTATTTTGCTTAATTATAATGTACTTTATTCAATTATGCATATAGTCAATATCCTTCTAATAAAAACACAAATGCTTATTTTAAGCATAATTTTCTTCCTTGTCAATGCACTTAATTCAATATTTGAATTTAATAACATGAATAGAACACTATACAGGGAAATTTTCCGATCAAAATTAATCTAATAACTATAATCAAGCTACTTTCTATAACACATACACACACTCACATATATATATATATATATATATATATATATATATATCTTTTTTGATAGTTATATATATATATATATATATATATATACTTATCAAAAAAGATTGTAAATGAATGATATGTATATTCTAACGCACAACAATATATGTAATTTCAATATATATATATATATATATATATATATATATATATATATATATATATATATAGGCGTTGTAGAGAAAATTGGAAATCTGACGATATGTAAATATTGAATATGATAAGACATGACATTCAGCGGATGTATTTATTCTGATATGAATGCCCACCTTTTGTGTTTCATTTTTTTCTTAAACCATCTGTAGGGCTCTGCTGGTTACGACACCTCATCCAGAAAATATTTACAAATCAATCAATATGAATTGTTTTCATTTGAAAAGAATTTTTGCATGAAGCAGCGTAACAAGCATTTCTCTGATGATCGTTTAACAAAAACACCGAAAGCTTTTAACCCGGCATAATAATATATGAATAATACATTCTCTCGATAGTTTATTTTCTCAGACATACATACATACATACATACATACATATATATATATATATATATATATATATATATAAGAGATGATTGTAAATGAGAAAAGTGTACGCGATTGAGTTTTTGACTCTGTTTCGAAAGAGCAGGTCTACACCTCTACAAATATCAAATTTTTAACATATTTTTAATTTACTTTAAGTTTTATCTGGTGTGCACAATCATCAGACAGAAATATCTATATTATGGTCTATTTAGGAAGCAGGCGTTATCTTTAACCTGTTTCGTTAAAAAGCACAAACTTCTTTTTAATCATTTTTTTCTTTTTTATTATCAACATAAAATCTCACAACTGGTTCAATTTAAAACACTGATCGAAATTGTCAATGATTGATAAGTGGTGCCTTCAATAAGTTTCCAGCCTTTTTTGTACATACATTTAAAATTGTCGTAGACTCTTGAAAATTCACTATGTTATTGCTACACATCTTATGTGATGACTGACCAACTTTTTATGATTTCAGGTTCAAATGAACAACTACAGCAGCAATTGGAATACACCCTACTAAAGCCTGATTGTCACAGCTGGTGAATTTCAAAAATGCAATCTGGACGTGAGGACACTTTAGAAGAACGATATGCAATAAAATTCTGTTTTAAACTTGCAAAATCTGCTACAGAAACGTATGGAATGCTTCAGACTGCTTTTCGACTATCTTGCATGAATCGAGCATCAGTTTTTGAGTAGTATAAGAGATTCAAGGAAGGTAAGGAGTCTGTGAGGGATGATGAGAGGTGTTCGAGGAGTAAGGAAGTCAATACACCAGAGTTGATTGGCCAAAGGGTTAGGGTAAGGGTTACTATGTTGAGGTTTTAAGGGAGTTCAGGAAGATATTCCTAAGGAAGGGGCCAGCACTCTTCAAAACGGGTCATTGAGATTTCCACTAGGCCAATGCACCAGTCTCCAACCCCATCCTTGTCACAGACTATTTGACCAAGATGGGATTCAAGACAGTTCCTCACCCTCCCGATAGTCCA
>OY757916.1:104523604-104528604 GCA_963585895.1 Sepioteuthis lessoniana | reverse complement strand
TATGTTCGTGCTGGTCGTCCTGCTTTTGCACGGCCATGTGTGGAGGTCCATAAGAGTACATCTCTTATGAGTTCGTCCCTGCTTCTCCAGCAGTGTCCTGCATGTCTGGCTCGTCTAACTTGAATAGTTTTCGTGATAAGGGGCAGGTGGCCGTACAGATGGTGTCTTGTGGGGTGTTGCCGCCAGGACTTAAAAATGCAAAATACATTGTATTGTTAACAACTTTTATGCATATATATATATATATATATATATATATATATATACAAAGTTCAAATTCTGTATGAGGTTGTTAGCATTTTATATAGCGCTTATGCCCCTCGAAAAGGTCCCTCCAGTGAATAGTAGGACAGACTGTGCTTTTTAACTTCGGTTTGTCAGCTGGTTTAATTAAAAGAAAACTCTGAATTGAAGCCAGTTATACTCGGCTTAAAAACTGATCTCGTGATACATAGTACTCCGGTGGAGGGCGTGGTGTATATATATATATATATATATATATACTTTACCAGGAAAATTTAAATGTTCGATATTGAATAGTTCTCTTGTCCTGAGGGAATTATTCCCAACTCCGGTTTAACTGGACCAAATAATACATACATACATACATACATACACACACACATATATATACATATATATATATATATATATATATACGTTTGTGTGTCTGATGAATGCGTAAAGACTGAAAAGCAGGGTCACAGACACTATCATGTAATACATATACAGATACGTATATATATATATATATATATATATATATATATATATACATATAAATATATATATATATATACGAATGTTCAGTGTTTATGGATTGGTTTGTTCTTCGGGAGATGCATTCTGGTACATTTGTGTGGAACCATATGTGTGCGTTGAAAGGTGTAAGCTTGAAGAAATTTTGAAAAAAAAGGTTTCCCAATTCATATTTAGATAAATATATTGTTCAGTTTTCCTGATTGATATTAAAATTTTCTTCAAGTATTATTTTTAGATTAAATCAGATTTTACCCAAGTAAAAAGCAAAAAAAAAAATGTTGTTGATAAAGCACAGGTAAAACCTTTATCTGTCCGTCTGTCTGTCTGTCTGTCTCTCGCACTATATATATATATATATATATATATATATATATATATATATATATATATTATAATTGTTTATGGTCATCACAAGTTCACTTGGTGAGTAAATGGTGGACTAAATTTTGAAGTATTATTTTTTAGTGTTTAGTATCAATCTTAGAGCTTATATATATATATATATATATATATATATATATATATATATATATATATATATATATATATTATATGGTAGTGTATATATATATATATATATCATATGGTAGTGTATATATATATATATATATATATATATATATATATATATATATATATATATATATATATTATATGGTAGTGTCGGTGATCCTGTGTTTTATGTTTATATTCAAACATTGAAATATTAAGAAAAATTGTAAAATATAGATAATATATAAAACATAAATAAAAGTGTGAAACAACTCATGACTAAGAGTTTCACGTGGGTGATCTTCAGCTTACATGATTGGTAAGTTTTTACCTTATTCCCTTTTCTTTTCTAATTGAAAATATTCTAATACTCGACTGCATTTATGTGCATAGAGTCCCGTACAGAAAAGACTTAAAACAATTTAATGGTTGATTTTAGTTATAATTATATATGCATATACATATATGCATGTGTGTGTGTGTGTCTCTATGTATGCATATATATGTCTGTGTTTGTACATATGCGATTTAATGTGTGTGTGTGTGCTACTCAAATAATAAAGAAACTTAAAAAACTGAAGTCATTACGTATATATGTCAAGTTATTCAACGCTTTCCGTGACATTACACATCACTCTTGCACGAATGTATTTTTTTTTTCTTCAAGGATACCGCTACAGCAACTAAGCTTCACGAACTTTCAGATACCAAACCCGATATATATATACATATATATATATATATATATATATATATATATATATATTTATATATATATATATACGTGTGTGGGGGGTATGGATAGATAGATAGATAGATATCGGCTTTGCTAATCACACAGACACACAAATACACACAGACATTACAACACACATACATACGCAAACATATATATATATATATATATATATATATATATATATATATATATATATATATATATATATCGTAGACGTTTATCCTCAGACCAATGATGAAGGTATTGGCAAGAAACTCACAGTTAATAAAGACTGTTGATTATCTATTAACGCGGTTATAAATGTCTTCTTTGTATTAATGATTGTGAGTATTTTACTAATAAATATTGCTCTAATATTATATATACATACATATATATATATATATATATATATATATATATATATATATATATATATATATATATATATATATATATATATATATTAGAATTAAATAATATAACAATAAAATAAAATACAATAACTTTATAAAAATTATTAAGCACCCATCGTTCTTCTATCAACACTTGTTTCGTAATAAATTCATCCTGTTTGAATGTCTTTTTTTCTTTTTAATTTTCTGTATAGGTCGGATTCCTTTTCATTATTTACTTACAGCCACCTTCCCATCCATCCACACACACACACATACACACACACACACACACACACACACACACACACTCACACTCATATATATATATATTATTGCATATGTATTTGTACATATATATACATTTATCACACTTACGTATAATATATGCATATATATATATATATATATATATATATATATAAAGTGTGTGTGTGTGTGTATGTGTGTGTGTGTGTGTGTGTGTGTGTGTGTGTGTGTGAGAGAGAGAGAGAGAGAGAGAGAGAGAGAGAGTGTGTGTGTGAGAGATTGCAAACATGTCATGAGCCGTTGTGATAGGATAAGAACCATATCTTCAAATTCTAGTGATCTTGGGGAAGATCTAAGTTGATCAGTACCTTCAGAAAAACAATCGTATGATTCATCTAATGTAAAAGGAAGAATATTTTTACGGATATGGACGAGATAATCCTATTTACCCAACCCCTCCGCTCGGCCAGGATTTGACATTGAGTCAATTTTTAAGCGGAGTTTAACAGGTTTGAATTCAGAGTTTTCCTTCTCCTAGACTAGATTCCTCACCAAGGCTGAAGAACCAGTCTGTCCTACTATTTACCCATTGCTGGGGGGAGAATAATTGGATTGATACCTTTCCCAAGGGTATTTGTGCTATGTGAAATGCAATCATTCTCGTTCAGGATTTGAACTCGTGAGGCGTGTCCATTTCCTACGACGATAACCACGGGCACCTCCAAAATAACCATTTCACCTCAGCACCTCCAGAATATGGACGAGATAATGCACTGAATGATTTAACAAAAAAATTCAATAATTGCTGGTTTTTACTTTTTTTAGATTATTTCAAATACCGAAAATAAAGGAGAGAAATGTATTACTGATAAGGTTTCCTGAATTTTAATCACAATATTTTTTTACAGTAATACTAATTTTATATCAAATTCAATGATTTTCATCTAAACGCGACCTCTTTAAGTAAACAGCATCTTCTATACCAAAGAACATGAGAATTTCTAAATTTACCATTTTTATTGATGTTTTTATATTTACTGCAGAGAAAAATATTATTTTTGTTGTTCAAAACGATTTTATTGGCATTGATTGTATTTCACACACACACACACACACACACACACACACACACACACACACACACACACACACACACACACACACACACATTTATATATATATATATAGATAGATAGAAAGAGAGAGAGTTAAAGTGTGAGAGAGTGGGAGTGAGAGACAGTGAGAAAAAGAGAGAGAGAGAGATTATGAAAGAGATAGGGAACAAAACAATGCCTATTGCATTGATACACACACACACACACACACATATATATATATATATATATATATATATATACAGAAAGAGAGAGAGAGTTAAAGTAAGAGAGATTGAGAGTGAGAGAGAGTGAGAGAAAGAAAGACAGATTATGAAAGAGAAAGAGAACAAAAAAATACCTATTGCGTTGAATGATTTACAGGTTGATACCACAACTTATTTGACAGATTGATGAACACGGAGGCAAAACTACAGATAAAAAATCCAATGTTTTACCTGAGACTTTGATTTGGTTAATATGGATATTAATATATTTAACAAATGTAATCCATTTTAGCTTCCCGCTCACCTGTGTTGCCAAATAGTTATCTATTTTTTCTTACTATATATATATATATATATATATATATATATATATATATATATATATACATGAATGTATGTATTACAGATAAATGAATATATTACAGATTCACATGAAGACATACACGTAGATACACAAACACAAACAAACACACTCACACAAACACTAACAAACACGCACGCATGCTCACACACACATACACTAACACGCACATATATACATATATGTATAAGTATACAAAAATATAAAAGATGAAAAAAGTCATGAGGCAATTATAAATATTTAAATATTTCCTTTGTATTATAGTATATATGAATATATATATATATATAGTCATCCACAGACAGACTGTTTCGTTCTATCAGAACTCTTCAGTGTGGCTAGACACGCAGGACGCTCGAAGCCGGATATATATATATATATATAAAAGAAGCAGAGAGAGAGAGAGAGAGAGAGAGAGAGAGAGAGAGAGAGAGAGTAGGTGAAAGATTCAAAAAATATTTTTATGAATTATACATTTTTTTCATAATTCTAAATATTTATTCTTTGGAGAAACATAATTCTTAAATATTGAAGTACATCTTCAAACATATAAACAATATACGAATCATAAATGAAAGCAAAATTGCACAAATGTGTGAGAGGCTTGTATTTGTGTGAATAGGTCTCTCCCTCTCCCTTTCTGTCTCTCTTTCTGTCTCTCTTTCTGTGTGTGTGTCTCTCTCTCTCTCTCTCTCTCTCTCC
>OY757916.1:104447454-104515904 GCA_963585895.1 Sepioteuthis lessoniana | reverse complement strand
GCAAAATCTTTTTACTCTAGATCTGTGCGGACACAGGGTGGAAGAGATGACGAGAGTGATGGATGATAGGGACGGACAGACAAATTCAGAGAAATTCATGCTTGCAGTGCGACTTGATGATAAGGATGATGATAATGATGATTACGTATCTTGAGAAAGATATCAACTCCAATATACCCCAAGTTAAATAATATCACTACTGTTTCTCTACAAGGATGATTTTGACATTTAATAACTCACAAAGTTTGATATGCCATTAAACAAAGAAATCATAGCAAACCTATTAATAACTCTGAATTCAAACCTGTGAAACTCACACTTGCGGAAAGATTGGATATATATATATATATATATATATATATATATATATATATATATATATTGTCATCTACAGACAGACTGTTTCGTTCTATCACAACTCTTCACTGTGGCTAGATACGTAGGACGCTTGAAGCTGGGATCGAAACCCGCCTATTTTTACGTTAGACTTAGTATCAGACCGCTCAGCCAACAAGCGTACCACGTTGGCAAGGGAATTATAAGTTATTATGTAGCAACAGCGGCAGCAGCGTTAGTTTGTTTACATTTTGTACCTTACCGGATACCAGAGTGCTCAATTCGTTCGAAGAGCTTTGCATTATGCTCGCGGCAGACGAAAATTCCTTAGCCAGTGTGCTCAACCCCCATGAAGGAGCATATATATTGTCATCCACAGATAGACTGTTTCGTTATATATATATATATATATATATATATATCAACGTCAATTCATGCTAATAACATGGGGTCCCTTGACTCTCTCTCTACTCGTAGGAATCCATATAAAACGTCACATATTTCATTCTCACCTCACCGGCAGTGTCTAGCATATCTTGGATGTCTTACCTGAACAGTTTCTATAGATGAGATATTGATACTGAGGTATATAAAACGGTCAACTAATTTAATGTGAAGATGGCGCAGTCTTGTTTAAAACACATGAACTCTGTGCTTTTGCGTTAACGTAGAGGCCAGTACCACTTGTTGCTAGTTCCTGACGATGTGGCAGGAGTCTGGCTGGAGCAGGGATACTGGTAAGAAGCGCTATATCATCTGTGTAGTCAACCTCTGTCATTGTTTCCATGGGATATTGTCTGCTTCTTGTCTATTTTAATCCGAAACTGTTTTTTTTCTTTGATATATTGACGTTTGTATAAAGTAATCAAAGGAAGTTGTAAATATCTATGGTGCGAATGTATCTCCAGTGTAAGACTCCAGTGATGAATAAGCATGCGTCACCATAGGATGAACGAACCATTGGTTTCCTGATTCTGTAAAGAAAGAAGATCTTATGCTTGTAGTATTTGCTACATCATTTCTCTATGTATGAATCAAATGCCGTCACTTCGAGATTTTTATCACATACTCTTTCGAAGTGCGGGAGGAGTCTTTAAGGGGGAGTTGCTAATGTCCTGGACGGCAATATAAAAGTTAGAATTTTGATTTCAGATTAATACCTTTGGAAAAGGCATGAACCCGCTTATACCCCAATTATGGGGTAAATAGTACTTTTCTTCTACAAGAATGCCTTTGGAATTAAATAACCAACGTCGGTTGATATCCCATTAAATAAAGAAACCAAACCACACACACACACACATATATATATATATATATATAAAAGTAA
The DNA here is from genome assembly GCA_963585895.1 of Sepioteuthis lessoniana. NCBI lineage: Eukaryota > Metazoa > Mollusca > Cephalopoda > Myopsida > Loliginidae > Sepioteuthis > Sepioteuthis lessoniana. Next base: position 104,514,238 of record OY757916.1, on the reverse strand, counting down.
TGCTGGCGACATTCGTCGAGGGTGCCCGAAGGCTCCCTTTTCAATAGCTACTACACCGATGTGTATGGCAGGACTCTACTCCATTCCCTAGATCTCACCAATTTACCCTTGATCCGTACCTTATAATGCTGAGTGTTAAGCTAGACAGTATCGAGTACCATTTTTTGAGTCTTTGGTATGACTTGATCTGGGATTAAAACCCAGTTTTTCGGACCATTGGCGAACACTCTACTCATTATACCAATATACTGGTCCAGTAGCATAATGGTTTGAATGTTTGCCAATAGTGCGGGAGACCGGGGTTCAATCCCAGGTTGAGTCATACCAAAAACTCACAAAATGGCACTTGATGCCTCTTTGCTTACTACAGTGTTATAAAGTGCAGATCATGGGTAAGTGGAGCAATACAGGGAAAAGAGTAGCGCCCTCCACTACACCTCGGTGTTGTATCTATTGCAAAGGGACCCTTCAGGTCACCCTTGTCAACGGTCTACCAACTTATATATATATATATATATATATATATGCACGTACATATATGAATATGAATATATATGCTGTTTGATTAAAGCTTCCGATGTTTCCATTGATCATCTGTACTTGCCTTTTTACAAGGTCAAAGTGATATTTTCAAATGTTGTTGTTTTAAGCTGCTGAAATGAGAACTTTGAAATATTTAGGTAGGATTATTTTTAAACATCATTTATTAAATATGATTGACCCGTCGTGAATGCTTATTCTGTCTTCGCCGAATAAGTCCTTTGAATTTGGGATGGAATTAGTTAAGTATTTTCGACCACTTTGGAACCAGCTTCGGGAGAGCGAATGATCAAATAACCTTTACAATGGAGAATCTTATCTATAAATAAAAAAGTGTGAAGAAGCTCAAGTAGGGGGGTAATTTATGGAAGATTTGGATTTTTACTGGGGACATGAGAACTTCGAGGTAAAGAATTAGTTGGAAATCTGTTGTAAGCATTCTAGATTGTGGCTGCTATTTTCAAAGTTAATCTTCTTTAAGCAAGGTCTATTGATCTTTGTACATTGGGCTTCTAGGATTTGTAGTTTTTGTTCGATTTTCCTTTGCATAATATTGTTTAGTTTGTTGTTAAAATATTTTAGTATCTAGAGGTGAGGAACGTACATCTTTAAAGATGTTAAAAGATGGAAGCACACACACACACACACACACACACACATATATATATATATATATATATATATATACAAGTTTCAGGTTGCTCAAAGCAGTGCTAGTACTATGTTATCTCAGTACTACTAGCTTGATAATCGGGTTATTGCTGACTTAACCGATACCCCTAACTTGCTGTAAATATACGTCTTGCTACATTTTGGCGCCGGAGGGTGTCGTCAGTGATCTGTTTTCCTTGGGTTATCGAGTCTAGTGAAGAAGGTGGCCAGACACCCTGTATAATTGAAAACAAGACCTATCAAAGGGTGGATGAAGCTTTTTTCTCTATAGCCATCTAGCATATGATTCCTTGGAGCATTGGACTTCTGATTCTTTGTCAAGTCATCCAACTAGGAGAAGGAAAACTCTGGTAGATCGAAACCTATCAAAGAGTGGACGAAGCTTTTAGGTCTACGGCCATCTCCCACATTATTTCTGGGAGTGTTGGACACTTGATTCTTTGTTAAGCAATCCAACTAGAGGAAGAACAACTCTGATATAACAAGATATATCAAAGGGTGGATGAAGTCTTTTGCCCTACGGTCATCTTGCACATTATTTCTGGGAGTGTTGGACCCCTGATTCTTTGTTAAACTAGCCAACTAGGAGAAGGACAACTCTGATATAACAAGATATGTCAAAGAGTGGACGAAGCCTTTTGCCCTACGGTCATCTTGCACATTATTTCTGAGAGTTTTGGACCTCTGATTCCTTGTCAATTCATCTAAATAGGAGAAGGGCAAGTCTGATAGCAAACCTGTAGTTGACATGTGTGCGGTTTGACAATGAATAATACTCATGAGGACTTAGAGAGTGGTATTCGTGTTGTACAAGCATTGGCCATTAATAAGATAATGTTCCATAACGATCTTTTCTTCTACCAAACATTTTCTCGAAAAAATCCCATGTATGGCAATGTATACGTTTTTGGCCGGTTGAAATCTACACATGGGCAGCTGGAGTCTTATCTTAAAATAGTTATGTCCTTTCGTAAGAGGGATTGACCCTGATGGAGACTCTTGCGTCTGAGCATCCCTATTTAGTGGCCAACTGCTCACTCAGACGGAGAAATGCTGATCGTGTGTGTATGAGATTATGAAGGATGGCAGTTATCTGTGAAGAATTGCGTATATTTGAGGGGAAAAGTCATTGAGGGATGTTTTGATATAAAAACGTTACATTCATTATAAACATCAGTAATACTAATATTTTTTAGAGAAACAAACATGACAACGACAGATTGATGCGAAAACATTTCCTATATATTTTAATTTATATTTCAATGTCTGTGAGTATGAATGTGTGTCTCCGTAGATGTGTACGATGGTGTGTGTATTTCATGGCGGTGTTTCTCCAGCTTAAATAAATGAAGTCGAAAATAAATCGACTTAAATTTATTATAAATAGTCAAGATTTTTATACGGATATGCATTAGCCTTTTAACTTAAGTGGTACAGAATAGTAACTAAAGAAGAAAAAACGAGTTACATTTACTTCGACCGGCCGTGTTACTTGTTTACGTATAAGGTTGGGTTGGGCTTGGCTTCGGTGGCAGTCGGTCGAGGTCGTCTAACATAGATCCCAGGAAGCCGGCATTCTTGTCATGCGTCCTAAGACCGGCTATCCTCAAGCCTCAGGGGACCGTCCCCCCCAGGCTCTCTCCCTCTCCGGAGGAGCTAGGTTTATCGTTTGGTGCCTGAGGCACCCCTTTTAAAGGAGAATACCGACATGGCGCCAGACATTTTTGGGAAGGCCAGGCGCTATGGTCCTGCGTCCGATTCCACCTTACAAAAAGCCTCTTGCCACACTCATCTGGTCGGAGGGATGTACGACAAATACTACATTAACTTCGATGTGTATTTCAACGTAAGAGATAAACATCTAGGAAACTATATATGTGTATATGTGGGCGCTAGTGTGCGCCTTTGTGTGTTTGTGGTCCGATAGACCGGGGTTCAATGTATATATATATATATATATATATATATATATATATGTATATAAATAATGAGCCAAACAATGAAAGAAAAAAAACAACAACAAATGGTGACATTGATAACACCACTTGCAAACACCATAACCATTATGGCAATTAGGTAATTTATGCAATGTTTTATATATATATATATATATATATATATATGAAACTTGGAAAAATTCCGCAGAAACGTATAGAATGCTTCATACTGCTTTTCGACCATCTTGCATAAATCGAGCATCAGTTTTTAAGTGGCATAAGAGATTCAAGGAAGGCAGGGAGTCTGTGAGGGATGATGAGAGGTGTGGAAGGAGTAAGGAAGTCAATAGACCAGAGTTGATTGGCCAAAGGGTTAGAGTTAGGGTTACTATGTTGAGATTTTAAGGGAGTTCAGGAAGAGATTCCTAGAGAAGAGCCCAGCACTCTTCAAATCGAGTCAGTGGCATTTCCACCTGGACAATGTACCAGTCCACAACTCTATCTTTGTCACAGACTATTTGAGCAAGATGGGCATCAAGACAGTTCCTCAGCCTCCCTATAGTCCAGACCTTGGTCACTGTGCTTATTCCCTAGGCTCAGAGGCTGTCGTTATAAGACAATAGAGGAGATGAAAGAGGCTTTGACGAAGGTCATTGACACGCTCACGCAAGAGGACTTCCATGGGGCCTTCCAGAAGTTTTGGAACGGTACAAGTGCATTGCAGCCGGAGGCGATTACTTCAAAGAGGACTAGAGTTTCATGTGTGTACTATCAAGAAAAGTGCCCATACGAAAATTGTCTGGAAACTTATTTAATGATCCTCGTATATATATATATATATATATGCCAACCCCAAAGAACAAGAAGGATGCAACACGAGATTAATTCTTTATGAGCAGTTTAACAGGTTTGAATTCAAAGTTTTCCTTCTCTTAGACTTGTTGCCATACCGAGGCTAAAGAGGTCAGTCTGCCCTACTTTTTATGTATATTACTATAGGAATTTACACACAAAGAACCAGCTGCAGGAGGCATTGGCCAACACAAGAATGTAAATAAAACAGTGTAGAAGAGTTTTGAACGAGAAGGAGCCATTTCCACGCTAAGGGAAAGACTTCTAAAGTTACTTGACAAGCTTGGCAGCAATATCTCGTCTACTGAAATGATGTCACCGTACACCTATGGCAACAGAAGCCTGGTCTGCGATCACTAGTTTATCGATCATATGGAAGATTGATCTATCCGAAAAAATAAAATGGTATTTTTTCCAAGCAGTGGCTATGTTAGTACTAGTGTATGTGTGCACCACATGGACGCTGACAAAACGGACACAGAAAAGGCTTGATAGAAACTACACAAAAAGTCTACAAGCTATCTTGAACAAATCCTACAACTAACGCCTCAAGATGCAACAACTGTACAGCAACGTACCTCCGTTCACTGGAACCATGCAGATCACTGCTGGAGAAGCAAATACGAATTCACAAGTAATTTTCTTCTATGAACCCCTACACAAAGGCAAACCAGTGTTAGCCAGCCGACAAGAACTTACAAATATCAGCTCTGTACGGACACTGAATATTGCTAGGAGGACCTATCGAGAGCGATTGATGAAAGGTACGGATGGAAAGAGAGTCAGAGAAATCCACGCCGTTGGCACAACCTGATGATGATGATGATGATGATGACTATGACAGAGAAAAAATGGAACATCGTTCGAAGGTTTTCGTTTGTGCTTGAGCATTAAAGATATCTTAAAGATGAGGTAATTGCCGAATCTAATATGCAATTCAACACAAATAGCGCAGGGTCTGAGTTTTCGTTCATCCTGATTATTATGATTTGTCAACGGAAGTATTTACTAAATACTAATTATAGAATGATTCCCCTAATTTATTTGTAAATAATTATAATATAGTTCCTGTAAGTAGGATCTAAGTTGACATCGAGCATAATGGCCTCCGAAAACCGTCTGTAATTGAGTAATTTTAAAGAGTATTTTGCTAAGAGTGTCTGCAAGCAGTCAGCAAACTATCTAACGTTATTTACATTATATACCATCGTTTTTCACAAACGAACTCTTCCGGTTCACTCATTCCATATCATTATAAGAAAGATTAGTGATTCCGCTTCATTATATTATTATTATTATTATTATTATTAAGCATGATTTAAGCTAATGTTTGTACATTTACATTTAAAGACAAATTATTCAATCTAATAATCAGTGCTTGTTCCTCACGTCCCAATACTTTTCCGGATTTACATCCATCCATCTTACAATATATATATATATATATATATATATATATATATATATATATATATAATCGTTCTCCGAGCCGATTATCTCTTGTAAAGTGAGATGTGTCGACGATAGAAGCAATCAGAGGTCAGAGTTTAAGCCCCCGCTGCCCACGCGAGAGACCGGTCCAAATTTTCTGCCATTTTAACAGTAATTATATGATACTATTTGCTTTTTTTTATTGTTTGTTTTTTGTGTACATTTAACCTCTTCTTATCCCCCTCCCTCATCGAGCGCTGAAATACAAATACCCCATGTCTATATCTTAAATCGTCTCTTTTTTTTTGAAAGAATAAATAATATGTTTCAATTCTCCTCATTTTCTTTTCTTTATTTCCACACACACACACACACACACACACACACACATATCACATATATATATATATATATATATATATATATATATATATAGTTTGGCATGGTTCCTAATGACGGAAACGAAGAATTGAAGGTGGGGAGATGATGGTTCACCAATCTTTTCAAATAGATATTATGTGTCGGCTTTCAAATATACCATTTTTTTATTTTGCTTTTATCTGGGTAAAACAAGCAAAAGCCCAAATAACCTAACATTTCTCTCTCTGTCTCTAACTCTTTACTGTATCTGTATTTTCTCTATTTCTCTGTTTCTGTCTCTGTCTGTCTCGCTTATATATATATATATATATATATATATATATATATATATATATATATGTGTGTGTGTGTGTGTATGTCCTGAAAGATCGATGTAATAATTGCCATACATCGAGCACTCCTATAGGATTATATGAAACTTCACATATATTCTATATATGAATAATTGTAAACACATAGTTTCTGCACACTAACCGAATAAAACTGATATATATATATATATATATATATATATATATATATATATATATATATATATATATATATATAGTTGTTTTTCTTCCTATTTCTGTTTTCTCGTTGTTTTTACGCTGATCCTTATGCTATCTCAGCTGTTTCTGATCGCTCTAAGTATTTCTTTGTTCTTTTTTATGTAGTCTTCGAGTCCTTGTATTGATGTATCCACACAATCCCTTCCTCCATCTTGTCTTAACACACATAGTTAATCTGTGCCATCTCTTGGATATAAGCCCTTATGCATCATTATGAGTTTTTTTGGTCTGATCGATTTATCTGAGTTCTTCCTTCGTCAATTTTACAAGAGACACGGCCCAGGTGTTTATCCTTTTGGTGAAATTCATGCTTTTAGGCTTTGTTTCACTAAGTTTTCTTGTCCGTCTGATATACTCTTTTTAAATTTTTCTTTCATCTCCACTTGTTTGATAATGTCCGATTCCAATATTCCTAAGTATTTGTAGGTTTTCTTTTCTACGAGTATTTTGATTTTTTCTTCTTTTGGCAGTTCTATTCCTTCCGCTATCTGTCTTTTCCCATTTTTATTATAAGAATGGAATATTTTTCTATGCCAAATTCCATTCCTATATCCTGATTCTATATTCTTATTGTCTATATTAGAGTCTCCCGTTCTTTTTCTATTTTGCAAAACAGTTTGATGTCATCCATGTACATGATTTTTATTATTAAATTTACTCCTTGAGACGTTTTCACATCAGCTTTATCAGGTGGTCTTTCACTGGAGTTTGAGTGATAGCAAGTTTCCTCAAGTCTCCAAGACTCTTTTCGTTATTCTGGCCGTTCTCAACAATGCGGTAGTTTGAATGGTCTTCACTCGTCCTCCAACTTTTAAGTCCCTTTAATAATCCTAAAGTTACTGTACAGAAAGCACCAATCACGATTTATTATTATCATTATTATTATTATTATTACTCCTCATTAGATTTTTTTCCCATCAGCGTAAGCTGATGGTCTTTCACTGGAGATTGAGTGACAACAAGTTTCCTCAAGTCTCCAGGACTCTTCTCAGTATTTTGGCCGTTTTCAATAATGCTGTTGTTTGGATGGTCTCCACTCGGCCGTCAATTTCCAAATCTTCCAGGCACTTTAATAATCCTTTAGTTACCGGGCCAAAAGCACCAATCACGATTGGTATAATTGTCACCTTCATGTTCCATAGTTTTTTCAATTCTCTAGCAAGGTCGAGGTACTTATCTCTCTTTTCACATTCTTTCAGTTTTATTCTGTGGTCAACTGGGACAGCAAAATCGACAATTTTGCAGATTATCTTTTTTTTTTTGTTGATTATTATAAGGTCTGGTCTTCTGGCCGAGATTAGGTGATCGTTTGTATATCAAAGTCCCATAGTAGTTTGTGTGTGTCATTTTCTAGGACAGGTTATTATTATTATTATTTCTATTATTATTATTATTATTATTATTATTTCACTCCTTTACGAGTTTTCCACACCAGCATTAACTGATGTGGAGTTTGATAGAGCCCAAGAGTCTTTACATCCCCGAGACTCTTCATGCTATTCGAGCTGATGTCAACAATACAGTGGACTGTATGATCTCGATTCTTCCGAAGGTTTCCAAATCCATTCAGTTTTGTAAGCCATTGGAGACTGTATTATTATTATTGTTATAATTATTATTATTATTTACTCCTTTAGAGTTTTTCACATCAGTGTTAGTTGATGGTTTTTCACTGGAATTTAAGTGACAGCAAGTCTCCTCAAGTCTCCAGGACTCGTCTCAAGATTCTGGCCGTTCTCGGCAATGCTGTCGTTTGGATAGTCTCTACCCGTCCGCCAAATTCTAAGTCTCCAGGCCTTTTAATAATCCTTTAATTATTGTGCCTAACGCACAATTGGCACAATCGTTACTTCATGTTCCACAGCTTTTTCAATTCTCTAGCAAGGTCGAGGTACTTATCTTTCTTATTCACTTTCCTTCAGATTTATTCTGTGGTCCGACGGGACAATTTTGCAGATTCTTTTCTTTTTTTGTTGATTATTATTATTATTATTATAGTCCTTCCTCGTTTTTCACATCGGCTCTAACTGATGTTTTTACTGGAGACTGAGTGTCAGCAAGTCTCTCCTTATGTCTCCAGGGCTCTTTTCAGTATCCGAACTGATTTTAGCAGTTCTTTGATCTGGATAGTTTTAGATATTCCTCTAATCACCACTTAATCGAATCTCTTTTCCAGATTCTTGGTCTATGTGCCAAGGACACGACTATGGATGTTATCTCTGTCACTTTCATGTTCTTCCAAGCATTTTCTGTTTTCAGGCAAAGTCCAGGTATTTGTCTAGCTTTTTGGCCTTCTTTCACTTTCACTTTTGGGTTTGCAGGCAGAAAAAACACAATTATATTCACGAGGTAATTTTATTCTGGTTCATTAAAACCAGATATGGTATTCTGGTCGAGATTGGGTGGTCTGTTTGAATTTCAAAGTTCCAGAGATTTTTACATGTCACATTTAAAAGAAAGCTTCTGGTTGGACATGTATCTATAGTTGTTATGATCAATTTTTAGTTTCTTGCACAATTCCCTGGGGATTACCGTTCTCACTCTATCATGCCTGTTCATGTATTTTTTTGTGTTTGGTTCAAATCCAAGAGCAATGGGAAATGTAGAATGCGTCTTCATTGCAATTACTCCCAGGTTCACTCTGAGTTACTGTGCTAGTAGATGTTATCGGCTCATCTAGGAGCAAAATAGAAGTGTTCAATCTTTTACTCGGTATTTTTATGAAGGGTTTTTTGAAGCCATTTCACGGTGCGCAAAATATTCATATGATATAAGAATACTTATTAAACAGAATTACTAATGTCATATACAGATACTTCAAAGCATTTAACTGGATGCAAACGAATTTGCTCTAAATACGTGTCTATAAATAATGTTATCTAGAAACTATTCACCAACAAATCATATATATATATATATATATATATATATGTGTGTGTGTGTGTGTGTGTGTGTGTGTGTCAAAACAAGATTAAATACCCACATCGATTGATATACATTAAAATACCAACCAACCAACTAACCCACCAACCAAATCCATTTGTGCTAGTTTTCTGTATTTACTTGTTACATGATTATTATTTCATATTATTGCGAACAAATCAAGAAAAAAATAAGAATTTATATTCAAAATTGTTGTAATCTGCTTAAAAATTGACCTTGTGTCAGGTCCTGGACATGGCCGTGCGGTTGACTGGATACAAGTATTCAAAAAGGGTCCTAGTTTAACCTAAATTACCCTAACATCGTAGATATCTTGCAAAATAAGCTCCGTTGAAATTTTTTTCTGATTTTTAATAGGAAAGGGCAATAAAAATACAATTATATATACGGTCAAAAACGTATTATGAATTTGAAATTGTTCAGTATAAATAGTCGCTGTAGCAGGTGAGACTAGTTTGGTTTGGTTTGGTTTGTAGATTATCTAACCCAAACCCTTTAAATGCATATATAGTTTCCAGCCTTTTTTTTGTATAGGCATTTAAAATTGTCCTAGACTCTTGAACATTCACTATGTTATTGCTATACATCTTATGAGATGACTGATCAATTTTTATGATTTCAGGTTAAAATGATCAGGTACAGCAGGAATTGGAATACACCCTACTAAAGCCTGATTATCACAGTAGTGAATTTCAAAAATGCAATCTGAGACTTTAGGAGAACGATATGCAATAATATTCTGCTTTAAACTTGGAAAAAAGGTCTCAGAAAAATATGGAATTATTCGGGGTGCTTTTGGACCATCTTGCATGAATCGAGCATCAGTTTTTGATTGGCATAAGAGATTCAAGGAAGACTGGGAGTCTGTGAGGGATGATGAGAGGTGTGGAGAAGTAAAGAAGTCAATACACAAGAGTTGATTGGCTAAAGGGTTAGGGTAACTATGTTGAGGTTTTAAGGGAGTTCAGGAAGAGATTCCTAGGGAAGAGGCCAGCAATCTTCAAATCGGGTCAGTAGCATTTCCACTAGGACAATGCACCAGTCACAACTCCATCCTTGTCACACACTATTTAACCAAGATGGGCATCAAGACAATTCCTCAGCTTCCCTATTGTCCAGACCTTGCTCCCAGTGACTTTTGGTTATTCCCTAAGCTCAGAGGCTGTCGTTATGAGACAATTGGGGAGATGAAAGAAGCTGTGACGAAGGTCATTGATACACTCACACAAGCGGACTGAAGTTGTTGGAACGTTACAACAAGTGAATTGCACCCGGAGGAGATTACTTAGAAGGGGACTAGAGTTTCATGTGTGTACTGTCACCCTCCCTATAGTCCAGACCTTGCTCCCTGTAACTTTCAGTTATTCCCTAAACTTAGAGGCAGTCATTATGAGAAAAGAGTCTCTGACAAAGGTCATTGACACGCTGACACAAGAGGACTTCGATGGGGCCTTCCAGAAGTTGTTGGAACGGTAGAACAAGTGCATTGCAGCGGGAGGAGATTACTTGGAAGGGGACTAGAGTTTCATGTGTGTACTATCAATAAAAGTGCCAATACGAAAAAAAGTCAGGAAACTTATTTAATGATACTCGTAAATATGATTTCTAAACACATTTTGTCGATAGCATTTTTAAACGTGACTATGGTCACTTTTTGCACACAGTTAAATAGTTTCAAGTATTGCTAATTAACACTAATAATTCAATTAAACATCAATCATTTGTTTACACACAGTTAAATGATCAAACCGTTCTATTTCAAGCCATTCGAGTTAGCATAAGTACATAGTTTCAATGTCAAAAGTTCTATTTGACCCATAGATGGGCCATATCAGGTGCTATCACTCCGTGAGCGATAGCAATGAAGGCGTATTCTAGATTACCAAAAGCCTCACCACCCGATTGTTTAATGTTATACCCAGAACACTCGTTGGTGGAGTTTAACCCTCTGCGGAGAGGCAGTCGGTATAATCTACTGTCCCAGCCGACTTGGCCAATATGAGACTAGAGGCTGAAAGTTGATGCACTTCGTTTATCTTGGCATCGGTAAAAATAACGGATGGTATTGCAGGTTGCCGGCATTATTATCATCCTAATTTTCACTATGAACTACATTCTGCAATGAATCTTCTCGATTTTTATTTCTATTTTAAAATTTAGTGAATTAATGACCGCATATATACTTAGCAAAGATAAATGAGTTATAACCTTAAAATAAAAGAAAAATAATTGAAAACATCGGAGATGCATTTTTTAAAAGTAAGTAGCTAACTTTTAGTGAGTAGATATATTTATTTTAATTTTGATCCAAAAGATATCTTTTTAGCGAATGGTTAGATGTGCCATAAGACGAACTCTGCTTGTTGCTGAGAAGGTCAAAGTAGCAACTCTATTGTAACTGAAAATAATTATTCAAAAGAATATTTTAAAAATCACATATTAACCCCTACCCTACGAAAAAAAACAAACAAAGAAACAAAGAACAAAATTAAAAATTAACATTTAAAAGGAATAATCAAATATAGCAGCTTTGTTCCAGTATTATGAAAAAAAAAAATTTTTAATTATAAGATAAGAAGAAAGTAAATATACTTGATTCTTCCATCCTCAGAAAAATGTTCAAATTAGCTAATTATACTGGGGGAAATTGCAACCTTTTTCATGTTATAAAGCAAACTTGTTGGAATATTGTTTATAGCGGGAAGAAACAGTGGGTTTAGAAATAATTTATGAAAAACAAAAAGGTAAGCAAATTGTTTCTCTCTCTTTCTCTGTCTGTCTCACAGTCTATACCCTCTCTCTCTCCTCCTCCTCCTTTCTCTTGCCTCCTCTCTCTCCCCTCTCACTCTCACTATACACACACACACACATATATATGCATGTCATTGATAATATAGTGTAATATCTTGCGCGCGCGCGCGCACACACACACACACACACACACACACACACAAATAGGACATATTGATAAATATTAGTTTAATATATTATGAATAAAGTGTACTCAATATCACTGATAGAGGCTATATATTAAAGATAGCATAGCCTAAAAACAGTCAGTGGAGCTTAGTGACAGTTGGTTTCTCTCCTATGTGGTTATCAGACTCTGGGCCTACGCTATCTTAACTTATATATATATATATATATATATATATATAATTGTAATATTTAGAAAAGACGTGTAAATTCTTCATTTCAAACCTTTGTGGGCTATTTAATGTTAAAGCCATCTGTTACGAAGAATAGTTGGGACACTATTCAACCCATATTTGTTCGAAAATGAACGCGGTAACATGACTGCGGTTCGAACTCACTCACTACGATGCTGCAATCCGGCACGTTAACCACTAAGCCACCGGGACTCTCCCTCAGCCATTTCAGTTACCAAATTTTCATTTCTTTCTCCAAAGAGTTTCAAAACTATTGCTTTGTATACTGTGCATATTTATCCAACCCCGAACTGGATGTGACACAAGATCAATCTTTTATGTTGAGTTTTAAATTCTGTGTTTTTCTTCTCCGTTTTAACATATCAAGTTTAAAGAGCCCAATCTACCCTACTATTTCCATATAGTTAGAGGGAGAATAATTGAATAATTAACTTTCTTAAGGTTTTCAGCGCTGTGTGAAAGGCAAACAGCTTTGCCTCGGATTTGAAATCGCACTGCCGTACCCATTTCCTGAAACGATAAACACTACATCACAGGGGCCTGTATTTTTATATTTCTAGCTCTCAGAAGAATTATTTGAACAATCAACTACGTGTTTTTTCTTGCTTCCTTTATATTTCGACTGGTATATTTTTGTCTTTCTCAGTTGTAAGATGCATCTATATTATTGGTCAACAAAAAAATTGAAATGGTGTCGAGGTACGAAACATCTTGTTTAGATAATCTGAGGGCGCTGAATGTGAAAATGACCTTATTTTATCTTGATTAGCTACCGTTTTTACTGTAGAAAAAGCTTTTTTTTTCATTTGTTTTCTATATGTTTATTGTTGACCGATGGCAATATATCTCAAAGTGAAATCGTACAGACCTCAAAATTCGTATTTAAACTAATAAATATTGGTCTGCTTATTGAGAAATACTATTTTTGCAATAAAAATCAGACCCTATGTCTTTAAAAATAACACGAGTCAATATACCAAGACCAGCAAGTATTTTCATCAAATTATTTAATAAACAAACAGCAGAAATAAAATATTCGTGAACATAAGAACTTTTCTTTTTCTTAAATGTCCGTCATATTTTAAGTTATTTAAATCCTCTTTGATACTCCAGCAGGAGTCAGACATCATTCATTTGTTCCACTGTCCATGGTAGTGCTCTTTCATTGTTTTAATATCCTGATGGAATCGCCCTCCTTGCTCATCGTTCAAATTGCTACAGTTATCCGGAAATTTACCTTGATGGCTATGAAAAAAGAACCTTGATACCGATATTAGCGCCTACGAGGATCATTAAATAGGTTTCCAGACTTTTTTCGCATGGGCACTTTTATTGATAGTACACACATGAAACTCTAGTTCCCTTCGAAGTAATCTCCTCCGGTTGCAATGCATTTGTTGTACCGTTCCAATAACTTCTGTAAGGTCCCATGGAAGTCCTCTTGTGTGAGCGTGTCAATGACCTTCGTCACAGCTTCTTTCATCTCCTCAATTGTATCATAACGACAGCCTCTGAGCTTAAGGAATGACTAAAAGTCACAGGGAGCAAGGTCTGCAATACAGGGAGGCTGAGGAACTGTCTTGATGCCCATCTTGGTCAAATAGTCTGTGACAAGGATGGAGTTGTGGACTGGTGCATTGTCCTGGTGGAAATGCTACTGACCCGATTTGAAGATTGCTGGCCTCTTCCGACCGAATCTCTTCCTGACCTCCCTTAAAACCTCGACATAGTAACCCTAAACCTTAAGCCAATCAACTCTTGTGTATTGACTTCTTTACTTCTCCCACACCTCTCATCATCCCTCACAGACTCCCAGCCTTCCTTGAATCTCTTATGCCACATAGAAACTGATGCTCGATTCATGCAAGATGGCTGAAAAGCAGTCTGAAACATCCCATACGTTTCTGTGGCATTTTTTCCAAGTTTAAAACAGAATTCTATTGAATATCGTTCTTCTAAAGTGTCCTCTCGTCCAGATTGCACTTTTGAAATTCACTTGCTATAACAATCAGGCTTTAGTAGGGTGTATTCTAAGTGCTGCTGTAGCTGTTCATTTGAACCTGAAATCATAAAAATTGGTCAGTCATCTCATAAGATGTATATCAATAACATAGTGAATAATCAAGCGTCTAAGACAATTTTAAATGCCCGTACAAAATAAGACTGGAAACTTATTGAAGGCTCCTTTTATATTCTGTCGACTTTTAAACTTCTTTCCCACTCTTTGTTGTCTTTTGGTCTAGCGATTGCCTAACAAGTTTTTCACCATGTCAACAACCGATGTCCAAAAGCGAAATTCCCAGTCATTCATTGAATTAAGAATTTAATCATCCTTAATGAATTTCGTGATGTTATGGTGAAACAATTTTCATGATGTTCATCATAAACAATGAAATATATCCATTCCTTTGGGATGTCTTTATTTAGAGTTTTTTTTCCAACAGTGAAAACAAAAGCTCTCAATGTCCTTGTTTTCATACCGTTGGGCGAAAGTGAAGGGATCAATTTATGAATATCAAACAGAAAAAGTTTTCATTTTTTTATGTCACATTATTAACAGGTTTACCAACGTGTATTATTGAAGTTTATAAAGTAATTTGAATTTCAGCGAGTTCATCAATGGCCCGGGAGACCAAGGTTCAATCCCAGGTCGATTCATACCAAAAGACTCAAAAAATGATACTTGATGCCTCCTTGCTTAACACTCAGAATTATAAGGTACGGATCAAGGGTAAATTGGAGCAGTCCAGGAAAAGGAGTACCGCCCTAACGAAAAGAGGGCCTTCAGGTCACCCTCGACAAGGTAACGAACTTTATTTACTTATTTTCAGTTTTATTTTTTACTCAAAAACACTTTTTTTTCTTAGAAAAATAGTTTGTTTCAGGTGGCCACCAGATTTATGAACTAAATTCTGCGATCAGGCAAGATTGAAAATTGATCTTTGTTCCAAAAATAATGCTATTACAGCTGTAATAAAACTGTAGCTAACCATGAAAAGCTAAGGACATTTTCCAAATCTGCACCATCAAATTAATTAAAGAAACGGGTTTTATTCCTTTGCTCTACAAATCGCGTTGACCAGTTTAAGAGAAATAAATGTTCTAGTAATATTTATTTTTGTAAAAATATTTCAAACGTTTATTTTAAATACATCATGTTCTTCTCACCTAAAGAAAAATACAAAAACAAACAATCAACCCCCCCAAAACGAATAGTTCTAACATGATTATTTCGATTGAAATCGTTGCCTATCTTACCAGTGCATTTAATGATAGCCCAGAATTAAACTTACTGAAACCCGGGACGAAAATGTTAAAATGGAATTACGGAGTTTTAAAAATGGATCTGGGAGAAATATTTTCAGCGCTCTTCATCTCACCACATGGTGAGATATTTATCATTTTATTTATTGTCCGGTCTGGTTAGTTGCAACGGTAAAATACGCCGACTGAATCTCTGCAGAGATGTAAGAACCTTCTTAAGCTTATATTCTGGATATGACTTTAAAAATATGATGGTGAGGCCCCAGTCCTGGATCTTAAGGGAATATAAAGTACCCCGACGTTGCCATTACTCCCTGGTTCATTGTGGCCCGGACTGTTAGTTATCAAGTGGGTCCCATTAATAGGTCAAATAGAAATGTTTAACTATTTAACTGTAGGTAAGCAAATGACCGATGTTGAATAGAATTATTAATAATTAATAGTCATGGTTGAAATCCGTGTGCAAGGGAAACTATCCCTATTAAATAACTTTACTTGAAAGCATTTAAGTGTTTACAAAAAATAAACGAGCACTGTCTTATATATATATATATATATATATATATATATATATATATATATATATATATATATATATATATAAAGAGCAAATAAAGGATTGTAATCCGACAGTATATCGAAAAACTAATAACGATCAAAGTGGAAGATATGTTTTATTGAGGGGTCGACACTATAGCGTTTCGGTTCTACTGAACCATCATCAGGACCGTGAGGGGTGATATTAACAATTTTAAGTTAACGATGGATGTTTAGAAATATGATGGTTCAGTGGAACCGAAACGCTATTGTGTTGACCCTTCAATAAATCATTCCTTCCACTTGGATCGTTGCAATCAGTTTTTCTACATATATATATATATATAGTATACACTTTTTGTTGGTCATTTGAGAGAAAAATAAATACTTTAAAATGAATAGGTCCTCAATCGGAATTGTTTTTAAGTAATTTATTCTTCTCCAACACGTGTTTCTGACGTTTTAAATTGATTTCAGGAAGTAAATAGTCTGTTCTAGTTTTCTCATTGGTTTTTATAGCGTTGACTGTTTGGATAAGGCTGAGGTTCTTTATAATTCCAGGATTTGTATGGGAAATTCCAGTTCAAGTTAATTGTTCGTGATAAACTTCCGTCGCCGCAGATGTTATTTCTCTCTTTCTCTTAAAAAAACCTGAAAACAAATTATCTTGTGGACATATTCATTTAAAAGTATACATATATATATATATATATATATATATATATATATATATATAAACAATTTGGAATTAAGTAACCTAGTTAACCGACGACTCATCTCGACAGTTTTATTGTTAACAACCATAAATGTCCCAGTCGGCTGGAGCTGTAGAATACACCGACTGCATCTCTGCAGAGGTGTAAGACTCCACCAATGAATGTCCTGTATATGACGCTAAACAATCGGATAGTGAGGCTTCAGTATTGATGGCGCTTTGGAGAATGTGGCGTAACCCTTCATTGACATCACTCCTATTTCCACACTGGCCACGAGTGGTAGCAACTGATAGGATCCTATTTGGACAAATAGATCTAAACTGTGCCCTTATTCTATACTGAATTGCTTGAAACACTTTAAATGTTTTACTTCTAATAATTCAGTTTAACATTAAGTACACAGGTTAAATGATAAAACTAGTTCTGTGTACTCATGTTAAACTAAATTGTTTGAAATAGAACTGTTTATCTTATAAAAATGGATTTGGCATTAAATAATCAACAACGGTTGATATGCCATATAACCAAACCAAACCAAACTGCAATAAAAATAAAACAACTCATTAAAAGTATAGCTGTTTATTCAACTTAAGGATTTTCATTGGAATCACATTATTTCACTGTTTTTAAAAGAAATATTAACGTAAGAAATTTCCACAAGCAGTACAAGGTTTGCACAAATACATTATTTCTATTACGAATATAATTCTTTGAAGAGATATTGAATTAAAAGTACTATCCCTCCTGATTGGGAGAAACCACTGTTTTAATTTAGATCTGCTCATTGAGTTTATTTATAAGGGTGAAGTGAATATAATTAGTTATATTTTCTTTCTATATATATATATATATATATATATATATATCGACTAACAAGCCTACATGTTTGAGTTCGAATCTCGTTGGATACCCCGTTTATTGCGATACATCCAAGAAAAACACCTTGTAAATTACTAAATGTTCTCTGACGAAAGCAACAAGCTGGAAACATACACGTATGTAAAAACGAAATAATCATTCTTAAAGAAATATAAATCTCTTAGTGGACCTATTAATTTTAAAATATTTACTTTTTTCTCTTTAAACCAACATTTTTTTTCATATTTATAAACATACATATAGATAAATAGATAGATAGATAGATTAACATACATTATGACAGTTTTTAAAAAATCTAGGTACTGACATATGCATGGACAACACTGGAAAAACTGAGAAAGTGTGAAGAAAAGGAAAGATACATTTAAATATATAAATAAGGAGATTGTTATCCTTATATGGAGTTACAGAGCTTTAATTTTTTCCAACAAATAATAATGAATATTTTAAAATAAATCTACCCATGTCTTAACTTAGTAAATTATAGGATTTTTTCATCCTTAATCTAGATACTTCTGTTGCATACACATATGTAGATGCATACAGAATCATCACGACACAATAGAGATGAGCGACACAGTTCTTTAGAAAAATATACCTCTCACTTTATTTGAAACGGTTCGAAAGGGTTACTCTCGGTTTTACTGCGAGAGGAAGTTGGAGATGGAACAGAACTGCAACATATTGACCCCCAATCTCATGGCTATAACAGTGTTTCTTTCCCGTTCTCCTGGGCTGCTCAACATTTAGAACCTCAAAATTTAATCCCACAATATTTGACTGGGCTGCCGATATTTTTCAAAAGTATAAATGATTAGCCAGTCACCAAACACAGATTCACTTGCTGTTCAAAGTTGAGGTAACAATCGCTCGTTTTTAGAAGAAAATCAAATCATTGACTCGTAAATTCAATTTCTTCACGCAGTACAAGACTAACAACAGGGTCTATTTGGAAATACGAAAATACCTTATTTCTGCAGTACAAAGCAATGTGAAATTTATGTGGTCAGTTCCTTTGTGATCTTGTTGTAAACTAGAGGAACTACTGACATGTATATAATGATTAAAAATAAAATCTGACAAAAATAATTGTATCAGACTTCCCTTCTTTTGCTCCGTCACTCTCAATGTCACACACGTAAATTGCGATGTACCAGGTGATCTGGTACAGGAATCGACCACAAGAGTTCCTCCCAGCGTTGGGTTAGAATACACCTCGGTCGGCCGTGTTGGTCGGTACACGGATCTGGTCCGGTGTGTCCAGGTTCTGCTGAAAGACGCTCGACCCGCGCCTCGACCGGCATACTCAAGCCCTAGTGGGCCGTCCCCCTAGGCTCTAATCCTTCTTGGAGGGGCTAGATTTATCGCCAGATGCCTGGGGCGCCACTTTAAGGGGAATACCAACGGGATCCAAGGCATTTTTGGAGCAACCAGCCGTGTCTGGGCTCCAGCCCCGTGCCCAGACCTACCTAAAAAAAGGCATTGTGCCAGATTCGTCCAGTAGGTGAGATGAACAACAAATACCGACCAAAAGATTTTAAGCATAAAATTCTGGGTTAGACCTACACCTACGGTGTAGGTGAAATTCCAAAAATGCAGCAGACTATTAATGGAATATATAAAATCTGAAAATCTTAAAAATCAGAGCTTATATTGATATGAATTCATTATTTATTGTGCAGTCATGAAATTGAGCAGATAAGCAACATATATTAGTTGTTTAAATTGTATGCTGTGACGTACTGGTTTGTGTTTATAGTCAGATGTTGGAAATGGCATGTGATATAACATTGATACAAATCTAATTCTTATTACAATTTTTATTATTTTGATTTAATATTCGTGTTAATTTATTAAATATGGTAACCATGCCAGAGTATAAGTTGAAAATATTTGTGGTGTAATATAATTAAGGATAATAATTATATTAGGTAATTTGTTTATTTGTATTGTTTGTTTGTTTGGTTTTTTTGGCATATCAACCTTTGTAGGTTGTCATGCAAAAGACCAAAAACATGATACTTAATGCGGCCTTACTTAACACTCAACATTATTAGGGATAAAAGTCGAGTGTTTTTGTTCGTCTACCACCTTGAATCTCATTGCGTTTCTATATAACGACAGTATATCATCCATTCTCTCTTCCTCTCTCGTTCCATGTCTGACTACTTGAAAAACAGTAATGGAAATAAACATTTCCTTTTTGAAGCAACGGGTCCGTCTTGTATTTGAGAAGTGCTGATCTGTGTATAGTAGGACACCTGTTCCTCTTGTTCTACTGAGGCATGTTTTCTTTTCTCTCAGGAATAGTCCACGGCATTCAAGAGATTAATAGATATTTTCTTTAGTTTTATGGTCAGAATTTTTCCCACATTGGTGGGAATGCTTCTTGTGGGTGGGTATTTCTTGATCAAGGTGGTTTTCCTTTAAGTCATTTTACAGTTTTTCAAATCAGCGTTAGCTGATAGTTTTCCACTGGAGTCTGATTGATAGCAAGTCTTCAGGATTCTTTTTTATATTGTGGCCAATCTTAACAATGTTTTACTTCAGTTGGTCTACACCCGTCCTCTTTTTTTCCAAATCTTCCAATCCCTGTATCAATGTTTGGGTGACTGTACCAAGCGCTCTAATTACAATTGATATTATGTTTACTCCTAGCAAGTTTTCCACATTAGCGTTAGCTGATGATCTTTCACTGGAGTATAAGTGACCGCAAGTACCTTAAGTCTCCAGGACTCTTCTTAGTATTCTGGCCAATCTCACTAATGTAGTAGTTTGGATCGTCTCCACTCATCTCCTTATTTCCAAGTCCTCCAGTCCCTTTATTAATCTTTTGGTGACTGTACAAAGAGCACCAATTACAATTTGTATGAATGTCACTTTTATGTTCCACAGTTTTTTCAGTTCCTTAGCAAGGTCGTGATATCTATCCTTCATTTTCTTATCTTTCCATTTTAGTCTGCAGTCAGCCGGGACAGCAAAGTCCACAATTTTGTAAGTTCTCTTTTTTTTGTTGTTGTTGATTATCATAATGTCTGGTCATCTGGCTGAAAATAGGTGATCAGTTTGTATCTCAAAATTTCAGAGGAGTTTGTGCGAGTCATTCTCGAGGACAGATGTTGGGTTATTCATATACCATTTGTTCGTATTGTCAAATTTCAATTTCTTGCACAATTCCCATTGGATCACTTTGCCCACCTAGTCGTGTCTAGTCTTATACTCTTTCTGTGCTAATTTGCTGCAGTCAATTATGTTATTGATGGCTTCTTCTCTATTACTACATAACCAACATTTACTATTTTGTTGCGTTTTATCTCTTCTTGATTTGATATGATTGGTTCTTATAGCATTGTTTTTTGCTGGTCTCAGGAGAGATTCAGTTTCTCTTTTAGGGTTTCCTTTCCATTTTTTCTTGCGTGATATGTCACTTATTCGTCGCTTAAAACATCCATAGAGTTGTTTTTCTTCCAATTTTTGTTTTCTGGTTATTGTCGTTCCGTTGGTCGTCATGTTGTCAGTATTGTTTTTGGTGGCTGTAATCAGTCTTCTTCCACGCTTTTGTATGTAGTCTTCGAGTCATTGTATCGATGCGTCAACGTTGTTTTCAATGCTAGTAAGTCTTGTTCCTCCTTCTTTTCTTGACACATATAATCTGTCAACATCATCTCTGGGATGTAATGTCTTACGCATGTTCATTAGTTTTCTTGTTCTCTGGTGTAGTTGTTTAGATTCTTCACTTGTCCACTTCAAGAATGGTCCCGAATATCTTACGAGGGTGAAAGAACTTTTCTTTTCTCTATCTCATGATTTTTCATTGAAGTCTTTGTGAGGGTAAGTCTCTTTAGATCTCCAGAACTCTTCTCCGTGTCTTTGCAGATTTAAGAAGAGCAGAGATCTGGATGAATTCAATTATTCATCTAATCTCCATTTTATTAAGTCTCTTTTTCCTTGGGCGTTGTACCAAGGACTCAGAATAGAAGAAGTATCACAGTTACATTCATGTCCCACAGCTTTTTTTCTAGCTCTCTGGATATATCCAGATTAGTGCCCAGTTTTTTCCCCTTTTTCGAAGTTCACTTTGTTGTCTACTCGAACGCAAATTTAATTTCTGGCAGTACTTTTCTTCTTGTTAACTAAATCTGGTCACCTGGACAAAATTATTATTATTATTTTTGTTGTTATTATTATTATTATTATTATTATTATTATTATTATTATTAACTCCTTGGAGAATTAGAGAATTGTTCCCACCAGCGTTAGCTGATGGTTTTCAATGGAGTTTGAGTGAGAGCAAGTCACCTCAAATATCTAGGACTCTTCTCGGTATTATGGTCGATCTCAACAAAACTGTAGTTTGAATAGACTTGGCTCGCCCGCTTAATTCCGAATTTTCTAGTCCCTGTAACAATCCTTTGCTTACTGTACCGAGCGTGCAAATTACGTACAATCGGTATCACCGTCACTTTCATGTTTATTATAGTAATTATTATCATATTTACCATATTTACCAACCCCTCCGCTCGGGCAGGATGTGACACAAGGTCAATTTTTAAGCAGAGTTTAACAGGTTTGAATTTAGAGTTTTCCTTCTCCTAGACTAGTTGTCTCACCAAGGCTGAAGAACCCAGTCTGCCCAACTATTTTACCCATAGTTGGAGGGAGAATATTTGGATTCATACCTTTCCTAAAGTTATTAGTGCTATGTGAGATGCAATCGGTCTCGTCCAGGATTTGAACTCGTGTCGCCGTCCATTTCCAACGACGATAAGCATTACACCACGAGCACCTCCAAAATCATATTATTATATATTATAGTAATCATTATAATTATTATCATACTCCTAGTGAGCTTTTTTTTATACATCAGCGTAAGCTGGTGGTCTTTCACTGGAGTTTATGTGAAAGCAAGTCATCTCATGTCTCAAAGACTCTTCTCAGTATTCTAGCCAAACTTGATAATTCTTTGATCCGAATGATTTCGGTTCTTCCTCTGATTTTCATTTCCTTCAGCCTATTTTTTCAAGCCTTAGGGGACCGTTCCGAGTGCACTAGATACAACTGGTATCACCGACACCCACATGTTGCACAATTTTTTTCTTATTTCTATGACAATGTCCAAGTATTTTTGCTTTCTTTTATGTTCACTCTGAGGTCATCTACCGTTCTTTTTTACGTATTAATTAACACTGGGTCTGATATTATTATTGTTATTATTATAACTTATGTTTCAATATGATTCTGGTTCTGTTGCGTGATTATGTATGAGTGCACGAGCAGTGTACTCGTATGTGCTTGCTTCTGCTTGTGTTTATATGATATTCAATGTGGCAACTCCGCTTGTCTATAAGTCTGTATACGCGTGTTTGTTCTTTGAATGATCTGCTATTTTTGGTATTCACGATTAAGCCAACTTCAGGAAGTGATGCACGCGATCAGCATACGACGTTGGAATTCATAGAAATCTTCAGCAGGAATCACTTGTCACATAGTCTATTGGATCGACCATTATACACTTTCCTTGTACGTGTTTCCTGTGAAGAAGTCGATGTAATGTGGGACACTCACTCGGAACGGTATTACAAAAAGTTAAAAATATGTATTTGAAAAGGAATTTACGTATAAGGCAGTAACGTGTCTCGTCTTAGGAGACACTCGTTTCTTGTGTGTTTTTTGTCAATCCGAAAGAAAGAAAAAGAAAGAATAAAGTAAAAAAGAATAAGTGTCCTCTGCTTCACCAAAAAAAAGTTAGAATGACAGAAATAAATAATGGAGAGACTTGAAAAGAAATTAACTTTGTCCTAAATTGTAATATGGAGAACTTAAGCAAAAAAGAGACTTTTTAAAGACTTGTATTGCACACACTCACACACACAGTGTTCGCGAAAAGCCTGCGAATCCCAGGTCGAGTCATAGCAGAAACCCCAAATATGGTACTTGATGCCTTCTTGCTTAACATTCAAAATTATAAGGTATGAAGAGTAAATAAAGGATTGTAATCCGACAATATGTAGAAAAACTACACTTAGGTGTACAAGAGATCGCTACTATTGCTCCACTTTACCCTTGATACATACCTTATAATGTGTAGAAAAACTGATAACAACGATCCAAGTTGAAGGAATGATGTATTAACGGGTCAACACTATAGCGTTTCGGTTCTACTGAACCATCATCAGTACCGTGAGGGGTGATATTGATAAATTTAAGTTAACGATGGATGATTAGAAATGTGAAATACAAAACCCTACGGGAAAATATGTATAGTAAGAAAAAGTTAGCCGTTTAACTGGCAAATCAGCGTTTGATGTTTAAATTACGTCATTTGATTTATTAGGAATATTGTATAGAATTATGTACGTTGTTTAACAAGAAAGATTACGAGACAGAAGGAAGAAAAGAAAGAAAGAAAGAACAAAAGAAGAATAAAAAGCATGGAAATTATGAGATATACGGAAAATATTAACTAAGGATGGAATATATTGTAGCTGTTTAAAATGTGTTTGCTTAAGTAAGGAGAAATATTATAAAAGCCAGGACGAGTATTTAAGGAACTGAGGAATGAGATAGCTGCGGCTTCGAAAATTCGTCTAAGATTTTTATTATGGATGTAAGTAAGCATCTTAGCAGAGTTGAAGTCAATGTTATGATTATGTTAAATTATTAATATCACCCCTCATGGTCCTGATGATGGTTCAGTAGAACCGAAACGCTATAGTGTTGACTCGTTAATAAATCATTCCTTCAACTTGGATCGTTGTTATCAGTTTTTCTACACATTATAAGGTATGTATCAAGGGTAAAGTGGAGCAATAGTAGCGATCTCGTGTACACCTAAGTGTAGTAGCAACTGAATCAGGAGCCTTCGGGTCGCCCTTGATTACTTGTTGGCCATCTTATATATTTTTTTATATATATACAAGGTGTAATAAAAAATGTATCGGGAATAAAGCTGTATTTACGCAGGAAGAAAATAAAATTGTTGTGATGCTGACCAAAGAAAGACATGGGGACACTATTGATTTGATAGAAAAAACATATATATTTAAGTAACAGCAACAAGATACAAGCGAACCTGGTTAAACAGTAGTTAGTTGATAGGAAGCTGAGAGTTCAGTGGGGGTACTATTTACCAACCCCTCCGCTCGGGCAGGATATGACACAAGGTCAATTTTTAAGCGGAGTTTAACAGGTTTGAATTCAGAGTTTTCCTTCTCCTAGACTAGTTGCCTCACCAAGGCTGAAGAACCTAGTCCGTCCTACTATTTATCCATAGCTGGAGGGAGAATAAGGGGGTTCATACCTTTCCCAAGGGTATTTGCCCGAAAGTGAACGTAATAGCGCGACTGGAGTACGAACTCGCGTACTACGATTCCGCAGTTCATCGCTTTAACCATTACACCACGAGGACACCCCCACAGAGAGTTCAGTGGGGGTAGTGACTATCCGTCCACAATGCGAATGGTATCACACGTGATTGTGTCATGCTGATTGGTGCACCCCGTCTGACGCTCTCATTGACAAGTATTTATGGAGGAGGGTTCATCCATTATGTATGGAGTACAATAAAAATATGACGTTATATATTTCATACAAAGTCGTCCTATTGCTAACCGACACTCTTATTTCAACAATCTTACCGTTGTTCGAAGGACTACATACAGGTGCTCACGCACACACACACATATATGTATATGTGTGCCTAAGAGTATCTGTGTATGTTTTTTTTTTCTTCATCATACAACGTGTGAAAGCACGCGCGATACTCTGACCTCATCAGCCACCAACCAGGGTGATAACACAGTTTCGGTAGTTCAAGGTGGTACTGCCACTCCTGGCGCTACCAAGCAGCTTTTGCCACTGGACAGAGTATTTAAAAGAAATATATATCAATATATGCACCAGATCAACTAAAAGCAGACTTTACATTGGACGTTCGTTCATCATCATTTGTGCAGTTTGTGATTTTAAAACGCGTTTACTTACGACCGTTGATGTCATAGCAACCGTTTCTTGATTTTGCGTAATCACACGAGAAGGTGGTCCCGCCTGCATATCATTCACGCGGAACCACCTTCTAAGAGTATCTGTGTATGTATTTATGCAACCACTCTACCACGAATAGGATGTGACACAAGGTCAATTTGTAAGCGAGGAAGAGCTGGTTTTAATTCAGAGTTTTCCTTCCCTTAGACTGATTTCCACACCGAGGTAAAAGAATCTAATGTGATCAATTTACTCATATATAGAAAAAGCGGGAGAAGAAATGTATTTCAGCCTTTTCAATGGTATAAGCGCAAAGTAAAGACTCAGTCTCTATGGGTGTGTAATTGCTCATATATATCTGCCTGTGTGTATTCAATTAAATATGAGTACTCGTTCGTCTAAACGTATAAAAATCTCTTAATGTACGCGTATTTCCTAATTTCAGTGAATTTTTTATTGTTCGAAGGACGATTTCTGTAAATCATCTCTATCATCCAAGTCAGTTTGGGCTGTAGAATACACTGACTGCATTTCTGTTGAGGGATAAGACCCCCACTCGACAAATTCAAATGATATGATATTAAACAATCTGATGGTGAGGCTCCAGTAATGTTGGGGATTTGTACTCCATCATTGATATCTCTTCCTAGTACACCCTTACCAGGAGTGGTAGCATCTGGAAGGGTCCTATCTATTGGTCAAATTGAACTAGTAGACATTTTATCTGAGTGCAAAGAAAAGACTTATGCTAAATTGAATTGTTAAAAATAGAACTGTTGGATCATTTAACAGTACCTAATCAAATGACTGATGTTTAATTGAATTGTTAGTGATACAAAGCAATACTTGGAACCATTGAACTATGTGCAAATAAAAATGAACTTTTGTTTGTATAAAAAAGTTATCAAAAAAATGTTTAATAATCATATATATTTCATATATGTACAAAGATGATTCAGCATTAAATAACCTACAATGGTTGATATGCCATAAAACCAAACCAAACCAAACCATATACATTTAATATATATGTATAAAGTGGATTTGACATTGAATAAACGACAATGGTTGATACATCATAAAACCAAGCCAAATCAAATCATCTCTACGTTTTCAAATTCATAAATTTTCAGTTTAAGGAACAGGAAAAGCTCACCTGAATCGAGGTTAAATGATAGTGTTGTGAGCTGCATTTGTTAATAAAAAAGAATTAAAACAATGAAAATCTATCAAGATTTTGGGCTTATCGACTCGCTTAAAACTACACTGCACTGTAGAAGTTATCAGTAAAATATATAAAGTAATAAGCTTAACACAATTACACCTTGAAATTTTTAATTCAAAGAGTAAAGAAATTTAATGATTCAATTCCAGTAGTTTTTAATCTCCCCTCATATATATTTATATAAGGGTGTTAGTGCCACGTCCATGATTTGAACTCTTGTTGCGGTGTCCATTTCCGACGATGATACCCATTACAACACGGGCATCTTCGTATAAGCGTAAAAGTGCCTGCTAGCCAACTCACCAACTAACATATTCATCAGCGAATCAATCAAGCATTTAACTAAGTTGCAAAAGTTAACTTACGACTGACCCACATGTAGCCACTCCAGACACTATTCTCTTTTATATAACTGTAGGTGCAATCCGATATTTGTTTTTATTTCACTTAAAATGCTGTCATTAAATTGTTTATAGTTAATAAACTGGCATTATTGTTCTTCCGGAAAAGGGAGCGACTTATCTTGTTTAGAACATTCGTCACCGGTAGCCTTATCGGTTTGGGAAACTGATGTTTCCTTAACCTATAAGAATCACAACGCTTTGTTAATATCAAGCTCGATGATCCACCTCTGAGGTTGTACCATTCAGATAATTCAGAGTCGAGAATGAAATTTTACAAGTCGGTTCAAATTGCCCAGCGAGTCAACGAGAGTTATGACACGTTTATGTTATATTGGTAGAAACCAGTATACGTGACACCAAAGTGGAGAGTTTGGTTTGGTTTGGTTTTATGGCATATCAACCTATATGTTATTTAACGCCAAATCCATTTTTATGTAAATAATCTGTTCTATTGAAAACAGTTCAGTTTAGCATAAGTACACAGTTTAATTGTCAAAAACATTTCCATTTCAAACTATTCAAGCAGTTATATGTAATAATTCGGTTAAGTGTAAATACAGTTTTAATGTCGAAAAACAGTTCTATTTGAAATAATTCAGTTAAGCTTAAGCACGCAGTTTAAGTGTAAGTACGGTTTAATTGTCAAAAATATTTCTATTTCAAGCTATCCAGTTAACTCAATTCATGTTAGCATAAGTATGCTGTTAGTTCTATTTAACCCATAGATAGGGCCCTATCAGGTGCTACCACTCCGGGCCAGATTGGACCTGGGAGCGATGGCAATGAAGGGGTACTCCGCATTACCCAAAGCTCCAGCATTGCTGGAACCTCACCATCAGATGGTTTAGTGTCATATCCAGGAAACTCGTTGGTGGGGGTCTTACCCCTCTACCGAGAAGCAGTCGGTGTATTCTACAGCCCCAGCCGACTGGGCAAAAAGTGGAGAGTGTCTTGTTTATATAGGCATATGTTCTCATCTATGTAGATATGATATATGTCAAATTGAACCCAAATATTATATCTGTTCTTGTCAAGTACACCTCTCAGATTACATTCCACAATTTTTGACATTACGATAAATAGAAAGTGGTGATGATATAATTTTTCTGGCCCAGTCAGCTGGGGATGTAAAATATACCGACTGCATCTCTATCGAGAGATAAGAACCCGCTCCCTCCATAAGTGTCCTGGATATGATGGAGAAGCTCCAATAATGCTGGATCTTTGGGGAATGCGGAGTAACCATTTATTGACCTTGCTCCCAAGTTCATTCTGGTTCGGAGTGGTAGCACCTGCTAGTGTCCTATCTATGGGTCAAATAAACAGTGTGCAAACAAATACTTATTTCAATTGTTAGAAATAGAACTGTTTTATCATTTAACAGAGGGTGTATAAAGTAATCCTTTGTTGCGATTATTTTCATGGCCACTTTGAATCGTAGTGGTTGTACATCTCTGGCACAAATAGATCTCTTTAGAAACTCTTTGTATTCGTTAAGACTGTTTACAAAACAGAATATTAAGAAACAACACAAAAAAATGTAAATTTTAATTTACAAGAAACGTAATTCACTAATCGTTAGACAGAAAATAACCCCAGGCAGATTGACATACATGCATCTTATATAAAAATAACAATGAAGTAATATACAAATTTGGTTCTTATTACAACGTGAATTATTATATATTTTCCTTGAATTAAGAATTATAACATTTTGTTTGTTCACTTAACCTTTAGTTAATAATCAGGATAAACAAGTGTGGGGGTCCTCGTTATATCATATTTACCAACCCCTCCGCTCGGGCTGGATATGACAAAAGGTCAATTTTTAAGCAGAGTTTAACAGGTTTGAATTCAGAGTTTTCCTTCTCCAAGGCTGAAGAACCCAGTCTGCCCTACTATTTACCCATAGCTGGAGGGAGAATAATTGGATTCATACCTTTCCCAAGGGTATTAGTGCTATGTGAAATGCAATCAGTCAGATCCAGGATTTGAACTCGTGTCGCCGTGTCCATATCCTGCGACGATAACCATTATACCACAGGCACCTCGTTGTATAATGGTTAAAACGACGGACTGCTGAATCGTAGTAAGCGAGTTTGTACTCCAGTCTCGCTATTACGTTCACTTTCGGGCAAATACACCTGGGAAAAGTATGAACCTCCTTATCCTCTCAGCTCTGGGTCAAATAGTATCACTACTGTTCTTCTAGAAGAATGGCTTTGGCATTAAATAACCTATAAAGGTTGATATGCCAGAAAATATTGCTAATCAATGTTAAATACGTTTTTTTTGTGCATCCATATGAAAAAATTTGTAAAAATAAAACTGTTTCGGAATTTTATCACAGTTAAACAATCTTCCAGAAACTAGTGAGGTTTTGATATATTTTTTTACTGAAAATGATAGTGTGGTGAAAAATAAACAGGGGATATTTTTTGTCAACCACAACTCCAGTAAATTCTGACACACAGAAATTCATCGACCCCTGTGTATAATTTGACCCCTGTGTATAATTTTTTCGTTTATTTTATAATATAATGAATAATATTATATACTAATATAATAGATATACGTAATTATATCGAAAATAATATATTAATGTATTGAAATAATATCATATATAATAAGATAAAATATATATAATAATATAAAAAATAATATATGTATAGTAAGTAAAGTAAAGTTGTCTCCCTTAGTCGAGGGCGACTAGAAGGCTCCCTTTTCAATTGCTACTACACCGAGGAGTGGCAGAGGACGCTACTACTTTCCCAGTATTGCTCCGCTTTACCCTTGATACCTACCTTATATTGCTGAGTGTTAAGCAAGGAGGTATCAAGTACTATTTTAAAAGTCTTTGGTATGACTCAACCTGGGATTGAATCCGGGTCTCCGGACGATTGGCGAACACTCACCCACTAGACCAATGAGCCGGTTATAATATTACGTATTTATAATATATATTTATGATATTCAAAATATATGTTTATAATAGTATGAATGATTTTTGTTCACTTATGTTTGATAAATTAGCATTGATAAATTTTGAAATTAAAACAAAAATGTCCGTTTTGTTTTCTTTGTGTTTTATTTAATGCCTGAACACTCGTTTGTGGGGGTCTTACTCCTCTGCAGAGATGCACTCGGCGTATTCTACATGCCATACTAATTAGGTTAAGACATTTTTTATAATGAAAAATAGGGGGATAAAGTGACACACTTAGAAATTGTTTCAGTACATTTTCTTTACAAATAATTTGAATCAGGAATAAGTGTCAATATTTAGGAGATGAGGTATTATGTACATTATTTACATTTTTCGGACTATTGTCTGCATCTTTTTCACCAAATTTATCACAAAGTTTCGGCCATTGTACGCTCCGACCTTCTTCAGGTGGTTGGAATGTCGAATTTAACCCTTTATTTCGTTTACCAGGGTAGACTGTTCTAAAAAAATGCAATGATGACAGCAAAATTGCAATATGAGCACTGGTAAAGACATTAGGTTTATAATACCCAGAAATTCGTACACAGATGTCCTCAAGGAGACATGGTACTGTGGATTAAGGCGTTGGTTAGATCCAGTGACATACCCAAAGAGTATGAGTTCAATACCCGGTAAAAGTGGAGAACTTTATGAAAGGAAATTAATAGAAGGTAACTGACATCCATTAAACATGGCTTAGGGAACTAGTCTACCTTGGTAAACAAAATAAAGGGGTTAAGGTCGACGTTCTAACCACCTGAGTAAAGTCGGAGCGTTAAACGCCCGAAACGTTGTGATAAGCAGCGCGGCAAAGATGAGCACAATAGTCCGAAAACTGTAAGGAGTAAGTCTTCAATTGTACATTATCATTTGTGATTGATATTTTTTTAAAATCAGGTTGTTTAAACATTTACCAATGCAAATCCTTATGTCTCACATTTTTCGCTTTCTAAGTAATTGAGACAAATTTTTATCGAAAATATCTATGGTTTTCTTAGGTAGAAATGATATCATTGTTTTCAGTTTTGCTTGGGACAAATTACTCATAGATTATTGTGTTCAAATTATCGTTCTGAAATGAGTTTTGTTTGAAATATTTCGAATGCAAAATATTTCCTATCTTATCACATACATTTTACCTTATCATTTTTCACTAATATCTACCTTGATCTAAATTGCCCAATGTTTTATAGAAGCTTTATCATCAAGCGAAAAAGACATCGACACGCGGCTAACGAAAGCATGGATAGCTATCGATAGACTATCGATCATATGGAAATCAGACCTGACCGATAAAATGAAACGCAGTTTCTTCCAGGCAGTGGTCGTATCGATACTGCTGTATGGATGCACTACTTGGACGCTTACAAAACGGCTGGAGAAGAAGCTAGACGGCAATTACACAAGAATGCTGCGAGCAATATTAAACAAGTCCTGGCGGCAACACCCCACAAGCCACGTGCCTCCCATCATGAAAACTATCTACGTTAGACGAACCAGACATGCAGGACACTGCTGGAGAAGCAGGGACGAGCTCATAAGTGATGTACTCCTGTGGACCCCACATATGGCCAGGCAAAAGCAGGACGACCAGCTCGAACATACATACAACAGCTATGTGAGGATACGGGATGTAGCCCTGAAGACCTGCCAGAGGCGATGAACGATAGGGAAAAGTGGCGAGAGAGGGTCAGGGATATCCGTGCAAGCGGCACGACATGATGATGATGATGATTATAGAAGCAGATGAAATAGAATATATATTGTCTTAATATCTGCTTATTGTTGTATTCGAGAAGCCGGATACACATATGCACAAATAAAAAAAGTTGTTGGCGACTGTTGTCGAGGGCGACAAGAAAGCTCCCTTTTCAATAGCTACAACACCGAGGTGTAGGGGAGGGTGCTACTCCTTTCCCTGGAGTGCTCCACTTTACACTTGATACGTACCTTATATTGCTGAGTGTTTAGCAAGGCAAGTACCATTTTTAAAGTCTTTGGTATGAGTCGATCTGGGATTGAATCCAGGTCACCCGGAACATGCACAAATAAATAATCTTTATTAGATAAGATTTGTAAATAAATACTTTGGCCTCTGTATTAGCTAATCCCAAACTTCTAGAGACCTATCCTGAATGATTTTTAGATAAAGTATCTTTAGAATTATTCAGTTCTTTATCGCTTTTATTCGTAAAAAAAACGGTATTTTAATTAATTCAACCCCGTCTAAAAAAAGGAGAATTTTTTTTTTAAATGTAAAAACAAACAAAAAAAAAACCCCAAAATAAAAAAAAAATCATGTTTATTTATAAATCCTAGCTTCTTCACTTTTTGTAGCATTAAGTCTTGTGACGCAGTTCTGGCAAATGATCTGAATTGTTAGTGAGGTTTAATGATTATTGACTCAAGGAGAGAGAAGGCTCACGACTCAAAAACCTAACACTATGAAACTAGCATAAATAACTTGCGAAAGAATATAACAATTGCTTAACCTTGTGAGAATTAATTTAGTCTCATTCAGGTCACAGACCACGGCAAAAGAATGGTTTGGTGCTTTAATGCTTTAACTTTTCGCACCTTGAAGACCAAGCTTAATGAATTAGTTGAAGGATCTCAGACTAACCTCAGAGATTAGTGTTCAAGCCATGATCAAAAATTAATGTTGATTTTCGGGGCAGACTATACTTTTATAGCGCCAGACTGCCTACTCCATGTTCCAGTGACGAATGCATTTTTAAAGGTAAAATCGACATAGATGTCTCGAAAAAAAACAAAAAAAAACGATATAATGTATTCAAATTGTTTGAATAATAAAACAAAAGAGAAAAATTGTTTATGTATATGTACCGAAGTTGAGTCAAGATAATAAAGTCTGTACTCAAATTGCATATGCGACGCATCCAACCAAGATATAGCTGATATAAACCACGCTCCCCGTGCAACATCCTATCCGGACATATCACTTTCAGAATATTACGTGTATGTATTTGTCCGACCCTTCTACCCCGGGTAGAATGTGACATAAAACGAATTTTTAGGCCGAATAAAGCAGGTTTGAAATCAGGGTGTTCCTTCTCTGAGATAAGTTACCCAAGGTCTAAAGAACCCTAGCTGTCTTATTTATCCATAGATAGGGGTAAAGAGAGGAATTCGCATTTTTTCCAAAAACCTTTGCTCGAAGCAAACACAAACACCTTCCTTCATAATTTGAACGCAGATCGCTGATACTATTTCGTACGAAGATAACCGTTATGCTAATTGCTCTTCATATGAATCGCTTGATAAATCCACCTTGTCTGGTCTGAGATTCCAACAATTCTAATTCGTCGGTGAATTAATCGATGCAAAAATAAATCATTCTTTTAATGCATACAGTTCAATTGAAAGTTAACACAAGCACATAGAAAACCACAGAAAACACGACTGAATAATGAGGCGATGAATTTATATGAATAAAAGATTTTGTCAGTATACGATGAAGCCATTTATATCGACCTACTATAATGGAATACACAATATAACCGAAAGTAATCCAGAGAAAATAATTTTATGGCTGACTAATAACGTTATGAGTTTATATGAAGAAAAGATTTTGTCAAATAAATAAATAAATAAGAAACAAAAAAGAAAAAGGCTAGTAACATTTTTAGCAACTAAATACATAACTCTTTACGGACAAAGAAAGTGTGAAAAATATAAAACACCTGAAATAGACCACGATGTAATGAACAGTCCGAGTTAGATAAAAATAAAGTGAAGAGACACTGTTGATCTGTCATGTAGATAAAATGGTAAGGTATTTTCCCCATCGAAGTCAGAGGTCGTTGTTCGAACATGTTAAAAATGCAAGATTAAGAATTCTGATTTTCTATCAGGCAGCCGCCTCACACTTATGAGAGGTTTGCTGCCTTATAATTTTATCGTCAGTTTTTCTTTGGTTTTGTTTTATATCAAAATAATCAAAAAATAAATATTATTAGTAAGTTAGTTACTTCATATTCCTAATCAGTTGCAGCGGCCTGTGTTCAAACCTAAGTAGTCACAGGGAGCAAGGTCTGGACTATAAGGAGGCTGAGGAACTGTCTTGATGCCCATCTTGGTCAAATAGTCTGTGACAAGGATGGATTTGTGGACTGGTGCATTGTCCTGCTGGAAATGCCACTGACCCGATTTGAAAAGTGCTGGCCTCTTCCGACGGAATCTCTTCCTGAACTCCCTTAAAAACTCAACATAGTAACCCTAAGCCTAACCCTAACCGTTTGGCCAATCAACTCTGGTCTATTGACTTCCTTACTCCTCCCACACCTCGCATCATCCCTCACAGACTCCTGCCTTCCTTGAATCTCTTATGCCGCTCAAAAACTGATGTTCGATTCATGCAAGATGGTCGAAAAGCAGTCTGAAGCATTCCATACTTTTCTGTGGAATTTCTTTCCAAGTTTAAAACAGAATTTTATAGCATATCGTTCTTCTAAAATGTCCTCACATACAGATTGGATTTTTGAAACTCACTAGCTGTGACAATCAGGCTTTCGTAGGGTGTATTCCAATTGCTGTTGTAGCTGTTCATTTGAATATGAAATCATAAAAATTGGTCTGTCATTTCATAAGATGTATAGTAATAACATATTGAATTTTCAAGAATCTACGACAATTTTAAATGCCTGTACACAACAAGTCTGGAAACCAATTGAATACACCACGTATATGTATAAACAGGATTTTGCATTAAATAACTTTCAAGTGTTGATATGCCGTAAAATCCAACCAACCTGGATCATTATAGTAATTTCTTTCTGTTAAGTTTTGGGAATCAGTTGTCAAATCTTAGTAAACATGATCGGCCAAATAGTCGCAAAAAAGAGTCCCCATGTCGTTCTAGCAAATGTGCTGGACTGCGGGCTCAGAGGAAGCAAGTTCAAACTCTAGTTGCGCTGTTACGTTCACTTTCGGACTAATTCTTTTGGGAAAGATATAAAAAGCTAGTAATGGTTTAAATTGTGTCATTTTTGTTCTTCAACAAGGGTTAATCTAGCAAAAAATGACCCACGAAAATTGGTGCCATGATAACATGTAATCGAGAAGCTTTTTATTCAACTTCTCACGAGGCCAGAATCTAACATATCGGTGTAATATTTAGTGCTCCACAGGAAGCAAATCTCCCGCGTGACAGTTTAAAAACTGCTTCGATTGCGTTGCTATACCCTTTCTAAGGTGTCTCAAGCACTAGACAATAAACTCAGGCCTTACTACTGTTAGACGAAGGAGGAAGTACTTCTTTAAGGGAAGGTAGTCAATAAGACGTTATAATATTCAGAAAAACAAACTTATTTGATAAATATTTTTATTTTACACATGTCCAATTTAGAAGAAGAGAAAAAGGTTATTCCAACAAAGTTGATGGCGGCTTGAATGTTGGTTTAGGCCCAATTTGGCACCTTTTATAGAATCCTTGGCTTTTGGAGGCCATTCTCATTTGAATACGCTGACTGCACCTTCTTGAGAAGGGTAAGACCCCTTAAAAAGGAAATCACCTGAGTATAACATTAAATGGCATTTGATAGAATTTCTATTGGGGAATATGGATTACTTCTTGATTGGCATTACTCTCAGTTCCACTCTGATCCAGAGTGGTAGTACCTGTTAAGGCCTCATCTATTGGTCAAAAAGATAAATTTCAAATCGATTGACATTTGATAGAACTGTCTGCAAAAAAAAAAACATCTTAAAAAACAACACAAAGAAATGTAAATATGAACGTACAGTGAAATTGATTTCCTAACCTATAGGCTTAAAATAGACGAATTGACATGCCGGTAAGATCAATTAATATTTCTGCATATCGATTACTGTTTCTTTTCTTTTTTGATATAGCTGACACTTTCTTGGGGGTGTCCTCGTGGTGTAATGGCTAAAGCGATGGACTTCGGAGTCGTAGTATGCGAGTTCAAACTCCAGTCGCGCTATTACGTTCACTTTCGGGCAAATACTGTTGGGAAAGGTATTAGCCCCCTTATCCTCCCAGCAATGGGTTAAATAGCACCACTAACGTTCTTCTAGGAGAACGGTTTTGGCATTAAATAACATGCAAAGGTTGATATGCCATTAAAATAAAGAAACCAAACCAAACCTTTCTTTCTTCTTGAGCCTTATATATTCTAGCTTGTTATTTTCAATTTATGCAAATTTTTCATTCCAGTTTTCATTAGTGGTTTTTCTCTTAAGTCTGACTGACAGCAAGCCTTCTCGGGTCTCCTGGACTCTTCTCAGTATTCTAGCCGTATCTCAAGAGAACTATGATCTTTCTCTGATTTCCGGTTTCCTGGTCTCCGTTCAAAGCGCACCAACTAAAATTGGTATCACCCTCATTTTCATGTTTCGTAAGTTTTTCATCTCTCTGGCAAAATCTAGTTATTTCTTTATCTTGCCTCTTTATTTTTATCTTCTCTCTCTGGTCGACTGGAACAGAAAAATCTAAATGATGACAAGTTCTTTTTTTTCCTTCCGAATTAATACTAGTTCTGGCTTTAAGCAAAGGATTTGATGATTCGTTTGTATCTCAACGCCAACGAGAATTGTAGGCATCTCATCTTCTTGGATAAATTTTGGTATCTGCAGAGTTAAATTTTAATATCTTGCAAAATTTCCAGTGGATTACTTTCCTAACCAGTCATGTCTACATTTGCATACCTTTTGTGCAAGTTTGCTGAATTCACGAATTATTTGATTAACTGTTTCAACTAAGTAACTACCTCACTGAGACTTGGTATTCTATTGCATATTATCATTATTTCATTACTGTCCTCCTTAGAAAGTTTTCCACGCCAACGTTTGCTGGTGGTCTTTCACTTGAGTTTGAGTGATAGCGAGTCTCCTCAAGTCTGCAGGACTCTTCTCAGTATTCTTGCCGATATAAATATTGCTGTTGTCTAATCTCTACTTATCCTCAGATTTGTAAGTTTTCTAGTCCCTTTACCAAATCTTTGGGTATTTATTCCTGGCACACACTTTGTCGACAAAACCAAGCGCGACAACTATAATTGATAACTATGGAACATGATTCCATAGTTATTTTCAGTTCTCTAGCAATGTCTTTGTACTTATCTTTCTTTTCGCTTTCTTTCAGCTTTATCCTGTGGTCAGCCGGATCGGCAATGTCCAATATTAAGCCGGTTCTCTTTATTTTTTTGTTAACTATCATCACTAAGTTTGTTCCACGGGCTTTGGTTCGGCGTTCCGTTTGTATCTCAAAATCCCAGAGAGTTGTGCGCGTCTCATTTTCTATCACTGATACTTGGTTTATTATTATTGCTGTTGCTTCAAAAATTATAAATAATGAATGTCCTATTTAAAAAGTACTTCACAAATATCATTGGTATAATTATTACAGCGATTAATACAACTTTTATTATCAATCTTATGGCTTTATCGTTCCTATTTTTTTCTAAATCCATTTTACCATCCCGTTTTATAGCTGATGTATTGCTCTAATCTAATACGACCTCTGTCTTATAATGATTTGCTTTTATGGAGGTGCCCGTGGTGTAATTGTTATCGTCGTAGGAAATGGACACGGCGACACGTGTTCAAATCCTGGACAAGACTGATTGCATTTCACATAGCACTAATAACATTGGGAAAGGTATGAATCCAATTATTCTCCCTCCAGCTATGGGTAAATAGTAGGACAGACTAGGTTCTTCTGTCTTGGTGAGGCAACTAGTCTAGGAGAAGGAAAACTCTGAATTCAAACCTGTTAAACTCCGCTTAAAAATTGACCTTGTGTCATATCCTACCCGAGCGGAGGTGTTGGTAAATATATATGATAATTTGCTTCAAATTCAATACCAAAAATATCGTAGGACAGATTTAGTTGTATTTTGATATTTATATCATTAAAATATAGAAACTGTATACAGTTTTTGCTTTTCTTTCAGGTATATTTCAATAAACTGGAAACATTACTTTTTCTTGTTTTCGTCTTTTCGTAATATTTTTATTTCCTTTGAATTAACTAAACTAACCAATCAGATAGTTCCTTGGTTACATCGGGTACATCTAAGTGGTCACCCTCAAAATCGCTATTCTTCTTAATCCTATTCATTCTAATGGTTACATTATTGGTTCTTATGGTGTTATTTTAAGCTGTTTTTAAAGCAACTGAGTTTCTCTCTTCAGGTTTCTTTTGTGCAGCCGTTTTGAATTCATTTCATATGCAATTTCTTCAGTTAGTCACCCGACGAATCCGTGCTATTCTTTCACGTCCAGTTTTTGTTTCTCGATTTTATAATTGTTGTTATGTTTGTTCTTGTTTAGCTTGGTTTCTTTGTTTAAGGGCATACCGACCTTCGTGGGTTATTTAATGCCAAATCTATCCTTCTAGAAGAAGAGCATTTTTACTATTGAAGCCATAGCCGAGGAGATAAGGGAGATTCATATCTTTCTCAATGGTATAAGTCAGAAAGTGAGCATAATAGAGTGACAGGGGTTTGAACTCGCTTAATACGATGTCGTAGTCTAGCACGTTAGCCACTAGGCCCAGAGGAATCCCACCTTTTGTCATCGTGTTGTTTTTATTGTTGTTTTTAGCTGTTTTAAATAGTCTCTACTCTTTTTTTCTTTTCTTCAACTGTTTAAATTTCTGTATCAGCATCATTTGTTATGCCTATGAGTCCTATTCCTCTTTTAATGTTCTGTATACTTAATCTCATTATATTTTCTGAATATTATCATTTTTATACGCTTTGTGAGTTTTCACACTAGTACTTTCCAGTGATGTTCCCTGGACTCCAAATGATAGCAATTATCAAGAATTTTTTCCTGGTATTAAACCTTTCTCAAAAGTGCTGAGATTTTCAGAGTCGTTTAATTTCACCATTCTCTGATTCTGGTTCATCATATTGGTTAGAAAACTAATCTAGAAGAAAGCAAATTTAAATTCAAATCAGATCTATTCCACCCAAAAATTGACCTGCTATCACATCATGTCCCTGGAAGAAGGTTTGGATGAATACATAAATTCATAATTTTATTCTCTGGTCTGCTGTAACGGTGAGGTTTATTAGATGACAAATTTTGTTCTTGTTAACTAACCTATGATAATTTGTCTGGATCTTAGTAACCAAGAATATCATTTTATTTTTTTGTTATGACAGTCTTTGATTCATGTTGGTATCAATTGTTCATAAAGTTGAACTCAGGTGATTTGAACAGATCACGGTGTATGACTGTTCCTGCTCTGACGTGGCTACTTTTTGTTTTCTTTTGGGACGAATTATTTTAGATATTCTTTTTATTTTACTTTTCAGATGATATATATATATATATATATATGTATGTGTGTGTGTGGAGAGAGAGAAACAGAGAGAGAGAGAGAGAGAGAGAGAGAGAAGGAAGGAAGAGAAAGCAGCCTTGTTTAGGGAATCAAATATGAAAATCTTAGTTATGACCTTTTTGAGCAACCTCTGAGCTCGTTTCAAAATGCCATGGAACTTCTGGATGCCAGCCCTTGCGGCGGTAAGCAAGAGTAGTTAGACAGTAAGTCTGTGGATGATCTTCCGGTGTCTAAATTGGTCTCAGGCATTTTGCAAACTTTTTCTTCTCTTTTCTGCCATTCGTTTAAATTTTTTGATTATTTTTTTTTTGTTTTTTAGTAACATCCTGTCCCAAATATTCCCTAACATTACCATTCCCCAGGCAGAGATTATACATACCTCTATACATTTGTTCATACATATATAAAAACAAAACATATATAAGCGTGTTGGGGTGTACACACACACACACACACACGCACACACACACATACACACACACACATACACACACACACACACACAGACGATGCAAAACACGGATCTCCGC
This sequence comes from Sepioteuthis lessoniana, assembly GCA_963585895.1. NCBI lineage: Eukaryota > Metazoa > Mollusca > Cephalopoda > Myopsida > Loliginidae > Sepioteuthis > Sepioteuthis lessoniana. The sequence goes on along the minus strand of OY757916.1, from coordinate 104,473,903 downwards.
TCAGACGCTGAAATGTGTAAAGATTTACGCGGGTATTTTTGCGCGAATATTGTCATGAGTAGACATTAAATGTACTATTATTTCAACAAGAATATATATTTTTTATGTTATTGTGGTCATATCTATCAGTATATCTATAATTATATAAAATATTTATTTTCATGTGTATCTAAATGTATTCAAATATTTATATAAATGCAGTAAGAAAATATGAATAATGAGGCAATTATTTGTGGATGCCTTCTCATATATACGTAGGTTATTCAATGAATCCGAGGCCTAGCGGTAAAAATCGCATTTATTATACAAAATAATTGTTTATTTTCCATATAGTATCTTTCTTTTTCCATGCATTTAATCCATCAGTTCCTAATAAATCACAGAATAAGCATTATACTGTAAGTTTCTGGTTTTCCGGGGTCCATTTGACGTTTTCATCTAGTGGGGGATGAGCAAACCACTTGTTTCTGGGTAGAAGAGTCAAGTTCATCATATGGTGCCTGAGGCGCTCCTAAAATAGGGAATGGTGACGATATCAAGCATTTTTGTGACGGCTGCGCTTGAGTCTACATTCAGGCATGACTCTACCTCAATAATATGACCTTGTGTCAAATCCGGCCTGGTGTGAGGTTGGATAAATAAACACATTTTTTATAGATATATAGATATATACATATATATTAATCGTGTGTATGTGTGTATGTGTGTTGTAGGTGTCTTATGTTCATGATGGTTCATTTCTGTACATCGAAGCAATCACTTTAGGTAGCCCAACACACACGTATTTTCAAACACAAACGTGTTTATCCACAAATTCACGCACTTAGGCATACACACATAGGCAGAGAAAAATATGATCGCACGTGCGCGTGCACACACACACACACACATATATATATATATATATATCGGGTAAAAGAAATCGGAATAACACATTTCTGCTTCTCATAGCTATGTTACACTGTCTGTATATATTGCATCCCAGATATCCATAGTCTCATTATCGATACTATGCTGAAATGCAATAGCTCTTCTCAACAAGTGAGCACTAAAGGTTGCCAATAACGTATGTGTAGAAAGTTATACATAAAAATTCCTTCACTTTCGCTGAGAATGATGATGGCTTTGAAGTAAGATATCAGGGTTTTTTTACATCAGTCGATCGCAGCCTTGAGAATCTTACAACACTGGAGATACAAGGAAACAGTCTGTCAGTGGATTACAATATATATATATATATATATATTGTCATCCACAGACAGACTGTTTCGTTCTATCAGAACTCTTCAGTATGGCTAGACAGGCTAGATTACCGAAGCTGGGATCGAAACCTGGCTGAATGAAACGCCAATCCAAGATGTTACCACTCAGCCACGAAGAAACCAGCGTAAGCGAAGGAAATTTGAACACTTATGTATCACAGTTGTTTTAACACTACAGCTTTATTTTAAAAATTTGATTGAAAAAATATTCAGGTAACTTGATTATGTAGTAGAGCTCACATCTATTTAATGTAGCCGCGTTCAGCCCCAATGAACGCCTCGATACGGATCCGGAACTGGGAGTATGCCTTTTCCATAAGCGCCGGCGGGAGCTCGGCGAATTTCTCGGCGGATGGCGGCGATCACGCTGGCTTTAGTGTTGTGGGTGGTCATGTTGGTGATGTTCTCGACAGATGTCCAAACGAAGTAGGCCAGCGGGTTCAGGTTGAGGGAGGAGAGGAGCCAGTGAGAGAAGGGTACAAAGTCGTAGCACTCCTTTTGACTTTTGGGCTGGCGGCGAGACACCCAGGGTCTCCCACCGACCACCTGATTGCGCCAGGGGATCACCACACTCTTCAGCACATCCAGGTACACTTTGGTGTTGACTTTTAAGCCGACTTCGAAGATATGAGGTTGCATGATGTGGCCCTCACTTGAAACCACACCAAAGACAATAACCGTAGCCGAAAACTTTGTTTTCATCACCCTGGGCACGTTGAACCGTCCGGATTTGCATTTTGAGAGTGCTGGCAATGGTCCTGTTGTCATTACTTGGATCAGTAGAGAGCATGAGTTGTACAGTGGCGAATTTCCAATCTCACTCGTTGAACATTGAGTCACTTTCAGACATGATAGAAGGCTCCTATCGATCTTGGGATTTGTACACAACTGGCCAACTAGTAGATGGTCTGCAACAAAAAAAAAAAAAGAAAACCGGTTTTCATTGAACAGAAATGAAATCATGTCGTCTTTTCTAGGGAAACAATTTCATCGTTCCACCCTGTATATATATATATTAGAGGAATGATTTAAAAGTCATCAGAAGAGCTTAGCTCTGATTGGCTGTTGCAAAATTATATATAGAGTCATTTCTGTGGTCATTTGTCTTGTATGGATGCGCAGGTTAGCTGCCGGGATGGGAGTTGGAGAAGATCAATGCCAACTAGGTCATTTGGGCGAGGGGATCTGATGTTGCAAGACCCGAAACCCCCCATGAACTCAAAGGAAACATCACTGATAACCCATCCCGATGCATCAATGAAGATATATATATATATATATATAAATTATCGTTATTAAATCGTGCTGCCAGCACAGATTCACCTGACTCTCACACTCCATCCAGCCCAATCGTTTATCGCTTCCAGCTAGTCTTCCAAACAACCACCTGTGGTAGATACGTTCTTGCAGATCTGGTACATCCATATGAAGGGGTCTAGAGAAGAACTTCACTCATGAGTTCGTCTTTGATTCTCGAACAGTTTTCCGAATATCTTGATATATATATATATATATATATATATATATATATATACCGTGGCTATCTTGTGGATAGTTACTTCTAGGATTTGTTCAAAAAACTTCGTTGCAATCTTGTGTGGTTCCCATCTGGTTCTATCCTTTTATTTGGCGTCCATGTGGTGCAATCATACACTAGTACACAGCAACGTATCGGAAGAAGGCAAACTAGGTATTCTAGAAACTGCAGAAGAAGTCAGAATTAACTGATAAGTGACGTTCTTATATTGACTACCACGAAAGGACCTACCAGGACTTACGCATATGAGCTCTGAACGGACACTGGTTGCAGTTTAGAAGATCTTCCAAAAGAAATAGGAACAGCCTGTTGATCTCCAGATTAAAATTGACCCAGTCAGATTCTATGGGTTCAGAGGGGTTGTTAAATATTTTTGTTTTATTAAAAGAGATACAATTAGACAAGGTGGTAATTGAGTGGAAAGGAACTTCGTAGTAATAAGTAAGGTATCTTTATTGGGAACCCAAAAAGTCCGCAATAAATAAAAATCAATTCTCAGATAATTAAGTAAGGGTTTTATTGCAAGAGAGATACAATAAGACAGACAAGGAATAGTAAGACACGCTGCTAATCCCCGACACAAGGACATATTTGTCTCTGCCTCCTGCAAGACAGGACTTGTCACAATTTAAATGACCCGATTATAGTGGGGTTAGGGGAGGGGAAGGTAAGAGCCGAGGTGAGGTTCGCGTCCTGCTGGTCTATGCAGGTCATCGGCTCACTTGTGCAATGTGAACACATGGGCCTAGCTGGAAATGGACCCAAACATGAAATCAGGCACGGATACCAGATTATAGCTTTAACTGGACCGCAGTGTCCAGTGCTATACAAAGGAGTCAATAATGAAGCTTAAACATCCGAAGGTTGCCCAGTCGAAGCCAGGGAACTTTCGGCCTCGAGTCTGCCTTAGATGGACAATGCCCCGTTCAAAATGAATGGCAGACGGCCCGGGTAAAAAGTCAGGTGGGAGCAAAGCCAACAGCAAATTAATTCAGTCGGCCTCATACCCTGACCAAGGACGGGTATAATGCCGTGCTTACTGTATATATAGTCAGACCACATGTCTGAGAATTGTTGTGGGATATTCTATTATAACACACACACACGTACACGTATATATATATATATATATATATATATATATATATATATATTGTCCAATATTAATGGAGGAACGTTTCTGTACATCAGAAAAAGAACTTCTTGCACACACACACATACACACACACACACACACACATATATATATATATATAGTATTATTCGGTCCAGTTAAACTGGAGTAGGGAGTAATTCCATCAGAACAAAAAAAAAAATTCAACATTGAACATTTAAATTTTCCTGGTAAAGAGCTCAATGAAACTGACATTACAGAGCAATAATTTCTTTAAGAAAAAACAAAAACCGGTCACATTAGGATTATCAATTTATTTCCATCCTGTTTTGGGTTTTGATAAAAAAACAAAAACTCCAAAACAAACAAAAAAAAACTATCAGGACTTCTCCAGATCTCATCCATAAGATCTGAAGAAGTCCTGTTAGTTTTTTTTTGGGGGGGGGGGTACTTTTGATTTATATCAAAACCCATAACACGATGGAAATAAATTTGTAATCCAAATGTGACAGGTTTTTGTTTTTTCTTTAAGATATATATATATATATTTATATATATACACGGTATAATTAATAATTGATCTTATTTAATCTAATTTAAAAGTAGACCCTTGATTTTTATCTATCTTTCAACACTTCATATTAATTATACAAAGTATCTGATAAACTGGACTCTTGAACTACAAATCAATCCCCCTCTTTAGAACTGATTTAATTGCTTCTCCATCTTTGAACTGGATGGAGTATGTAGCCCGGTGGAATTCATTTAGCTCTTTGCCCACTCACCTGTTTTACAATTTGGCAACTCTGGCTTTGAACCAAATAAGATTCTTTCATTTGTTTCGAAGATATTCAGCTTACTGTTTCCTCTGAAGAGGGGTAAAACTCTTCGGAAAAGAGAAGTCCTGAGTATAAGACTAAACAGTTAGGGAGGTTTCAGCTCCGGAGATCTATGGAATGGACTATACCTCTTCACTACCATTATTCGAATATCCTCAAATACACTGAATTGTAGTATATTTTAAGGTCCTATCTATAGGACAAAAAGATTTGCATATTGGCCTAGTGGGTAGAGTGTTCGGCAAAGGTCCGGGAGACCGGAGTTCAATCCCTGGTCGAGTCATACCAAAGATTTAAAATATGGTACTTGATACCTCCTGGCTTAACACTCAGCATGATAAGGTACGTATCAAGGGTAAAGTGCAGCAATCTAAGGAAATGAGTAGCGCCCTCTGTTATGTTTTGACCTTTTGACCCGGCAAAAAATGCCATTCAAGGTGGTGCACCGGAAGGAAGTGACACATCCCGGTCGCTGGAAATCGGAAGAGGTTGCGTAGGCGTCGAGGCGTGTCTATATTACTGCGTGGGAGTTTGAAGGTAATATAAGGCCGATGAATTGAGGACAGTGGGAGATAGGCGAGAAGGAGGGCAAGCAGTACAGTGGAAGACGGAGGTAGACGCGATCTAGTAGGGAAAGCCAGCACACAGAAGAGTTTACTCCAGGGTCCGGTTGAGCAGCCATGAAGAACGAGAAAGACACAACGCTGACGGCCATAACTTTGGGGTCAAAATATTTGAGTAATGTTCGGTCTCCAGCTCTCTCTCACACGCAAACTTGGAACAACCCTTTCGAAACTTACAAATAAAGATGTGAGGTTATAAAGAAGTCTTCCTGCGTCTTTCTGTGTGCGTCGTTTGTTCTTGCGACTTTATCATTGTGCGTCTGTTTGATTATTTATTGTGTCATTGTGATGCTGCATGAACATGTACATGTGTATATAAGCATATTTATTATGTGAGTATATAGCACCTCCCCAACCCCTCGGTGTAGTAGCTGCTGAAAAGGGAGCTTTCGTCTACAGTCGCCAACTTTACTTCCTTTTTATGAATGTGATGTCCTAACGTCTAGGCCCAAATCAACCTTAGATGGTGTGAAATGACGGTAAAATCAATCGATTGAGTCCTTGTAGAGGTGAATCTTTGTATCCAAATAATTAAACAAGTGGTTGCTTTAAGAAAGAATAAAAAGTAACAATGAGATTTGCAGAACTGTCTAGGAAATTAATGGAATACCTTGGTGTTTATCTGCCTTTAGAATCAAATGCTTCATTTACGTTATAATTGTGGCGTAATAACGATGATGATAATAATAATAATAATTCTACCTCTTTTTTTATCTAATAAAACTCTAGCTGAAAGGAAAACAGAAAGAAGCAAAAGTTAATAGGATGTGTAAGTTTCCTCAGTTTGTGTACATAGTCGACCCTAAGAGCACATCGGACAGCCCGCTAACCTGTTATTAATTTAAAATGGACATCATCAATTCCTTGCATTAAGTGCATATGAAGTAACAGTTCGAAATTACTAACTATCAATGGGCATCAGCTCTTTTGTGCATCGACTCTTGCCTCTAAATGCAAGCATAATATTGCACAGTGTTGTTCAAATAGAGTTCAGAAAAGCTTTAACGAGATTCTATTACAGTTTTAGTTATAGATTATCAGACAACTGATTGTTAAGGTTTTTTTCTTTTTCTTTTTTTTTTCTTGTCAAATTGAAGATTTTCATGTGGTCTACAATATCCGGAGTATGTCGGGGACAGTCAATTGTCGTTCTAATTTTGTTTTCTTTCTTTCTTCCTTACTCCACATTTAATATCTTTCTTTCTTTCTTCCTTTCTTTCTTTCTTTCTTTCTTTCTTTCTTTCTTTTAGCTTTTTTCTTTATTGCAGTTTTCTTTTTTTTGTATTGTTTTTTTCCTTCCTTTGCTTACTTCCATTCTTTCTCTTCTTTTCATTTTCTTTCTTTCTTTCTTTTTTTCTTTCTTTCTTTCTCAAGCCTCAATTTCCTCCTTTTTTTCAATTCAAATTTATTTCTTTGTTAATTACTTTTTACTTTTTATTAAAAAAAAATGTCTACACTTTCTTTCGATGTTTTCTTCTTTTTTAGGCTTTTCATTTTCATTTTTTCTTTTCTCTCATTCGTTTTCATTCTAATCTCTTTCATATTCACATTCATTCCTTATTACTTTATTTTGTTACATCATCTTTCTCCCCACTCTTCCTTGTTTTATTATTGATCTTTCATGTTCATCTTCACCTTTTTCTTCTCTAAATCCCTTCTTCTACCATTGTTCCACCAGGAACAATTCTAGAGCAATTATACTTCTTTTTTTCTTTAAAAGTAAAATAAAATATTTTTCTTTAACGACGGCCAAATTACTCAAATTGTAATGGTTATATAGTAATTTTGCAATTGGACGGCGATTGGGAAAATATTTTACCGATTTTATTCGTTTTTAAAAAAGAGTATTGTTTAGACCTAATTTCAGACACTCGTCCCAGTGACTCTGAAAAAGCACCTGCTAAAATCAAAAATACTGACACAAGCGTTTATTATAAGAAGAGCGATATAACTTTACACAGAGTCCAATGATTACTCTAATGTCATATTAATGAGATAATGACAATGATAATATTCATTGATCTGTGTTATCTGTACCAAGGCTGTGAAAAAAATACAATTTCTTGGTTATCCTGCAAGGTCAAGGGACATTGCTGGTTTTGTTTCTCGTTGTGAAGTTCAGGAACTGTTGATATAAAGGTTAGAATTAGGCTTCCAATGAATTTTAAAAGCTGAAAATATGGACAGTTAATTTGGTTGTTTGTTTCAAGGTGCTTTTTCTGTTTCGTTTTTCTTTTATCAAAACAGGCGTGCACAGAGATGCTATGATTATAGATTATTATAGTTCTAGCTTTAGCTAGACAATGGGATTCACCAAGAAAATAATAGTTTAGAATTAGAACTGCAAGCTTCATACGAATCGGTTTTATCTTGGTTTAGAAAAAAGACAGATATTTATTTTCCAATGATTAAAAAAAAAAACAGACGATACACACACATACACACACATATACACGCACATACATACACACACAGTGGGAGTATTTATATATGCAATATAAGTATGTCTACCTCTCTGCATGTCTTCGTTCCTTGGGTTTTATAATTAAACGCATATCAACCTTTATGGGTTACTAAATTCAAAAGCCATTCTAAAATAATATACATATTTTCAAAAAGATTAAAACTTAACTCTATAGTCATAAATGTTAGGAGGAACAATCTTATGTACTACACCATCTTAATGTAATATAATGGCCGAGGGATTTCGTTTTATATATCTTGCCTATCGGTTTGGTTAGGCTGAGAACCTTTCGGTTGTGTGCATAGGTTAGTTTGGTGCAAACATGTGCGCAGGTGCTCACGCGCGTGCGCGGAGGATGCATCATTCACAGATGGCAAAATAAAACCCCAGATAGGAAATGGGACCAGGAGGTGTGAATGACGTCATGCACCGGAAGCGTGCATGGAGGATTTTAAGGATTTGAGAAAAGTCAGTTAGTTGAGTTCATGCCAGGGAAGAAGACGGTTGACTTTCGGGGCTCACCGAGATCAGACCCGTAGTTTGCGGTGGGGTGCCGCGCGTGGTTTAAGGCAGATGGAAAAGTCAGCTTAGAAAAAATTGTGTATTTCTCTCCTCATGTCGAAAAACCTTTTAACTCAAAAGTAATAAAAAGTTTCGTACCTGAACTAAGAAGTCGTGTGTTGTGTTTCGGGATTCCTATGTTATCTATATATGAGTTATGAACATTCTATGTACATTTCACAAATTTATGTATGGTTATGTAACTTTAATATAGATAAACAAACTAGTCAATCGAAAAAATTCTATTTGATTTAGTATATATATTATAAAAAGTAAAGTTCGTTAAATACTTTAATCCAATATCTGTTACAATATTAATCCATTACTCATCACAGTTAACTTAAAAAAGAAGAGAATAGTTCTTTCTAATATAAATAACAAGGAGTGCATTACTGTAGCATATCCACGTCCAAAAAATAACGACCAAGATACGAACATGTGAAATAGACATAGGGAATCCGAAAAACACAAAATTGGTTCAGGTACGAAACTTTTTATTACCTTTTTGAGTTTAAGGTTTTTCGGCATGAGGAGAGAGAGAAACAATTTATTTCTATGCTGACTTTCCATCTGACCCCACCTCGTGCGGCACATTTCGTAGACACCAACTGGTCTCGCCGAGGCGAGACCAAAAATCGACTACCTTCCTCTAGACTCGAATCTCAACTCACAGTCTTTTTTTCAAATCCCAAAATCCTCAGCTCGTCGCTTCCGAGGATGACGTCATTCATGTCCCCGGTCATATTTTCTATCTGGGGTTTTTATTGCAATATCTCTGATTGTCCCATCCACCTCGCGCGCGCGTGAATACCTGCACTCACTGTGTGCACCTAACTAACCCATGCTCTAAGCCGAAATGTTCTCAGCCTAACTAAACCGAAATGCAAGATATATAAAACGAAAAATGATAATATAAAAAAAATCTCTCCGCAATTATATTACAATTACGATATTCTTCCGAAATAGACGCTTAGTCAAATTAATAATGATATTAATCATGTAGACTGCGTGGACTATTATACTGAATACTTAAAACAAACATTAATTTCATAGAAAATTAGGAATCAAATCTTATCTTTATTTTAATTATACGATATTTAATTGAGTCTCAATTCAATATAATACCAAACGATATTCACCTGTTTTTTTTAAAAAGTTGATAGTTATTTGAATTATTAGTAACATATTCTTTAAATAAAAAAGAAGAAGCATAGAAAGGTAGGTGTGTTCTACATCGTGTTCAAAGTATAAAAATATTAAATTCCATCTGATGAAGGCAATTTTTGTAGACCTGAAATAAATTTATAACGGAATTGCTGAATTGATATTTTTCGTAAAATTTATATATATATATATATATACTCCTCTCTCTCTCTCTCTATATATATATATATATACTCCCCTACCCCCGTAGGGTTGAGTTCTCCGGCGAATGAAGTAATCGTGTTGCCATTAGCGTTTATTGCAAGTCTCTTCATATATGAATTGAGGTCTCGGTAGCCGTTAAACGGATGTATGTAAACAATATTGTGATTCATAACCGTTTAAAATTTACTTCGCTGCTACTGGCTCCTCGTGGCTGAAGGGTTATAAGCTTTGATTGGCGTTTGAGTCAACCGAGTTTCGATCCCAGCTACGGGAAGCTAATATATCTAGCCACACTGATGAGTTCTGATAGAACGAAACAGATCTCTCTGTGGATAACGATATATATATATTGTTAAAAAGAAGAAAATTAGACGATCTACACCTTTATAAATTTATTGCACCAGTATGTCATCAGATTCTTCAGATGCATTTTAAGCGTGATTTCTGTTTAAATCCATCTGAAAAGCCAGTTGATATACAGGTGGTATAGATTCATAATGGAGTACATTAATTAATTTTCTATTTTTTAACGATATACCTTGCTCTGCATGTGTTTTATATTAATTAGCTGTGCATTGACCAATCTCTTTGGATTATTCACAGACTTAAAAAAGAAATTATATATATATATATGTGTGTTGTTGTGGACCAGTAAAGGGTCCGGAAGAAAGACACGAATTCGGGTTTACGTGGAACAAAGTATATTAACGAAAGTATAATACAACAGAGATAAAAAGGTATTGAACTCCAGTCTGACTGCCAAAGTGTTAGGCTGGAATAAACTTAACCACCGAGATGAATATTCTCCCGGTATTAATAGCAACACCAAGAGTTCATTACAGTCCACAAGTTGGGTACCATAACACACACACACACACACGCATACATATATATATATGCATATATATATATATATATATATATAATGTTGCTCTATTTGTTGTTATCGACTGTGTAGGTGTTCAAGAGTTCCCATGATTAGATGAACTGTTCAACCATCCCATACAATTAGATCAAGAAATAAAAGAAAATATACCGTTTTCTCTGTGAAGGAAAACTTACACTATCAAAACCCAACAACAATAGCGCTGGAAATGCATAACCTTGTGAAAATAAAACTATGATCAGAACTGAGCGATCAAATCCCACAATAATGAAATATGCGACATTCGCAATCACTGTTATCCTGCAATGGCTAGTCGTTGAATAACAGCTTATGGGAGAAGAGAGTATTATACGAACTACATAAACATATAGCGCTCGAAACCATAGGATGCAGCATCATACATGTGAAGCAAGGTGGGTGAATCACTAGCGCGCTTCAGTAACTGCTGGGTTAAGGAACTTCATAGGTAAACAGTTAGGATCAAATAGGGAACTACTGCCTTTTTTGCATAAGAATGGCGTCTATTGATGAGGAAAAAAGAAACAGCTATTAAAAGATTACCATGACCCTATTTCATACAATAAGTCCACACTGCATCGCCCTTCCCGAGCGTAAATAACGGGCGATTTCTGCTGAGGTTCGAACTCTGACTACATGTTTTATTCCTGAGATAAATAAAGGGCCATAACACTTGGATATAACAATATAACTCTTACTTTATTTCTCAAAAGGGCCCAAATTAGCGTATGGTGTGAGAGAGGCTGAAAAAGGGAGACGAATGAAGCGGATACAGATTAGCAGAAGACAGCTATATTGACCCTTTCTTCTTAGCTACGTTATACTTCCATATTCAGAACCCCACTTTGCACTATTTCTGTTTCTCAGCCGGGTTACCCTGTGGTCCACTGCCCCCGCCCCTCTGGGCATTCGCTAGCCTTGATTCTCGTCACTTTTTGTCTCTGTGACTGACCGTCTGACGTAGGTACCAGTATATTTATAATTTCCCAACGACCACCGTTCCGGTTGTCATTACACGCGACTCGCTTCCGTCTGTCAACCCAGGTGAGCTGATTACACCCACACATCGTTGTCTTCCTGTCCATACTGCTGGAACATGAAACAGGTTCAAGTGTTTCTGTGTATCTATAAAAATACAATTAATTATTTGTTTACACCCAGTTAAATGATCAAACAGTTCTATTTGTAACAATTTAATTAGGCATAAGTCATTTTTTTGCATACTGTTTAAGTGTCAAAATTCTATTGGGTCCATATATAGGACCCTATCAGGTACTATCAATCTGAGCCAGTGTGGACCTGGGAGCAATGGCAATGTAGAAGGACTCCACAATCTCCAAAGCTCCAGGATCACTAGAGTCTCACCATCAGATTATTTAACATCATATCGGACACTCATCTTACATATCTACAAAGAAGCAGTCGGTGTATTCTACAGCCCCAGTCGACTAGGCTTAAACTTTCTTTGATGCAAATGCATTCTTAGTGACACGCAAGTTTTGTCCAACCAGCAGGGCCTTACATGTATCGGTTCAGTGAGGACACTGAATGCAGTCATAAAAAAACCTGCCAGGAAAGATTATCAATAAGGATGGGTGGTGAAAGAGAGAGAGAGGGAGAGAAAGAGAGAGAGGGTTGAGTAACTTTGTGCAATTTGCACAATTAATGATATATATATATATATATATATATATATTCGTAATCATCAGGTCGTGTGGCTATCATGGATTTCCCTGAATATCTCTCGTCATTCGTCGCTATCAACCATTGTTCCTGGCAAGTCTCCCAGACTACATCCTGTGTCCCCACAGAGTTGTTGATCGTTGGTTCTTATTCGTTGGCCAACTCAGGCTCGTCCATGTGAAGGGGTCCATAAGAGAATGTAACTTATTAGTTTCTATTTGCTTCTCCAGCAGAATCCTGCATAATTTGTTTTTATTTGGATGGCTTTAGAGATAAGTGACTATACAGCTTCTATTTGCGGAGATGTTGCTTACAGGTTTATTCAATATGGCCCCTCACATTTTTATGCAGTTCCAGTCTAGCTCTTTTCCTATACGTTTTGTCAGCGTCCATATGGTACATCCGTTAAGTACTAATATACGAGGGGCCAACGATAAGTTTCCAGACTTTTTTCGTATGGGCACTTTTATTGGTAGTACACACATGAAACTCTTGTCCCCTTCGAAGTAATCTCCTCCGGCTGCAACGCACTTGTTCTACCGTTCCAATAACTTCTGGAAGGCTCCATGGAAGTCCTTTTGTGTCAGCGTGTCAATGACCTTCGTCACAGACTCTTTCATCTCCTCAATTGTCTCATAACGACAGCCTGTGAGATTAGGGAATAACCAAAAGTCACTGTCTTGATGCCCATCTTGGTCAAATAGTCTTTGAGAAGGATGGAGTTGTGGACTAGTGCATTGTCCTGGTGGAAATGTCACTGACCCAATTTGAAGAGTGCTGGCCTCTTCCGACGGAATCTCTTCCTGAACTCCCTTAAAACCTCAACATAATGACCCTAAACCTAACCTTTTGGCCAATCAACTCTGGTGTTCTGACTTCCTTACTACTCCAGCACCTCTCATCATCCCCCACCGACCCCCTGCCATCCTTGAATCTCTTATGCTTCTCAAAAACTGATGCTCGATTCATGCAAGATGCTCAAAAGCAGCCTGAAGCATTCCATATGTTTCTGTGGCATTTTTTCCAAGTTTAAAACAGAATTTTATTTCATATCGTTCTTCTAAAGTGTCAGATTGCATTTTTGAAATTCACCAGCAGTGACAATCAGGTTTTAGTAGGGTGTATTCCAATTGCTGCTGTAGCGGTTCATTTAAAGCTGAAATCATAAAAATTGGTCAGTCATCTTATAAGATGTATAGCAATAACATACGTCAATTATAAATGCCCGTACGATAAAAGTCTAGAAACTTATCGTATGCACCTCGTATATATATATATATATATAAACATGGGTGGGTGGGTGTTTGTGTGTGTATTCAAAAAATATCGAGTCTGACGTTCTATTTACGAAGACAGACATGAACAATAAATGAGGATTTATTTAATATTTTCAAATATAACAGTTGGCACTCAAAACGCCAAGAACCAGCGAGTTTTTCATTCGTCGAAGCACGTCTGAAAATCCGCTCTTAACAGGGTTTGAAGCAGCGCCCGCGTAATTTTTTTCAGTATTCTCCACATCCAAGGATACTACATTTAGGATTTACCTTCAGTGAATGAGTTATAGTCACACACAGCTATCTCTAAAGTTGATCATCATCATCATCATGTCGTACCACAGGCACGGATATCCCTGAGCCTCTCTCGCCACTTTTCCCTATCGTTCATCGCCTCTGGCAGGTCTTCAGGGCTACATCCCGTATCCTCACATAGCTGTTGTATGTATGTTCGAGCTGGTCATCCTGCTTTTGCCCAGCCATATGTGGGGGTCTACAGGAGTACATTACTTATGATAGCTCGGCCATATGTGGGGGGCCATAGGAGTACATCACTTATACTGAGCTAAATTTGATACCCCTGCATAATCCGCTATTTTGGCAAAAATTTTCAGTAAGAGATACCAAGATAAGCTTCATAATTTCTTTGAGTATTGTATTTACTCGCCCACTCTTCCGCGAGGAGCATATGACATAAAATCAATTTTAAATCACATTAAAGCAAGTTTGATTACTGAACTTAACCTTTTCCTAGACTGGGTTGCATAATAAAAAATTAAAGAAAACAGTCTACTCGAATATTTCCTCATAGTTGGTGAAGTAAGAACATTATTCATAAGAAGTGGATTGCAAAGAGCCTCATCCAGGATTTAATTTGGGGTGTGATGACATTTTTGTTTGATGATTATCTGTATATTAAGCCGGCCTCCAAATTTTTTTTAGTTGGACCTGATTTGTTTCGATATCGACTATCTATTATATCATTCCTTCTATTATACACATGTCATCATTTAAATTTTGAAATAAAAAAATCAAACTTAAGCTTTGGTTTCGATCCGTTTCATATATATATATATATATATATATATATATATATATATAATAAATAGATATACGATATACATATATTTAATCCATGGAATATAGACTGCGACCTCTGGGTTTCATGGAGCAAAAACAACAACCATCAAGCAGTTAAGAAGGTGGAATGAATTGAAAATCTAAAATACGATAAAATACTGACAAAAACCGCTAGGATTTCGTTTATGTGTAGTTGTAAATGTGTGAGTGTATGTGGGTGTGTGCGTATGCGTGTATGTGTTATCGTTACATATGACTGCCTGATGATTGCTGTTTTACAAAAAACTCCATGAAACCCAGGGTTGCGGTCTATATTCCCTGAATTAAATATATATATATATCTAATATATATAAATATTTATTATCATATAATAGCTCTATCCTAGATATTGAGCACTCTACATATTATATTGCACTTGGTTCGGCACTTACCCACAAAGTGATTTAGTGACAACCAACACTCTTATAATAATAATAATAATAATAATAATAATAATAATTTATATATATATATATATATATCCTTCTATTTTTTGGGCGCAATAAATTATTCCTCTTTCAATTAATAATTACTAAATAATAATTAAGCAGCCATTGTGTAATTCGTATATGAATAATTACGTATTCATACCTTGGCAAGACAATCTAATATATTAAACACAACCCGTGTAAAATAACTTTGCCTATTTCTTTGCGAGTCGTAATTCGACTAATTGCTCGACAGCTTTCGATGTCCTTGTATGACAGAGGAAAACAATGATATTTATTTGTTATGAAAACGTTTAGTTTATTGCACTTATTAACAGATGTTGTAATCAAATGAATCAAATACAAAATTACATCAGATTGTCATGAGATTGTCGTCAATTGGTAATAATTACAATTGCAACTAAAAACCAGCTCTGATGATATTGAAATCCTAATTAGTCATAAAACAAATGCTAACGTCACTGATGAGACATTTTACACGTTTTTTTTTTTCTTTTTTTTTAGTAAAAAGCGCGTAAAAAACTACATTTGACACTTTTTCCGTATCAATCGCCCGACAATACAAACAAATTATTTTGACAGTCTGCAGTTTTATTGACGAATTTCTGTGGTCTTCAAATTACCTGGTAACAATTTCTCTTCGTCAGTATTGTTAATATCATAAATATATTCTTCTGTGATATCTGAGTGATATATCGTATATAAATTCCTAAGCCTAAAGAGGTGTATGCCGATTACGGTTTAATCCCTACAAGACTTAGTATGTACTTTCGGATAAACCTCGAATAAGTTAACTTTATCCCCATGCAGAGGAGTAAAAGCCCCTTCAAAAAATGGGTATCCTAGGTATGCTACTAAACTGTCAAATCTGATAGTGAGGTTTCGGTTCTGGAATATTGCGTGATGAAGACACCCCTTCATTGCCATGACTCATAGGTACGCAGTGTCCCGGATTTGTACCTGTAAGGCTCCTATCTTTGGGTCAATTTATTTGTATTTGATAGGAATACTTATGTATCATATAACTGTGTGTAAAAATCTTTTAAGAAATCATCGCAGTTGGCTGGGGCTGCAGAATACACTGATTGCATCTCTGCAGAGGAGTAACCCACCACCAACGAGTGTCCTAGATATGACATTAAACTTTCTGATGCTGATGTTCCAGTAGCTTTGGGGAATCCAGAGTACCTCTTCATTGCCATTGCTCCTGAATCTTCTCACTACCGGCGCGGTAGCACCTGATTGGGTCCTTCCTATGAGTCAAATAGAAATGTTTGACATTCAGACCTTGTGAAAACAAATGACTTTAGCTAAATTGAATGGTTTGAAATAGAACTGTTTGATTATTTTACTGTATGTAAACAAATGACTGATGTTTAACTGAATTGTCTGTTATACATTGTAAAACTTGGAACCATTTAACTTTCATGACTTATGCTAAATTAAATTGTTTGATCATTGAACTGTGTGTAAACAAATGACTGACGTTAGTGATATATAGCAATACTTATAACAATTCAACTTTGTCGACTTATATTTACAAATTATATATACCTGTTATATATGAATAAACCGGAGTTGGCATTAAATAACCTACAATAGTTTATATGCCATAAAACGAAACTAAATTAACTTTTAAAAAATAGCTTCACAACCAATATAGATATCATCATCATCATCATCATATCGTGCTGGCAGCACGGATATCCCTGACCATCTCTCGCCACACCTCCCTATCGTTCATCGCCCTAGGTAGGTCTTCAGGACAACAACCTGTATCCTCACATAGCTGCTGAATGTACGTTCGTGCTGGTCGTCCTGCTTTTGCGCGGCCGTGTGTGGGGATCCATAAGAGTACATCTCTTATGAGTTCATCTCTGCTTCTCCAGCAATGTCCTGCATGTCTGGTTCGCCTAACTTGAATAGTTTTCGTGATAGGGGGCAGGTGGCCGTACAGTTGGTGTCTTGTGGGGTGTTGCTGCCAGGACTTGTTCAGGATTGCACGCAGCAATCCAAAAAAATATAGATATAAACGTATATTATACGAAGTTCCCTATCATCGAGGCATAAAATAAACCCAGATGAGTAAATATGCCTTTAAAAGCAATCAATAAATCAATCAATCTATCAATCAATAGCTTATTTGTTTGTGGTTACGAGCAACACAATCGTTCTAATTTAAATTTTAGAAAAGGAAAATTCCATTTAAACGTGGTGATTATCTTTGCATCTGAAGAAGATTATATTCGAATAAATCTTTTAAAGTTAAGAATATAATTTAAGGACAATAATCTATCTATCTATCTATCTATCTATCTATCTATCTATCTATCATTAAAACATATAGCTAAATAAAGAGCTTGGTTACCTAAACTGATACTAAGCATTGAAAGCCAGCCATTGAAAGGCTGAGCTCAAATTAGAACTAATCAAGAATCGGCCGATTCTTGGGGTCTTTTTCCTTCAGACTTGATGCTAGCTCGATTCATCCGGACAGAAACCTTTCTTAGGATTACGTTAAAAAAGTGAAATTTAAATGTATTTTCTTTTATACAAAGAGCAACAATTTATTTACTTTTTGAATGTTGTCTACATTTCTAGAAGGGATTTAGGGTATTTTTGCACTGCTGAATCAGGAAATGGCATTTGCTTCTCTCCATCAGGTCAGGATTTGAGCTAAGTTGATTGAAAAAAAACAGATCTTGTGACAAAATCAATTACATTTTTGTGGCATTATTAGCTGATTTTTGTCAACACATATCCTAAATGTTATGACCGGTTATTAAGGTTCAATAAATAAATAACTCAACACGGAGATATGAGTGCCACACAAATGTATCCAAAAGTCTCTGAGGAGGTCTCCTTGGTTCAACGTAAAAGAAGATAGGCATGGTGCTTACTACTGCTGCCGCTGCTGCTCTCTGCTGCTCTCTGCTCTACCAGCTTAGTTCTTGGTTAATATTCTCTTTGGGCAAGTCAATTAATCTGGTAATAGGCGAGTCACCTACAAACTAAATATGTTTTAAGAGAAAAAAATGTTTTGCCAACAACATATATTGATTACCTGATTGAAACATCGATTACTGTAAACTGAATGATGGGCATTGATAACAGTAAGTACACGTAAATTGCATGTTGCTTCAACATTGTTCAAACTTCAGGGCTTGAAATTCCGTTTCTTCGAACTCCTGGAATGCTCATCGGGAGAGAGTTCTGTCTTTAGATTCCAACAATAGTCAGCCATCATAACTGCGTCCCAGCGAACCTGATACCTGGTTTCCATCTCTTTCAGGTCCTGATGGAATTCTCCCCCTACTCGTCACTCATTGAACCCAGGTTCTCAGGAAACCGGTCCATATGTGAAAATAGGTTGTGAATCTCGATGATCATGTTGCAGCCCAGGCTTCTGAAAGCAGTCAGCATGTTGTTGACGGGTTCTGTGTAGTTTCTGGCCTTATTGTAGCCAAGAAAGTTCTTCACAACCAGAACAAATGCCTTCCAAGCTTCCAGTTCCACTTTGTTCATTGAGTTTTCGAACTCTGGATCTCTGATGAGCTGTCGGATCTGGGGACCGTCAAAGAAAGATTCCAGCTTTCAACTTCTCCATGGTCAATCCTCGAAAAGCCTGGCACAAGTAAGAGACTTGGTGAACTGCTTGATAAAGCCGAGCTTGATGTGCAGCGGTGGGAAGAGTATTCTGTCTCTGTCCACCTGAGGGTCATTGATGACATTCCTTTCTTTGCAAGGTACCAATTCCTCCTGCAAAGGCCAGTCCTTTTTCGTGTAATGCTGAGCACGGTCCCTACTATCCCACATGTACAGAAAACATGGGTACTTGGTGAAGCCAGACTCTTGTCCCAACAAAAAGTTTACCATCTTCAGGTCAACACAAATAAACCACATATGCTGATCATAACCAATTTTCTCCGGCACATACTTCACCGCTTCATACTTTTCCTTCAGTGTAGTCGAGTGAGCGATGGGTACAGAGGCAAACTGGTTGCCGTTGTGTATTAGAACATATTTCAGTGATCACTTGCTGCTGTCAATGAACAATCTCCAATCTTTGGTTTCGTACTGTGGCATTCCAAGCTTGAGCAGAAGCTGAGCAATATCTGCACTGTACACCAAGTCCTTCACTGAAGAGGAAAAATGGAGGTACTCTTTGTGCCTGTTGCGGAAGAAGCAGATGCGAGCAATGTCAGAGAGGAGGTTTTTTTCCTTCAATCTGGACGCCAGCAGTTCGGCAGAGTCCGTTGAGATCGCGAAGTAGATCATTCAACTCCTTTGGGGAAAATGGATGAGGAGTATCATCTTCAAGAACCACTTCATCTTCGTCTTCATGTCCTTCAACAGTGGAGGCATCTTCATCATCAGGAAGTTATCCGAAGATACTATTTACCAACCCCTCCGCTCGGGCAGGATATGACACAAGGTCAATTTTTAAGCGGAGTTTAACAGGTTTGAATTCAGAGTTTTCCTTCTCCTAGACTAGTTGGCTCACCAAGGCTGAAGAACCTAGTCTGCCCTACTATTTACCCATAACTGGAGGGAGAAGTTATCCGAAGATAGGCACTGGAATTTTATCACAATGAGCTAGAGGACGACGTGCTGATTGAAGATCAGGATACTTGAGGCTGCCCCGGTTCTTTCAGTTGATCCCAGTCACATCAACAGCGCAGAAATAGCAGTCAGTGAAATGGTTTGTCGGCTCCCTCCAAAGGATCGGTTTTCCAAAGTTCAGAGTCCTCTTGCCATTGGTCCACCCACGCAGAGTCTCAGTGCATGCCTTGCACACCATGTGTGGCACCCAAGCTTTATCCTGGTAAGCAAGTTTAATACCAAAATAAGCATGGTAAGCACCTGTTTTGAAACTTGTGACTGGCTTCCTATTAGGAGCAATAGTGTATTCTCCACATATGTAGCAGAACACGGCGGGCGTTTTTCTGCACGATCTTCTGGCTAAGCCATCTCATTCACCTGGAAAACAAAAATAGGAACAAATTAGTCATAAATTGATGCCACCGCAACACACCGCGTTCCATTTTTGGCGCCACCAGCACGACAACGCAAATATTCCGCAACATACATGAAGCGAAAACATCCGTACATGCGTGGTTGGAGTTTCCTATACACTTCCTGGAGCGGCTGCCCCATTAACTTTAGTTTTGATCCACCAACTTTATGCTTTGCCGCATCAATTTTTGGAAGATTTCGATGTTTTATGACTTCAAAGTGGTCCCTTTTCGACATAATCCCCCAGAACTATCGGACCTGAATACTTTTTGTCATTAAAATAATCATTCCCAATCAAAACAATTATTCGACATGCCATTTTACCCCCACCAACTTCTTCTAAAATGCTCCACACATGCGTACATGTGAACAAAAACGTAAAAAAACGTGTGGCCATAGCTCAAAAATTGACCTGATTGAGCAAAACCAATGTAATTTTTGGATTCAGCGCATCAGATTCGTCCTAAATCAGCTAAAAAACGCTGACAACATATTTGTTGTTGACCAGTATAATTGATCAGCAATTTCAAATAAAGTTTGCAACCACTCTTCATTGTATGTATTAGTTCATAAAATTGTATTTTTTTAAGTTAACCTTGTGTTTCTTTCTTCCTTAGTTTCGTTTTAATATGTTTTTATTAAGTGTGAGCTCATTTCTCAAGTTTAGGTCAGAAAACCAACACTGTCTATAAAGAATATAGTAGCTCGAGACGTAGTCATTAGCTGAAACATGGTCTTAAATTTTATCAAACACTGAAATAAGACGATTTTCAAAGAAGAAAATTTGATTTAAAAATAATTTTATGATGTAAAATAAAAGCTTTATGACTCACTACAATGTGTACTTATTGATATAAATGTTTATATAATTGAAAAAATAAATTTGGGGTCTCTTGTAGGTATGTCGGAATATCTCCCTCATTTAATACTGTGATTCATGAGAACTTAGTCGATTGGTACAGACAGCTCCTTTCAGCTAATACCTGGCTATTCTTTATCAAATATGATCGGTTTTGATCATAGCTTGGACTGAATTTGTAACAAAAACGTTTTTAAGAAAGGTGAATCTTTAATTACTACACAGAGCTTTTAAGCTCATTTCAAGGTGCATCGGAATGACGCTGTTCTCACTTAGATAATCAATACTAGGTTGGGAACTTTAAAATAGAAGCCAACATCAGGAGGATGTCATTTTAAAGGAAGAAAAACAGTGAATTAATCAGTGATTTTTTTTTCAATAACCTTGGCCTTTTGTTAACTTTTTAAAATATCGTCGGTCAAAGCTATTGATAGGCTATCGATCATATGGAAGTCAGACCTGGCCGATAAAACGCTACGCAGTTTCTTCCAAACAGCGGTCGTATCGATACTGATGTACGAATGCACTACCTGGACGCTAACTAAACGGATGGAGAAAAAGCTTGACGGCAACTATACAAAAATGCTGCACGCAATTTTGAACAAGTCCTGGAGGCAACATCCCACAAGCAGCATTTAAACGGCCACGTACCTCCCATCACGAAAACTATCAAAGTTAGACGAACAAGACATTCAAGACACTGCTAGAGAAGCAGGGACGAGCTCATAAGTGATGTTCTCCTATGGACCCCCACATATGACCGAGCTAAAGCAGGGCGACCACCCCGAACCTACATACAGCAGCTCTGTGAGGATACGGGATATAGCCCTGAGGACCCGTCAGAAGCGATGAACGATAGGGAGGAGTGGCGAGAGAGGGTTAGGGATATTCTTTATGGTGGCACGACAAGATGATGATGATGATATCTGAATAAAAAAGGCGTTAGCTAGATGGAGCTACCATTGCTATTTGGTTAAAATCTATTGCACCACTAGGTCGACAATTAAAAATGTCGGAGGTATTTCTGTCACACCCTTGTAGAATGAGATGTTTTCAATGTCTTGCAATAATTTCTTTATTTTCCATGACGTTTTACGTTGAGTGTCGTTGCTCCAACATAATAACTACCTCTCTACGGAAGGAGAGCATATGCTCAACACATTGACAGTGAAATGTATACACGTAGGCCAGGTCAAAAAATTGCTCGGTGAGCGAGAACAGTGTCAAGAAAACCTAAAAAAATCTACCAAGGCGCACTCCGCGACAATCGTCCATTTTTTTCTATGTTCAGCTTACAGACATATGCTCACTCATATTCCCAATAGATAGGTGAAATATAATATCAGCTTACTTTTGAAAAGGAGCTTCCTCTTCAGACAAAACCTTCCTCTCATCTAAAAGGGGTTATGGCTGGTTTTATTGCCCAGTGCGTGTGGCAATGAATGAGCATACAGACAGAATTATGTACTTTTTCTCCCCTCCTTGCGGGATAGTTGTTTGGTTGTTTCGGTTTTATGGCATATCAACCTTTGTAGGTTATTTAACGCCAAATACATTTTTATGCAAATAGTTCTATTTCAAACAATTCACTTGAGGATAAGTTCACAATTTAAGAGTAAGTACAGTTTAATCGTGAAAACCATTTCTATTTCAAGCTATTCGGTTTAGTCAAGCAGGTCTATTTCAGCTAATTCAGTTTAGTATCAGTACAGATTTTGTTTACACACATAGTTAAATGTCAAAAAAGTTCTATATTAAACAAATCCATTTGGTGTAAGTACAGTTTCAATGTCAAAAAACAGTTCCATTTCAAATAATTCAGTTTAGCATAAGCATGCAGTTTAAATGTAGGTACACGGTTAAATTGTCAAAAACATTTCTCTTTCAAGCTATTCAGTTTAGTTAAACAATTCAGTTTAGCATAAGTATGCGATTAGTTCTATTTAACCCATAGATAGGGCCCTATCAGGTGCTACCAGGCCGGGCCAGTGTGGACCTGCCAATGAAGGGGTGCTCCGCATTCCCCAAAGCTCCAGCATCACTGGAACCTCATCAACCGATTGTTTGGTGTCACATCTAGGACACTCATTGGGAGGTGGGTTCTTACCCCTCTGCAGAGGTGCAGTTGGTGTATTTTACAGCCCTAGTCAACTGGGTAATCATTTGCGGGAGACCTGATACATGCGAAATGTCTCTTATAGTAAACTGACAATGGAAAACCGTTTACGTTCGAGAGAATCCAAATAAATACCTATATGAGTGAGAAAGATGAATCAGTTCGAAAATTAGTCAGACATTTTGTGGTCTGTATTTCGGAACTTTATTTCGGTTAATTGTTATTCGAAAGCTTTCGATGTCCTTGTATGACAGAGGAAAACAATGATATTTATTTGTTATGAAAACGTTTAGTTTATTGCACTTATTAACAGATGTTGTAATCAAATGAATCAAATACAAAATTACATCAGATTGTCATGAGATTGTCGTCAATTGGTAATAATTACAATTGCAACTAAAAACCAGCTCTGATGATATTGAAATCCTAATTAGTCATAAAACAAATGCTAACGTCACTGATGAGACATTTTACACGTTTTTTTTTTTTCGTTTTTTTTAGTAAAAAGCGCGTAAAATGAATCAAAATTTGATTTTTCTTCCGTATCCATCGTTCGATAATATATGGAGGTGCCCGTGGTGTAATGGTTATCATTGTAGGAAATAGACACGGCGACACGAGTTCAAATCCTGGCCGATACTGATTGTATTTCACAAAGCACTAATACCCTCGGGGAAGGTATGAATCCAATTATCTCCCGCCAGCTATGGGTAAATAGTAGGGCAGACTAGGTTCTTCAGCTTTGGTTAGGCAACAAGTCTAGGAGAAGGAAAACTCTGAATTAAAACCTGTTAAACTTCGCATAAAGAAATTGACCTAGTGTCATATCCTGTCCGAGCAGAGGGTTTGGGTAAATATGAATCGTTCGATAATATATGATAATTCATTTTCACAGTTTGCAGGCTGATTGAAGAATTTGTGCTGTCTTCCACTTGTAACGGATACACGTTGTTGCTAGCCCAGTCTCGCCAGCTAGCCGACATCTCTCCTTCCATTTTGTAATTGTTTCCAAAAGGAGTTTTGTTTTTGGTTTGATTGTGTTTTATGGCCTATCTACTCTTGTGGGATCTCTAATACGAAATCCTCTTTATATATATAGTCATCCACAGACAGACCTGTTTCGTTCTATCAGAACTCATAAGTGTGGCTAGAAATACTAGCTTCCCGTAGCTGGGATCGAAACCCGGTTGACTTAAACGCCAATCTAAGTCTCTACCCCTCATCCACGAGGAACCAGTAGCAGCGAAGTAAATTTTAAACGGTTATGAATCACAAGTGCTATTGTTTACATAGATCCGCTTAACGGCTACCGAGAGCTCAATTCACATATGAAGAGTCTTGCAATAAACGCTACTACTTCATTCGCTAGAGAACTCAACCCTACGGAGGTAGGGGAGTATATATATATATATATATATATATATATATATATTAGTAATATCCAGTCAGCATCCGAAGACAGTGGGTGTGGATTATTCTTATATAGAATATATGAGGAATATCATATAAATCTATGCGAGTGCTCGATGTATGGCTATTGTTACATCTCTTATTCCCTTGCAGGTATATAACAAAATTCACATTCAGAGCATATATATTGCAATTAGAAAGAAAATAAAACCTGGTTAAGTTGTCATTATAAATTTATTTCGCCGGAGAATATTATTATACTCTCCGTCTTATCAGATGACTTTTTACATGTTAGACTTGAGGTTGCAGAACAGCAAAAGTGGAATTACAGTGCATATATGGGCAAGGAAAAAAATTGAATTCTCAGGCGAGGGCACAGAGAGAGAGAGAGAGAGAGAGAGAGAGAGAGAGAGAGACATATGCATGATTTCTTAGCGGATACTTTGAAGGTAACTTTATTTTTAAAAGCGCCAGAGCTCATTTGTTTGTGCACCTCGAAATGATTTCATCCTCGTCATCTTGTCGTGCCACAATAAGGAATATCCCTGACCCTCTCTCGCCACCACTCCCTATTGTTTATCGCTTCTGGCAGGTTCTCTGGGCTATATCCCGTATCCTCACAGAGCTGCTATATGTAGGTTCGAGCTGGTCTCCCTGCTTTTGTTTGGCCATGTGATGGGGTCCATTGGAGAACGTTACTTATGAGCTCGTCCCCACTTCTCCAGCAGTGTTCAGCATGTCTGGTTCGTCTAACTTTGATAGTTTTCGTGATGTGAGGTAATAATTCTGTTTATCAGTAATTACTCTCTAATACAAAGCATTAATACACAGTTGTACGGTTTTAAATAACTAATAATCTTTAGTAAATGACTGAATCAGTTAAATTGTTTCAAGTATAGCTATATAAGTGTAACAGTTCTGTTTAATTGTAATAATTTCTTTCCTCATAGTTAAATGGTTTCAAATATTTCCCTCTTGCATTCATAGTTCTATTCAATATTATTCGTTTATTTTCACAAGTAAATGGCTTTATAACTAATAATTCTAAACAATACTAGAGTGGTTGCCTCACCAAGGTTAGAGAACCTTCCCTGCTCTACCATTTACCGAATGTTGGAAGGAGAAGTAAATTATTCATGTCATTCTGAAAGACAGTGTTAAGAGAAACACAAACAGCTTCTCCTTAGATGTGAACTCGAATCAACTAATTCCTTTCCCACAACAATAGCTGTTACGCTGAGTGCGCCTCATTTGAAGCGTCAAGTATGTAGATGATAATTAGAATCTCGAGAAGTTATACTTTTAATTTTGTATTTTTTGTTTCTTTATTCATCTTTTGTTTTTTTTCTTATTTATTTTTTGTTTCCTACTTATTTATTTTTTGTTTCTTTCTTATTTATTTTTTGTTTCTTGTTTATTTTTTGTTTCTTTCTTATTTATTTTTTGTTTCTTTCTTATTTATTTTCTCTTTCTTGTTTATTTTTTGTTTCTTTCTTATTTATTTTTTGTTTCTTTCTTATTTATTTTCTCTTTCTTTCTTATCTATTTTTTGTTGCTTTCTTATTTATTTTGCTATTAAATATTATTTTAAGTTTCTATATTATTATAAGAATATCTTTATGATTTTCACTGGTACAAATAATAGACACCGTTGCGGGGAGGAAGTGTTGGAAGATGACATTTTCAACTGACAAAGGGCGAGTAAATAATAAATAATTCATAAAAACAGTATATATATATATATATATATATATATATATATATTTAGGTTTTATGTATGATTTATATACTAGTTTTATAATCAATGACACTTGCCTTAAATCCTGTCAAGATGATATCTATTTTTA
>OY757916.1:104199954-104439954 GCA_963585895.1 Sepioteuthis lessoniana | reverse complement strand
CGAGATAAAATTGTGTCAACAGCTTCTACACTGGTTGAACACATTCGGGAGAAGCTTGCTGTATTAGTTACAAAGGTAGCGAATTGTTCCTGAAGATATTTGATAATTTATACATTTTACTTTGTATATCGTTGATCAGAAGAAATTAAAAAAAATTATTATTGAAAAAATTTCTAGTTCGAGTACCTGGCTTGTATTATTTATTTTCAGTTTTATATTTAATTTAAAAAAAGCACAAATTCCACAGTGAGTAGCTGGCTTGAATTATTTTTTTCAGTTTTATATTTTATATAAAAAGAAACACGAAAAAAATATTTCTCGTTAATAGCGTTTATTCTTGGCTGTGATAATGTTATTTTCAACGTTGAGCTTCTATCGTACCAGTAGCGTTGGCCTATTTCAAAATCAAACTAGTCTCCCAATTGATTAAATTTTAGTAAAAAAGAAAAAAAGAAAAGAAAAAGAAATTGATGAATACAAATAACTACAAAAGCAATCGACTTACAAAACCAAATCACAAACATTTTTCTTAATTTCTTATTTAGTAGATTAGATTAAATTTTCTTATCAAATAATGATTTGATTAGATCAAGCGAAAGAAATTTACAGATATCAAGACAGATGCAGATAGGTATTATTACTTAACAAACTCTACGGGACTGAGAGATTTTAACAAAAAATAAAATTGAAGTAATTAAACTCTCTCTCTCTCTCTCTCTGTCTCACACACACACACACACTCACACACACACACACACACACACACACATATATATATATATATATATATATATATATATATATCTTTAAAAGAACTAAAAATATATATATAATAAATATGATATAATAAATAATATATAATTGTGTATAATGATATATAAATAAATATATATATATATAATATATGAAAATAAAATAATAATTAATATTTATATATATAAATATATAAATATATTTATATATACATATATATATATCTGTAAAATACATAAATATGTAAAATGGTAATATATATATATATATATATATATATATATATATATATATATATATATATATATATATATATATACCTCTTTATAAAGAACAAAGTAAATAAATTCAAAACATACTTATGTCTTCGTGGACCTACCAATGTTAGAATATTTTTTTTATTCAAACGTTATATATATATATATATATATATATATATATATATATATATATATATATATATATATATATATATAAGGTACGAATATGAACGAACAAGGTACACCATGGTTGACCTTTTTATAGAGGAATTAGTTGTCAGCGTTAAACGTTTTGTTTCTTTTGTTGAACCATCATCAGAGTAGTTAGTATGATATACTGCTTTTTCTGAATTGTATTTACTCCTATCGCTTTGGGTCAGTTTTCAATAGCTACTACACCGAGATGGAGAGTACGTCCCTATACTGAGCGCACCAATTATTACTGGTATTACTGCCATTTTCATGTTCAATAACTTTTTTAGTTCTTTGGTAAGGTTCTATTTCAAACAATTCCATTCGGCAGAACTACGCAGTTTAAATGTCAAAACTGTTCTATTTTAAACAATTCGGTTTAGCATATGTTGCATAAGTACACAATTTACTTCTATTTGACCTATAGGTGGGACCCTATTAGGTGCTACAACTTTGGGCATCAGTGGATCTGGGAGCGATGGCAATGAAGGAGTACTCCGCATTTCCTCAAGCTCTAGCATTACTGCAAGTTCACTATCAGATTATTTTGTGCCATATCCAGGACACACCTTGGGAGAGTATTACCCCTCTGCAGAGAGGCAGTCGGTGTATTCTAAAGCCCCATCCGACTGGGCCATATATTGTTACCGTTACATAGCAATACTTGAAACCGTTTTACGCCGTGGAAACCAATGATTAATAGTAAGCAAAATTATTCGTATTAGGAAGAAATAATTGAAACCATTTAACTAAGTGCAAAAAAATGAGCTCAAGCTCATTTTATAATTCTATCAATAAAACGTGTTTACAAATCATATATATTCAGTATATGTATATGTGATGTAATGGTTATCGTCGTATGAAATGGACACGGCGACACGAGTTCAAATCCTGGACGAGTCTGATTGCATTTCACATAGCACTAATACCCTTGGGGAAGGTATGAATCCAATTATTCTCCCTCCAGCTATGGGTAAATAGTAGGGTAGACTAGGTTCTTCAGCCTTGGTGAGGCAACTAGTCTAGGTGAAGGAATACTCTGAATTCAAACCTGTTAAAGTCCGCTTAAAAAATTGACCTTGTGTCATATCCTGCCCGAGCGGAGGGGTTGGTAAACAGCATATGTATAAAGAAGATTCGGTATTGAATAACCTACTAGGATTGATATGCCATAAAACCCAACCTAAAAAAACAAACAAACCAAACCAAACTCTGCATACACACAATATAACCCTCAATCAAGCAAAGTTTAACTGGTGTGTATTTACGGTTTTCTTTTTCCCTGATTAGTTGTCATGGCAAGATTAAAGAGACCAATCTGCATTTCTGTATTCTCATAGCTGGAGGAAGAATTGTTGGATTCATGCCTTTTACAATCATGTAAGCTCTGTGTGAAATACAAGCTACCTCGTCCTAGATTCAGACTTTGGTTGCCGTGTTCATTTCCTACGATGGTAATCTTAACACTAAGAACGCAACTATATACAGCAAATTATCATCATCAAAAGTCATGCAAATAGCGTGAAGTTCCCGGAGCCTCTCTCTCTCTCTCTCTCTCTCTCTCGCCAGCTACCCCTATCGTCCATCAGTCCAGACAGGTCCTCTAGATACCATCCAGTATCCGCACAGTTCTGAGACACGTATATTTTTTGGTAGTCAGCCAACATTGATGCCTTCATGTGTAGTAGTCCATAAGAGCACGCTCCTAATATGTTCGCCCTTACATTTTTATTAGAGACGTGTATGGTTTGCTTGTCTTACTTGGATGGCTAGTGAGATCTGGCAAGTGGCCGTGCAACAGTTATTGCTTCCAGGATTTGTTCAAGACATCACGTAGCATTCTTGTGTAGTTTCCATCTAGCTTTTTCTCCCTGCGTTTAATTAGAGTTCAGGTTGTGCATTTATACTCTAATAGTGTCACAGATACAGCTGGGTAGAAATCCCTTTTTATTTTATGTGAAATTGGATTATAATAAATTAAGAATTTTACTAACGAGAAGTGCTAGATCATCAGCATAGACGGTGTTTGTAATTGTTTCTTGCTTTTTACTGTGAAACCTTATTTTCATTTGATTTTTGATGGTGGTAGTATGTATTTTTGGCAGATTATGAATATAAATGGCACAAATTTATCTCCTTGCATAACTCCTGTGACAACGTTGAAGAGGTCGAGTGTTATGGCTCGCATATATATATATATATATATATATATATATATATATATATATATATATCAGTGCGTGTTTGCGTGTGTGTGCGTGTAGATCATAATATATATATATATATATATATATATATGATACACACACACACACACACACACACACACACACACACACACACACATGTATATATATATATATATATATATAACTTAAGAATATTTCCTTCTCTCCCTTTGTTTATATATATATATACATATATATATATATATATATATATATATATATATTATGACCCTCTCTCACTCTCTTTTATATATATATATATATATATATATATATATTATCTATACACACACACACACACACACACATATATATATATATACACGATCACGCACACCCATATATATCAAGACCCCCATCCCTCTCTCTCTCTCTCAATATATATATATATATATATACATGTATATATATATGTGTGTGTGTGTCTGTGTGTGTGTGTGTCTACACACACATACATGGATAGAAAGAACCAATTTTTTTATTCAAATATAGTAAAATATTTCATTTTGTCGTATTATATGCATGTCTTTATGTAATATTTCGAAATAAAAGAGAAAATTCGGTGCTACAACATAACTGATAAATGTATTATTATTTTCTCCTCCTTCGACAGCAAGTAGTCGCCATATTAGTCCAAAACAGGCAACGATGTTGAATGAATGGCATTAGAGTCTTTAGAAGCATGACGGTTGCACACAATAAACAGATTTTGTCATCTTCAACTGACATTGGAGAACGTTTTGTTGTGCCGGTGTCTTTCTGTCTGTCCATTTGTCTGTAGCAACTTCGTCTGTCTGTCAATTTGTTGATTCAAAGGTCAGATTGACCTACTCAGAAATCAGCATTTCTCGGTAAGATGTAATTTGAATAAGATTCTATTACTTATTAGATATTTGCATTTGTACCCTCACGAAAATAACCAAACCACCTCCGTGCCCGCACATGTGAATATGCACGTACCATTACCCATGCATACACAAAATCATATACCCGATCGCAGACTGTACACAATGTACACATTTGCCCGTTTATATAGCTACACAAATACACAAGACCCGTATACACTTACTTACGTGTTCGTCTGGATTGAGGTGGGTGGCTAAACAGTTTTCGACTTTGGAAATGGACAAAGTGACCCGAGTTCAAATCCTGGACGAAGCTGTTTGCATTTTGCTATCGCGCTGATGCTCTTGGGGAAGAATGAATCCACTGTTCTCCCTCAACATCTATGGGAAAATCGTTTCAATTTCTTTGTTTAATACTATGTCAAGTTTCTTGGGCTATTTAATGCCACAGCCATCCTAGTTGAAGAACTGCTGTGGTACTATTTAACCAATAGCTATAAGGATAAGAGTGTTCATATCTTTTTCCAAGTATGTGGTTCCTTCAATAAGTTGACAGACTTTTTTGTACAGGCTCTAGAAAATTCACTATGTTATTGCTATACATCTTATGACATGACTGACCAATTTTTATGATTTCACGTTCAAATGAACAGCTACAGCAGCAATTGGAATACACCCTACTAAAGCCTGATTGTCACAGCTGGTGAATTTCAAAAATCCAATCTGGACATGAGGACATTTTAGAAGAACAATAAGCAATAAAATTCTGTTTTAAACTTAGAAAAATTCCACAGAAGCGTAAGGAATTCTTTAGACTGCTTTTCAACCATCTTACATGAATCGACCATCAGTTTTTGAGTGGCATAAGAGATTCAAGAAGGCAGGGAGTCTGTGAATAATGATGAGAGGTGTGGGAGGAGTAAGGAAGTCAATACACCAGGGTTGATTGGCCAAAGGGTTAGGGTTAAGGTTACTATGTTGAAATTTTAAGAGAGTTCAGGAAGAGATTCCTAGGGAAGAGGCCAGCACTCTTCAAATCGGGTCAGTGGCATTTCCTCCAGGACAATGCACCAGTCCACAACTCCATCCTTGTCACAGACTATTTGATCAAGATGGGCATCAAGACAGTTCCTCAGCCTCCCTATAGTCCAGATCTTGCTCTGTGTGACTTTTGGTTATTCCCTAAGCTCAGAGGCTGACGTTATGAGACAACTGAGGAGATGAAATAGGCTTTGACGATGGTCCTTGACAAGTTCACACAAGACGACTTCCATGGGGCATCCCAGAAGTGCATTACAACCGGAAGAGATTACTTCAAAGGGGGACTAGAGTTTCATGTGTGTACTATCAATAAGAGTGCCCATACGAAAAAAATCTGGAAAATTATTTGATGATCCTCGTGTTTATGTCCGAAAGAGAACGTAATAACACGACAAGTGTTCAAACTTGTTCCCCATCGTGAAAATTATAATGCACACTGGGGTTTTAAGCCATGGTTTGAAAACCAGTCTAGGAGAAGAAATCAGATTTCAAAACAATTGTATACATATACATATATACACCCGCTCAGTTCGCTGAGAATGTTAAATAAAACCCTCAACAAAGAGAGAAGACATTTCCACATCAAATGCCTTGGGAATGACAATAAGTCGCATCTGGTGGTGAGACTCCTATCCTGGAGCTTTGGGGAATATGGAGAATCCATTTATTGGCATTACTTCCAGATTGTCACTGGTTCCATCAAGAGATCAATATTAAATAAAATTATAAGTATTAAAAATCAATATTGGAAATCATTTAACTGTGCGCAAACCAATAAGTTCTAGCTCGTTTTAAGATGCTTCCTAAAAATTATTTGCTTTCAAAGTGTTCCTCAATGGTCCGGAAGACCTGAGTTCAATCCCAGGTCGAGTCATACCAAAAAATTTTAAAATGGTACTTGATACCTCCTTGCTAAACACTCAGCAATATAAGGTTCTATCAAGGGTAAAGTGGCGAAATTCAGGGAAAGGAGTATCGCCCTCCCCTACACCTCAGTGTTGTAGCTTCTGAGAAGGGAGTCTTCTGGTCGCCCTCGAATACGGACGCCAACTTACTACTATATATATATATAAACAGGATTTGGCATTAGAATACCTACACATGTTGATATGCCATAAAACACAACGAAACGGAACAAAGCATATATTTTCACAAAAATGCGTACAGTTTTATCATAGAAATCGGGTTGTCCAATAAAACTATAGTTATGAGATACCTGGCCTTTGCTGGGCCCTCTGGCATTCGTGCGGGATAGGGTATCGAAATCAATGGCAGATTCGAGGCCGAAAGGCCCCCGGCTTCGGCTTGGCTACATTCGAATGGGCGAGCAGCAACATTGACACGTTTATCCCCCTTGTATAGCACTGAACCATGCTGTCCAGTTTAAGCTATAAGCAGGCGTACCTGCCTGGACTCAGATTTGGGTCCAAGACCAGCTAGGCTCACCAGGCCCACATTGCACTAAGTGGGTCGATGAGCTGCACAGACCAGCAAGGTTAGAGCCTCAGCTCGTGCTCGACATTCCCTTCCCCTAAGTCCCCACCATAATCGACCACCGGGTCATTGACCTTGTGTCAAGTCCTGTCTGATGGGAGGCAGCGATAAATATCACAGTTATGAGATATGATATTCGATCTATATAAAAAATAGTAAAACTTTGTGCCAATTTATTAATCAAGTAATTTCGTGTCATGTTAACACTTGTTGGGTCATTTTATGTTGATCTTAGTTTAACTATCATGGTCTCCAGTTATACGTGATACAAAATGTATCAACACAATCATTTAAAACAGGTAATCAGAACATAATTAGTTGCAATAAGGGCACCTCGGGTTGTGTAAGAGCACCTATGGTGGTGTAACAGTTAGCAAGCTAAACCCCCAAACATTCACGAATGAGTTTGATTCTCATTGGGTGCCCTATTCATACGGCCTTGTGCAATATCTGAGCCAACCACAAAGTAAATAACTACTTAGTTGCAATATTAATATCTTAAGAGTATGAATTTACTCGATTCCGCTTCTTTGGACAGAAAACGATACGCGGTCAAATTTTAAGCGGAGTATATTTGGTTTGGATTCAAATCTTTCTTTCGCCGAGTCCGGTTCTTAAATCAAAGGCTATGGAAACAAGTCTGCTCACAAATTTAAGCTTAGAGGAGGAAAAAGAGATTGATTCGTGTATTTACCAAGAGCATTAGTACGAAGAGAAGGGCAAATCTAGTTGAGAATCACTATACAGAAAAATTAGTAATATTCTAGTATAATAATAAACGACTTTATTATAATTAGAATCATTCTAATTTAAAAGAATAGACGACAAAATAACGAGATAGACATAAAACAATATATTTACTCAATATGGCCGCCATTTTTTAAAAGAAATAATTGCATCAACACGCCTTTGAAATGATTTGCATGTCTTCAAAATAAATTCTTCAGAAATTTTATTCCATTCCATCCAGATCCTATAGATCGCATCCAGTGTCCGGAAAGTGTTGAGGCACGTATATTTTTTGGTAGTCAGCCAACATTGATGCATTCATGTGTATGAGTCCATGATAGCACGCTATTAATAAGTTCGCCCTTAGATATTCATTAGAGACTTACATTCCTTATCAATTACTGTCTTAAGCTAGCCAATATTTAGATGGCTAGTTGCATTTGTTTTGCCTTCTAAAACTCCCCATATAGCGTAATCAAGGAGATTAAGGTCTTGGCGTAAATCTTGTTTAATTGGGGTCCCCACCCTTTTCTCATGGATTTTCAGTTCGTTAGCATGCTTTCTTATTGACGATGGAGTGGGGGCATTTCTTAATCGAGATAGCGAGAACAGTTAAAAAGCCTTCTTTTTTTTTGTACAATCCTCCCTCTTTTCCTTAAAATGCTCTTTTCCTGTAAAAATATTTTTTTGCTTTGTATACGGTAGGCAAAAATGTTTAACGTGACTTCGGCGTAAAGCAAAGCATAGATTCTTTGTCATTTCTTTTCTTACTCACTTTCTTTGGTCTGCATTTTAATCAAAATAATGCTAGAATAATAGAGCTAATCATGAAAATTTTGATTCATCGCATTTCTTTCAGAAAATTAGACTAATCAGTTAAAAAATATATTTTGAAAATTATTCTATATTTTGCTTCCGCAAATTATCTTAAATAGATTTCTTTGAACCAGAGATGAGATCTGGGCAGGTACTATCACTCCGAATCAGAGTGGACCTGGGAGTAATGAGATCACATTGGTAGCTTTATGCTTCGTAAAGCTCCAAAGTTGGAGACTCAGCATTGAATGAAGTTTAGTGACACACGCAGAAAATGAGCTCCGTACACGGAGAGAAAAGATCGTTTTGAAAATTAAATATCTTGCTTCAGTAAGAGCATATTAACATCATTATGTTTAGTTTGGTTTACTTTTACCACAAATGAACCATTTTAGATTACTTAATGCCAAATCCTCTTTATACTTATTTTAATTATATATGAATTATAAACTAATTTTGTGGATCACGTTTTTAAACGAGTCTAAGCCCATTCTTTTGCACACAGTTAAATGGTTTCAAGTATTGCTATGTATGATTAACAATCCATTTAAACATCAGCCATTTGTTTACACACATTTAAATGATCAAGCAGTTCTATTTTACACAGTCCAATTTAGCATAAATCAACAAAATGGTTTCAAGTATTGCTATGTATCACTAACAATTTAATTAAACATCAGTCATTTGTTTACACACATTTAAATGATCAAACAGTTCTATTTTACTCAGTTCAATTCAGCATAAGTCAACAAAATGGTTTCAAGTATTGCTATGTATCACTAACAATTCAATTAAACATCAGTCATTTCTTTACACACAGTCAAAGCATTTCAATTTCTAAGAATTCAATTTAGCATAAGTCATTTGTTTACACTCAGTTCCAATGTCAAACAGTTCTTGTGGATTGAATTACCATGAACAGAAAATCCGGCGAACACTTACGCACAACATACGGAAACGCTGGACAGCAGTTTCGACCTTATTAGGTCTCCTTAATATGATTCCTTTACTTAAAAAAGAAAATGTAGATCAAACAGTTCTATTTGACCAACAGATAAGACCCGATCAGATGCTACCACTCCAGGCCAGAGTGAAACAGGGAGCGATGGCAATCAAGAGTATTCTGCATTCCTCTAGCTTCACCATCAGCTTACTTAATGCCATATTTACAGCTCTAGCCGACAAGGCTGTCAAAATTATTAGACTACGGATTTATTGATGTCATCATCATCATCATCGTCATGTCGTGCTGGTAGCACGGATATCCCTGACCCTCTTTCGCCACTTTTCCCTATCGTTCATCGCCTCTGACAGGTCTTCTGGACTACATCCCGTATCCTCACATAGTTGCTGAATGTATGTTCGTGCTGGTCGTCCTGCTTTTGCTCGGCCATATGTGGGGGTCTATAAGAGTACATCACTTATGAGCTCGTCCCTGCTTCTCCAGCTGTGTCCTGCATGTCTGATTCGTCTAACTTGGATAGTTTTCATGATAGGAGGCAGGTGGTCGTACAGTTGGTGTCTTGTGGGGTGTTGCCGCCAGGACTTGTTCAGGATTGCTCGCAGCATTCTTGTGTAATTGCCGTCTAGCTTCTTTCTTCTCCAGCCGTTTTGTTAGAGTCCATGTAGTGCATCCATATAGCAGTATCGAGATGTAAATCAATTCCAAGAGCGGAACTCTTTTAACAAGCTGGACTGAGATCGATGACGATTAGGTAAAGCATGTGGTGTGTGGTGATCGTCAGTTGACTGTTCGATTGATCGCAAGCCAGCAGGAGAGAACAGTATTTGGAAGATTTTCACTGAAGATTTGGGTACGTCTGAAAATTAATGGATCAGGATATCCTGACCATCTGGAAAATCCTGACCGAAAAAAACCACTGGTATACTGAACCTCCTTATTCATCTTATCTTATCTGAAGTTATATTTTTCTTTTCCCCAAACTCAAGGGTATCATCAAGGTGACTTGTTTTGAAGGCATGGAGGACATAAAAAAAGTCGTAATGACGAAGCTGAGAGGCATCCCAGAAGAATCCTTCCAGCAGTGGATAGTAGCGTGTCAGAGAAGGATGGGAGATTGTATCAGACTAGAGGAGTATTATTTTGAAAGAGAGATGATGTTCTTTGTTGTTTGAAAGTAATCTAATTTGTTTGTGACTCCTACCCTGTTAGTTTTCAGACACATCTCGTATAAAACATACATCCGTTCACACGCGTAAGACACTTATGCAAATATGTACACACATCCATATGTACATTCCTAAACACTTTTGAACAACATCTTCACACATGTTAATGGATATATACAAACCTATAGTAAGTAAAGTTGGCGACCCTAGTCGAGGGTGGCCCAAAGGCTCCCTTTTCTATAGCTGCCTCACCGAAGTGTAGGAGAGAGCACTACTCAATTCCCTGGATTGCTCCACTTTGCTCTTGATCCTTACCTTATAATGTTGAGTGTTAAGCAAGGTGGCATCAAGCACCACTTTCTGAGTCTTTGGTATGACTCGACCTGGGATTGAAACCCCGGTCTTCCGGACCATTAGCAAACAATCTACTCATTAGATCAATATACACACATACTAACATATATACACAAAATGATACATGCATTTACATACGTACATTGACGGAAAATAAAAATCCAAGAAACTGAATGCATTTTATCTTATTCAAGTTTGACTGTACATGAAACAACTGGATTACAGTAACTGATTAAATATACAGAACATGTGTATAATTGTCCCAAGAAGATGTGTATCAATTGTGAACAGCTGGAATATACTACACACATGTCAAAATGAGTATTGTGTTGCCGTTTGTTTTTCCATCAGTATAAATAAACATTCTAGAATTGCAATCTGATTATTGCAAACAGTTTCACCCATCTAGTAGAGCTGCTTATACATAATACTAGTTATTATGTAAAAAGGTAAAAGCTGCGGCACAAATATCTCCAACATTTCAAAAAGACACTCAGTCGTGCAAGTGACGTTAGGCAAGTGGCAAGAGTAGCTCCATAAAGGAAATATCTTACCATTTTTTTTTTCAAGTAAGATTTAGACTGGGGTACACCGACCATTTATTGCCGAAACATTTTCAAGCCTGCTGAATCTGAAATCGCAATGCAGATGGTTTGACGTGCTCATTTTACGCGACGTCGGAATGATGCTATTCTGGATGGAAACTCCGCTGAATACTTCAGAAAAGAATCCACTATCAAGAGGATGTCAATTAAAAATTGAAATAAATAAAAACTTGTCTATATTAATAAATATAATAAATTGCTTTGAAGCGGATTAGGAAACTTCGGTCTTCTAAACCAATTCTTCTACGGAATTGTCAAAA
Organism: Sepioteuthis lessoniana; assembly: GCA_963585895.1. Taxonomy (NCBI): domain Eukaryota; kingdom Metazoa; phylum Mollusca; class Cephalopoda; order Myopsida; family Loliginidae; genus Sepioteuthis; species Sepioteuthis lessoniana. The sequence continues at coordinate 104,428,247 of OY757916.1, read as the reverse complement.
GACACTTAAAATAGCACATTTCAATTTTAAACTCTGATATGTTGATTTTTCCCCGAAGTCATTAAGAAAAAATTATGAAAATGTTTATAAAGATTTCCATTTCTTTTTAAATTGTTTATATATATTAGATTAAATAATTTAAATTCGTTTTATTTATTGCAAGGTTGTTAATTAAAAGTTTAAACTTAAAAGATTAATTATTTGTCAAAATTTCCGAGATGAAACTTGATAAAAATTATCACGTCGAATATTCGAACTATTGGTTTCATTTTTATTGTTATACTCATACAACATTTCAGTTGATGCGTTCTTCGGCCTTGTTCAGGTGTTTTATGCCAAACACGAGAGCTCACACAGAACTTCGAATCGAACTCTTTATCTAATTCACGAGGGTAGATTATTCTTATTCCGTTAACCACGACTGGGTACAAGTATTAAGGCGCCTTTGGTGGTGTAATGGTTAGCAAGCTCGACTAGCAAACCTACACGAGTGAGTTCGAGGCTCATTGGGTGCCCCTTTCATATGACCTTGTGCCACATCTAAGCAAAAAGCTTCGTAAATTACCACTGGGTACAAGTATTAAACTATAGTAAGTACTCCTTATTGCTTAACGGAATTAGAACATTCTACCCCCATAGATTGAATATAGGGTGTGGTTCGTAGCTCTGTGTCTGTATGACAATGGAGATTAAGAGAATAGTCCGAATATTCGAGGTGATAAAGATTTACTGGTTTCTTTATTTCATTTATGGCACATCAACCTTAGTGCGTTATTTAATGCCAAAACAATCCGTGTCGAAGTTCACCTGCGTTAGTATTGAACACATTGCTGGAAGATAAAGGGGGTTCATAATTTTATTACGTGTATTAGTCCAAGACTGAACGTAATAGCCCGATTGGAGTTCGAACTCACTTACTACGATGTCGCTCTCCAGCACGTTAGCCACATCCCTATGGGGATTACCCCAAAGATTTATTGAGTGAAGCTTTAATTGTAGGTCATAAAGTTCTGTGTGGACATAAAGCATTAAAAGTTCCCCTTTCTATTTCTAGGACTTTTCATGACAATACACATCCAGCATTTTCGCATAACCTGTCTGTGAGGTTGTAAAACTCACCAGTCGTGCAAAGGAAACGTTTTAATGTCATTATAGCAAGATGTAGTCCAAGTCATGGCAAAGACGGATACTTCAGCTAGTAAGCGTATATATCATAACGAGTCCATCTAGAATTTTCTTGAAAAATGTTTAAAGGAAATAAAAAAGGAAAATTTCAATGAAACATTATAGTCATTAAAATTAGCCATTCTTCCTTTTTTCTTTCTTTTTTCATATTTTTAAAGACATTTGTTACTTGAAGACACGAAAGTGAAACTTTGACAGGACGTTTTTTTTAACAATTTTAATATAGTCTATCAAAGAATGATTTTAAGATATTTCTGGACATAGCCTTTTTTATTTCTCAAACGCTCTCCTTTTTCCCAACACCGGATGTAAAATATTGCTCTATTAATAAACCATTAAATAATAAGAATTCTCCGCAACAAATCAAAGTTTGACATCGAATGCAATTAAAATCCTATCAAAGATGAAATTCGTGGCCATTTCCTCTTCTCTCTTGCCGACTGTCTTTTTTCTGTTTATTTGTCTTGACCAAAGAAGACACACTATCATATAGGGAGAAGGACGATAAATACTTAAAAATATAAATGATTTATGTGCATATAATAAAATAATTACACCACTGCAGTTTGTGCTACTTTGGATGTGAAAGAAGAAAAAAAAGTACATAAAAAATACGGCACCAACATGTAATTATGCTTATTTTTTGCGCTAAAAATTCTTTTATGTGAGGAATTCTGAAGAGTAACAGAAAAGACTATTAAAATGCAGCCGAAATTTTGGCTTCACCCGAAGAAAAAGAAAAGTTCTAAAAATTATTGAATTATTTTCTATGTTTAAGGCTTAATTTCAAAAGATAGTAAATTCTGTTTGAATTAAATTCATTTTGGTATTTTTTTTTTTCATTTCTCGTAAATTTGTTTTCTTTATTATTTCGTATACGAACATGACGATTTCTTTCCTTTTAGTATTTTTTAAAGTCGTGTGCTTACATACATCAGAAATAAATGATTAGGAAATTGCAGTGATAATTCTGAGTTTTCAAGATTCAAATCGTGTCCTTATTTTTGCTTTTCACACGCAAACTTTCTTAGATGAATTGAAGTTTACCTGTAAGATTTACGGCAAATCTCCTCCTAATGAGTCCTGATATCACTTCAAGGGTTGCTCGAAAGTGAAGGCATTTTATTTATTAATCACAAAAACAGAAGTTAATAATCAATATAGCAGAAACATTACATTATTGATCTTCGATTTTCCTAAAATGATTAACTTGCGCTGCATTTTTTAAAAACTTCCTTTGCTTAGCACGCATATTTCAAAAGTTTATTTTTAACTCACGTAAAGACAGCGTTTAACTAACTTTAAGTTTAAGACGATTTGCTGATATACGGTTGTTTTCATATATGAAACCCTGTTTAAATATACGAGGTGCGATAATTTAGTTTTCAGAATGGCACCATGGAAGAGAGTTTTGCTCTCATAGTCACAATGGGCTGAAATCATTATGAACTCGCTTAAAAGACGTTTCCAATTGGATTTAATCTCAAGACAAGCTTCTGGAAGGCCCCTGGAAGTCCTCTTGCGTGAGCGTGTCAATGACCTTCGTCACAGCCTCTTTCATTTCCTCAATTGTCTTATAACGATATCCATTGAGCTTAGGGAATAAGCAAAAGTCACAGGGAGCAAGGTCTAGACTATAGGGAGGCTGAGCAACTGTCCTGATGCCCATCTGGGTCAAATAGTCTGTGACAAGGATAGAGTTGTGGACTGGTGCATTGTCCTAGTGGAAATGCCACTGACCCGATTTGAAGAGTGCTGGCCTCTTTCCTAGGAATCTCTTCCTAAACTCCCTTAAAACCTCAACATTGTAACCCTAACCCTAACCCTAAGCCTTTGGCCAATCAGCTCTAGTGTATTGCCTTCCTTACACATCCCACACCTCTCATCATCCCTCACAGACTCCCTGCCTTCCTTGAATCTCTTATGCCACTCAAAAACTAATCCTCGATTCATGCAAGATGGCCCAAACGCAGTCTGAAGCATTCAATACGTGTCTGTGGTATTTTTTCCAAGTTTAAAACAGAATTTTATTTCATATCGTTCTTCTAACGTGTCCTCAGGTTCAGATTGCATTTTTGAAATTCACTAGCTGTGACAATCAGGCTTTAGTAGGGTGTATTCCAATTGCTGCTGTAGCTGTTCATTTGAACCTGAAATCATAAAAATTGGTCAGTCATCTCCTAAGCTGTATAGCAATAACATACTGAATTTTTAAGAGTCCACGTCAACTTTAAATGCCTGTACAAAAAAAAAAAACGTCTAGAACCTTATTGAATGCACCACGTAAGACAATCACTTTATAATTATTATTAAATAGTTATCTCTATCGATGAATCATATCAATCGAATTGATTAATGTTAGTTTAAAATTTGCTTTGGAAATAGCTAATATCTCGGTATAATGTGCAATTTTTTGCCGTGTCACAATTACTTAAATTGAAATCATATAATACAGATATTTGCCAAACATTGCTGATTGTTGCACAAAGTGAGACAGTTGGCGGGAGGGAATATTGCATTACGACAAACATCCCTGTGGTGAGGGACATTTTGCTGATAAAATCAACATTGGAAATGCTGGATTTCACATCAAACATTTAGTAAAAGCTTGAAAATGCGTTACAAAATCACTTGCGTGGCTTTTTTTATAATTGTTTTACAGAACAAACGCAAATATCGGGAAGAAAATTGACATTACATAAGAGTCAATTAGGAAAGCCTATTTACGAAAAAAAATCAGTATTCATAATGTTAACTTTTATCTCAACCCGAACATCAAACACTGATTGATTGATTAATTTTAACGGAGTGTCAACCACCCTAGGGTTATTCTATACTTTGAGGTTAGGGAACTGTGATTAATATCAGCATTTTGTGCGTCATTATTGCTAAGAGATTTTTGGAAAGTTCTACATGTCCACACATTTAAATTGACCGGTAAAATTTTTTCTAGAGCTGGTTTTTGTAATTTGAACAAATAAGATTCTTTAACTTAAAGCAAATTCTTTATTTTTCGAAGAAAAAAAACACAACCTTTACTTTACGTTTTATTAGAGGGCAAAGATCACTCTCAAATTTTAATTCAATGTAGAATAGTTGTTGGCTACCGTAATCGAGGGCGACCAGAAGGCTCCCTTTTCGATAGCTACTACACCGAGGTGTAGGGGAGGGCGCTACTCCTTTCCCTGGATTGCTCCACTATACCCTTGATAGTACCTTATATCGCTGAGTGTTAAGCAAGGAGGTATCAAGTACCATTTTTAAAGTCTTTGATTTTAGGAACAGTCAGCGTTGTAAAACCAGAAAAGTGAGGAGAGGGCGTTATTCTTTGAATAGTTGTTCCTAAACAATGCTTGACCTGTCAGACAACATGCATGGTTAAACACATTCTTATAGAGTGCAGATCTTTCGCTGTTATTAGAAAGCGATTTTTCAAAGTTAATAGTTTAACCGATCTGTTCGAGAACGTCAAAATAGTTGACGTTCTGTCCTTCTTGAGAGAGACAAAGTTGTACCAAAAAATATAACGAATTGAAACTGGTTAATCATCTGCTTACAGAAAAATTTACCTTCCAAAGTATTCGTTTAGAATATATATATATATATATATATACTGAGACAGAATTTGGCGTTAAATAACCTACAAAGGTTGATATGCCATAAAACTCAAACAACCAACCAATTCTAGATTCTTTTAATGAATTTTTTAAAAAGATATATTTTATAAGAGATGGGGTAACTATTATATTCTAAATGAGTATAGAAATATCACCCAGTTTTAGAACAACTATTCAAAGAGTCCGAATCTAGAAACATATTTTTTAAGTTAATATGAATAGGTCTACTTTCAGAATGTTACCGATTTTTTTTTTGCATGTTGTTTTACGATATCAAATATTTTCATCGAATGCAAATCTAAAATTAAACTGCATCTGATAATGAGGCTACAGTCCCGGATCTTCGGGAAATATGGTGTATTGTTGAATATTGGTTTGATGACCTCCTTTGATATGCTGCGTAAATTAAGTTGTGGCATAACAGGAAATACACCTGTTTCCTAAAGTAAACAAGACGTACATACTCATGCAGAAATGTCGCTGTAATTTGTGTGTGTGGCATGTTAGAGGAGTCGGACTCTGGAAGCAGAAAATCAATAGGACGTACACCTGTTTCCTAACGTAAACCGAACGCTGGAATTTCCTCAACAGAATTGCTGCGTAAGTCCCGAGGTGGAATGCAAGACGGAAAGCATGTCTATGTGCATCACGAAGGTGGGAGGTGTGACCCCGAGGTTAGCGTGGGCATCCGGGAAATTAATATAACCAGCCAAGATTTTGACCAGGGCAGAACGAATCAGAAAGGCAGAGACGTTTCACAGTGAAAAAAAATGCACCTTCGACTCTTCTGGCTGTTTAGATACAGATAAAACACAATAAGCTAGTGTACGAAACAGGTAGGTCCCAAGATTAGTTTAAAAGAATATGAATCCGTTATATATTACACAAGAAACATTAACAAGTTCTTCATTAACTAGCCACGATAGATATATAAGGCTTAGCTACATTATCGATTTGAGAAATTGGGTGATAGATTGTGTCTGGGTTATTTTATGGTTATACGTTAGGGAATCACATTCAATGTAGGTTAACTTGTTCGTTTTTGTGCTGTTGTTTTTTTGTACGCGGTCCTATCAAATGCGAATCTTTTTTTAAACAGACCTATTTGATCTAAAGAATCCTAATAAATGCTAAAACTCCTGGTCTGAGTGGACCTGGAATAATGGCAATGAAGGGGTACTGTATACTTCTGAGATCTCCTGATCTTCATATCAGATGCAGTATAGTGTCATACCTAGGACGCCTCTTTTTTAATTTTTTGAACCCTCTCAAAAGAATACAATCAACGTATTCTAACCCCAGACAATAGGGCGGTCTAGAAATGGAATTGCGTCTCGGGTTGATATTCTGGTCAAAGTTATTTGCATTCAAGTCGTAGTATTGTTCTATAAAAAGGCATGAATTAATCTCTTCTTAAAATACTAAAGTAGATTGAGCTATCTCTCTTTGGTAGGTAACTATTTTAAGAGAATACCAATTTTAAATTCAAGACCAGGAGCAACCAATTCCTTTGGTGATACTGGTCCTCTTTTTTGTTGGCCAATAACTTTGTGTCAGTGCAAACCAAATATATCCTTCCAATTAAGAATCATTAAACAATTAAAAGAGCTTTGCATTTATAGTTTACAGAAGCGTTTCAAGTATAAATTGTAGTAATCACTGATAATAACTAATAAATTAATAACTAATAAATTAGTAATTAGTAATAACTAATAAATTAGTTATGGTTTGTAATTTGAGATTCAATTAATCTCTTTAGGGGTAAAAAGAAATCAAATTTAATTGTTAGGGGTTGCTCAAGTAAAAATTTGAGAAGTCCTGATAGAGATGATCCCATCTGTAATCTTGACAGATTCATTTCTCCCTCAGTTTCAGACCATTCGTTTCTATTTTGTTTTTGTCCCGAAAGCTTGAACTATGCTCGGTATTATCTTTCATGTTTCATAAATTTTTCAGCTCTTTGACAAGATCCCCGTATTTATTTTCAATTCTCTTCCCTTGATCTACCAAACTTCTAGAAGACTAGTTTCTTTTTTTCCTTTCTTATTAGATAATTTTACTAATAGATAGCGGGAATATATATATATATATATATATATATATATATATATATATATATATATGTGTGTGTGTGTGTGTGTGTGTGTGTGTGTGTGTATATATATAGAGAGAGAGAGAGTGAGAGAGAGAGAGAGAGAGAGAGAGAGAGAGAGAGAGAGAGAGTTTGCGTGTGTTTGTGTGTCTAACTGTTGTTCTTTCTTACACATTTGTCACTGGTCGGGATATAAGCACAGGAATAGATCAAGGGCCTGGCGATACTAACAGATGCTTGCAACAACTCTAGCCATACCGTACCATAGAGTAGCCAGCCTGGCAAACAAACCGGAAATAGAAGCATAGAGGTGCCTGCCTTGACACTGACCTGACGTCTACCTTAGCCTCTGGGTTTCTAGATTCTTTCTTTCTTTCTTTGTTTACTTATTTATTTTTTTGCCTAATACACTCAGAAGGCGGGCGTCGTTTGTATGAGAGCACAGTCAAGGTAGGCGGGTTTGTGTCACGTTTGTACAGTCAGCACCATTCACAAAATGTTTCCAGCCAGCACGGTTGCAGCCCAAATACTTCCATACCGCGTACCTGTCGTTCACTGTTTCTTTTATAATTCTACATAATAACACTTTGATTCTTTGACCTCTTCTCCCCTTCTTGTTAGAACAGTCTTAATAATAGACAAGTAAAAAGCAAATGATTCGGCTAACGTTATTTTCTTTCCTTTGTTTTGTTCTCTCTTCCTTCCCTTTTTTTCTTTCCTAATTTACACAGCTTTGTTGCTCTTTTTGTATTTAAAAGTTTTTCAATTCAGAACATCAGAAGAAAACATTTTCTTTTCTTTCTGTTAAGCTTTTCTAATGTAGATAGAGGTAATTTTTCCTTCCTTCATTTTTTTTCCTTTATCCCAACATTGATTTTTTTATTTTTTCTCTTACTTCTAAATCCTATCTTAAAGTATATAGTTGTATAAGGAAAGAGTTTTTAAGATCAAGTTTTCACCTAAAAAACAGAGGTTGTTCGTTACACGAGATGTGTTTTTGAAACGTCGAAGTTTACCTGAGGCCTAAACTTTCCCTAACTTTGATCCTAACTTGTTTCCACATATACTCTTCCTAGATAATGCTATTAGGTTTCATTTAGTTTCTTTGTTCAATTGCATATCAGCCTTCCTGGGTTATTTAGTGCAAACTCATCCTTGTAGAAGTACGGTGGTGGTACTATTTAAACAATAGCTAGGGGTGTTAAGGAAGTCATACCTTCCCCTAGGGTATTAGTCTGAAAGTGAACGTAATAGCTCGACTGGAGATCGAACTCACTCACTAGGATTTTGCAGTCCTGTCCGTTAGTCACTTACATCACGGCGACGCCCATCAAAAGCTAGAGTTAAGATATAATGACATTTTTAGTGAACATTGTTTACTAGTTATAACATATGTGAGTACCATGTGTACAAATATAATAGATAGTAAACAAAATAACTTGTCTATCAGGAATTAAGCTTTCATTGGTTGGTTGGTTGGTTGGGTTTTATGACATATCAACCTTTGTAGGTTATTTAACGCCAAATCGATTTTTATGAAAATAGTTCTATTTCAAACAATTCAGTTTAGCATAAGTACGCAGTCTAATGCAAGAACAGTTTAATTGTGAAAAACGTTTCTATTTCAAGCTATTCAGTTTAGTCAAGCTGTTCTAATTCAGCTAATTCAGTTTAGTATAAGTACATATTTTGTTTACACACAGTTAAATGTCAAACGGTTCTATATTAAACAAATCAGTTTCGTGCAAGTAGTTTCAATGTTAAAAACAGTTCGATTTCAAATAATTCAGTTTAGCATAAGCCCGCAGATTGAATGTAAGTACGGTTTAATTGTCAAAAACATTTATTTTAAGCTATTCACTATACTCAAACAATTCAGTTTAGCATAAGTATGCGGTTAGTTCTATTTAACCAATAGATAGGGCCCTAGCAGGTGCTACCATTCCGGGCCAGAGTGGACCTGGGAGCGATGGCAATAAAGGAGTACTCTGCATTTCCCAAAGCTCCATTATCACAGGAACCTCACCATCAGATTGTTTAGTGTCATATCAAGGACACTCGTTGGGGGGTTCTTACCCCTCTGCAGAAGTGCAGTCAGTGTACTCTACTGCCCCAGGCGACTGTGCGATGAGGCTTTGGTATGCTTAGAATATCAAAGTAAACACAGTACGCTACATCAAGGTCTTTACGACATGTTTTTTTACAGTGTTGCATTGTGTTTAACTGTATTACACTAATTTTGAAAGCATAAGTAATCGTCTGCATATTTTCAGTTCATGTCATTGTATGTTAAAAAATATTTTTGTAAGCTAGCATGGGCAAACGTTAGACGTCGTAGTGAAGGGGTACTCCACATTCTGCAAAGCTCCAACATTATTGGAGCTTGCCATTAGATTGTCCTGTGTTATATCCAGGAAACTCGTTAGAGATGCAGTCGGTGTATTCTACACCCCAGGCGGCTGGACTTTAAGGAGATTTTATTTGTTACTTAGTCACATCTCTGTAAGCAAACAAACGACTGTTATTAGAGAGAAATATTCTGAAAACCAGATAATTATTAGTATTTGATTGGAATACTTGAAACCATACAACTCTGTGCACATTATTTATATTAGATAGGAATACTTGATATTGAATAACCGTGTTCAAAAACTCTTCAGTAACTAAAAAATAATGTAAACGTATAATGTATACGATTCTCTAACCTTTTTGACATAAAATAACCCTAGACTGTTTGATATGAGTTGAAATCAATCATTCAATCAGATATTATTTGTATATTCTCCTTGTTTCAACGGAAATGAAATTTAAATCGATTATCAATTTAAAAAAAAAATCAGAAATAAATTTCAAATAAACATGTGTAGTGTATCTTTCTGAACAAACAGACCAGTTTGGTTGGTTGACTTTCACTTGTCTATCTGTAAAGTTTTTGTCCAAATTTCATATTTCAATGAAATAATTATTACGCTATGGGTTTTTGAACCAGTGGAAATCTCCGAATGTTGTAAGATATCATTCAAATTGCATGTTAGCCACATAGCTACTACACCTGGGAACAATTATGGAATTAAGACAATTAGAGGATTTTCACCTTGTTTTTTTTCCTCCAATGCATTTTAACAGTAAAAATAATTTCTAATGCATTTTTCTAGTAAAACTAATTTTAATGCATTTGCCTATTACTCCAGGGCAAAAATTATGAAATTAATACTTTAAGAGAATGTTCAGTTAGTTTAACAGATAAGGCGGGAAATATTTTAAATGCTTGAACATTCTGGCTTTATAAAATATTCCTTGAACAAACTAAATCAAATCACCTAAATTAAAAGCATAATTTTTTTCCAAGTTATGCAGAGGAAGATTTTTTGGAATAATCCAATTCTTGGAAACAAAATTATTGAATTCATTGACAAAAAATTAAAATTAACGCTTAGTTTCTTCTTCTTGAGCTTTTATGACAGCCTTGATTCTTCCAGGCATGGATTTCACTAATTTAAAGCAATATTCATTATTAAAGTAGTTTCAAACTTTCCCGAAGTTCATACGCATATAACAATAGAGTTGATATCATTGAAAAGACACGACGGAATAAACACAGACTAAATGAGAAGAAAAAAAACGTAAATTTAAAAAAAAATAAAATAATAAAATAAAAACATGTGCGTTCATGAAAAGAAAGAATTATTTAAATTAATGTGATAATTATTTCCAAGCTATGCAGAGAAATATACAGTGGATTGGTTGGTTGGTTGGTTGGTTGGTTGGGTTTTTATGCCATATCAACTATTGTAGGTTATTTAATGCCAAATCCATTTACATGTTTTTATTTTTTAAGTAGAGGAATTAATACTTAGAATTGAATTACCATGACCAGAAAATCTGCCGAACACCTATGCACGATATACGGGAACATTGGACAGCTATTACGACCTTATCAGTAGTGTATACCATAATCTCCACCGCTGGAGATCGAACCAGCGACCACAAATTGCGGTGCCAAATCTGTTTTTATACTTATAAACAGTTCTATTTCAAACAATTTAGTGGTTGTTTGGGTTTTATGGCACATCAAACTTTGTAGGTTATTTAACGCCAAATCCATTTTTACAAAAATAGTTCTATTTCAAACAATTCAGTTTAGCATGAGTACGCATTTTAAATGCAAGTACAGTTTAATTGTGAAAAACGTTGCTATTTCAAACTATTCAGTTTAGTCAAACAGTTCTAATTCAGCTTACTCAGTTTAGTATGAGTACAGATTTTGTTTACTCACAGAGTTAAATGTCAAAACATTTCTATATTTAACAATTCAGTTTAGCGTAAGTTCAGTTTCAATGTCAAAAATCAGTTCGATTTCAAATAAATCAGTTGAGCATAAGCACACAGTTTAAATGTAAGTACAGTTTAATTGTCAAAAACATTTTTATTTAAAGCAATTCAGTTTAGTCAAACATTTCTAATTAAAACAATTAAGTTTAGCAGAAGTATGCAGTAGGTTCTATTTAACCCATAGATAAGGCCCGATCAGGTGCTACCATTTCGAGTTAGCGTGGACCTGGGAGCAATAGCAATGAAGGGGTGCTCCTCATTCCCAAATCTCCAGCATCACTGGAGCCTTACTATCAGATTGTTTAGTGTCATATCCAGGACACTACTTTGGCGCGAGGTCTTACCCCACTGCAGATAAGCAGTCGGTGTATTCTATAGCCCCAGCCAACTGGGCAATGACTGCTGGAAAAGTCTTGGAACATGAATATGACATAATTACCAATGGTCTTTCGAGCACCCAGAGCAATAAAACAGATGGAAAAGACCTGTAGAGAACTAGAAATCCGAGGGTGATTTGAATCCTTCCTGATCCCGACCAAGATCAATTAGATCAATGATTTGCCTCAGTTGTAACTAAATTTAATTCCCATTCTACCTTCAAATAAATTAATTGAATTTTAAATAACAAAGCATAAGTAGTTTACTTGTATTTTATACAGTTTACCTGAGGAAATCCATCGCGGCTGTGAATGCAATCACACTTTTCATTCTTGAATTATGGTTTAATGGGAAGCAAACAGGCGAAATTTCCACACTAGAGGGAACCTCTCTGAAACTGGTAGACAAATTCACCTACCCAGGAAGCAGTGTCTCATCAACCGAAAAAGACATCGACACGCGGCTACGGCTAACGACGGCATGAACGGCTATCGATAAGCTATCGATCATGTGGAAATCAGACCTGACCGATAAAATGAAACGCAGTTTTTTCCAGGCAGCGGTCGTGTTGATACTGCTGTATGGATGCACCACTTGGACGCTAACAAAACGGCTGGAGAAGAAGCTAGACAGCAATTACACAAGAATGTTGCGAGCAATATTGAACAAGTCCTGGCGGCAACACCCTACAAAGAACCAACAATACGGCCACCTGCTTCCCATCACGAAAACTATCCAAGTTAGACGAACCAGACACGCAGGACACTGCTGGAGAAACAGAGACGAGCTCATAAGTGATGTACTCCTATGGACCCCCACATATGGCCGAACAAAAGCAGGACGACCAGCTAGAACATACGTACAGCAGCTATGTGAGGATACGGGATGTAGCCCTAAAGACCTGCCTGAGGCGATGAATGATAGGGAGAAGTGGCGAGAGAGGGTCAGAGATATCCGTGCTGGCGGTACGACACGATGGTGAGGATGATGAAGATGAAGGAGATTGCTATTATTAGGTTGCAGTTTTGTGATGCTAAAAACAGTTTACAAAGTCCGAGCTAGATCGTTTGTATATTTAAATGACTCGTATATTTTGTACGGATCATGTGTGAACGGCATATAAGACATAAGAATCAAAACAAATGAGGCATTCTGCTTGGAGGACGATATCGACTAGTTTACAGGATCCGACGACATTTAATTCTGTTTGAAAAGAATTTATAAATGAAAACAAGTAAATTCACTTCCTGTGGAGCTTTAAGTTTTTTATACTCAGACGATATTTTACTAACGCACGGGGGTCTATAGAGAAAATATTGAGAAGACTTGGTCGAGAATACTTAGGAGAGTCCTGCATAGTTGAGAAGACTTTTTGTCATTCGGATTTCAGTGAATGCCACAAGCTATCACTGATGTGAAAAAACTCATAAAGAACAGAATAATAATAATTAGCATCACACGAAAATATTATAAAAGAAAAATATGAATAAAATAATTAACATTACAGAAAAAAATTTCTGAACTAACGCCATTAACAAAAAGAGAAAAAAGCAGGAAATACGAGGAAAAACGAAATATAAAAATTTTCAATAAAAACAAACAAATTTATTCATCTATTTCTGTTTTTATTCATTTTTTTCAGATATTATAGACTTTGTGAATTTTAGGAGGATTTAAAAAAAAAATGAACATTTTTAAAACTAGTAAAATGTTTCTTTTCGCTGTTTTTAATTTTTTTTTTTTTCTGAGAAAGAATTTATGTTCAAGTAAAACGAAAGTAATTACTTGGTAAAAAAATATCTTGAAAACGAATTACAGTTATGCGTGTGAGGGAACACAGGCGTGCACAAGAGAAATAACCTCTAAATAAAAAGCTATAGCTGGTTACACTAATATATATATATATATATATATATATATATATATATATATATATATATATATATATATATATATATGCGCAGTATAAGACAAAAATCAAAACCACATATTTCAAGTAATGTTTTCTCGTTTTTGCGACCATCAAAAAATTACGTTCTGAAGAATTATAACTATTATGGGAGAGTGGTACATGTATTCCTCTCTCGTAATACTCGCACATCTACAGAATTGTTCGATGATCACAAAAACGAAAAACTGATAGTTACAATATGTGATATGAATTTATCTTATACCCTAGATACCGAATGCCTTCTGTGTATATACTGCAATCGCGAAAGAAAATAATTATATATATATATGTGTGTGTGTGTGTGTGTGTGTGTGTGTGTGTGCGTGTGTATTGTTGTGTGGTTTCCTATATTTACAAATAAAAACTACTAAACAATGAAAGAGCATATTTACTTATAATTTTGAATAGCTAGGGAGAGTCAACGAAGATGGAAGAGTAATTGTTACTTTCCTTTGTAAATATTTAAGCATAAGTTTGGTGTGATGATTAAAGATTTTTAAACTCATTCGGTTGAAAACATTTCGCAGGAATCTGAGCTCCTTTTTCGCTTTCAGTTAATTGATTTAAAATGTTGTTATGTAACAGTAACTATTTAACGTAAGTCATTAGTTTGCACACATTTCAATGAATATGCATATGATCGGTCTAATGAGTAGAGTGTTTGCAAATGGTCCGTGAGATCGGGTTTCCATCCCTGGTCGAGTTATACCAAAGACTCAAAAAATGGTACTTGGTGCCACCTTGCTTAACACTCAGCATCATAAGGTGTGGACCAAGGGTAAAGTGAAGCAATCCAGGTAATGGAATAGCTCCCCTACACCTATATGTAGTAGCTACTGAAAAGGGAGCCTTTTGGTCACCCTCCACTAATATCACTAACTTTTACATATGATTTGTGAGGAAATAGTTTGAGGTAATTTCATTTTCAAATAAGTTAGAACTAATTTGTTTGCTCCCTAGTATTGCCTTTTTTTTCTACGCAGTTAAATAATTTCAATTATTGCTAACACAGATTATTCTATTCAATATAAATAATGACTTTGCACACAATGAAGTGCTTACAAATATTTCTCTTTAAATCTAATTATAGTATTCAATGCTCTTATTCGTTTGCACACTGTTAAAAGGTTCCAAGTATTTTGCTCTGTATCAGTAAAATTTCAATCATTAGTCATTTACTTACACACAGCTAAATGATCAAACAGTTCTATTTCTGACAATTTGATTCAGCATAAGTTAACAGCGTTAAACGGTTCCAAGAATTTCTATGTATCAATAACTATTCGATAACTCATCAGTCATTTGTTTACATACAGTTAAATGATCAAACAGTTCTATGTTTAACAATTCAATTTAGCCTGTCATTGTCCTGCGCTCAGTTTAAAAGTGAAAAAGTTCAATTTGACCCTATTAGGTGTTACCACTTTGGGTCAGAGTAGACCCTGGAACAATAGCATTAAAGGGGTACTCCCTATTCCCCAAATCTCCATGATTGGAGCATCATTATCAAATTGTTTAGAGTCATGCTGTATATTTTTTTGGGGGTAGTCTTACTCTTCTCCTCGCCGACTGAGCTGGATAGTTTAGTATCATATCCAGGATATTCTTTTAGGGGTAGTCTTACCCCTCTCCAGAGATGCAGTTGGTGTATTCAACAGACCCTCTCCGAAGCCGACTGGGTCTTGTAATTTGGGGTAGAATAAAGGGATTAATGTCTTTTTGAATGGCATTAGCGCAAAGTGAAAAGCAGGTTGTCTAATCCAGGATTTGGTCTTAGTTCACCAATTTCATGGTCTTAGCAAGACAGACGTTACGCTAAGAACGCCTCCCTTGAATATTTTTGTAAAACCTTATAGCAGGAACAAAGCCTTGTCTCAGAAATTTAGACAGAAGGAGGATCAAAGAGTACTTCAAAGTGAAAATGTTGCTCTAAAATCATTTAAGACGACGAAAAAAAAATCGTAGCAATTATCTACAAATCTCCAGCCTCTTCATTTTCATCATAATGATAGCATGGAGTTCCTTGGTTCTCTCTCACTGTCCGTCCCTATCATCCATCTCTCTTTCCGGGTTTTCTAGATTGTATCTCCAAAGTTGCTATGTCCGTTTGTAGACCTCTATAAGAGAACGAAGCTTATGAGTTCGACCTTACTTTACAATCTGTGCCCAGAATGTCTTGATCATCTTACTTGGTGTATTTGTGTGATGCTGCTCCCGGAATTTTTTCCAAACAGCTCATAAGTTTAGTTTGTGGCTTCCATCCATCTTTTTTTCCCATTTTTTGTTAGAGTCTTGGTGGTGCATCCATACAGAGTTACCGACACAGATACAGTATGGAAGAAATTCCGTTTTATTTTATCTGAGAGATCAAAAATCATCCTATT
The DNA here is from genome assembly GCA_963585895.1 of Sepioteuthis lessoniana. Lineage (NCBI taxonomy): Eukaryota > Metazoa > Mollusca > Cephalopoda > Myopsida > Loliginidae > Sepioteuthis > Sepioteuthis lessoniana. The sequence continues at coordinate 104,412,308 of OY757916.1, read as the reverse complement.
ACAACCAACTCATTAGGGGAATGTAACCCTTCTGTAGAGATGCAGTCGGTGTATTCTGCAGCCCCAGCTAAATGGGACAAATTATCAAATAGGAATATTCAAGTTACTTGAAGCCAAATGTGTATTCAAATTATAAGCATTACGTGGGACTGTCCGAATCACTTATAATCAAGTATAGGCGCATCGGGTGGTGAATTAGTAAGCAAGCGATACTACCCAACCTTCACGAGGGAGTTTAAGTCTCATTGGGTGCTCCATTCATATGGCCTTGCGCCACATCTAATTAAAAGGCTTAAATTAATACTTATATCAAGAATAGTTACTTTGGTATGGTCTTGTTTGTTAGCTTAATGGCATATCATCCAACAAGTACAGAGAAAGCCTAAAATACACCCTTAAAAACAACCATCGGCACGGATATCCCTGACCCTTTCTCACCACATCTCCGGCAGGTCCCCAGGGCTACACCCCGTATCCTCACAGAGCTGCTCTATGTAGGTTCGAGCTGGTTGCCCTGCTTTTGCTCGGCCATGTGAAGGGGTCCATAGTAGCGCATTACTTATGAGCTCCTCCCTATTCCTCCAGCAGTGTCCTGCATGTCTAGTTCATCTAACTTGGATATTTTTTGTGATGGGTAGTTGGTGACCGTACAGCTGCTGCTTTGTGAGGTGTTGCCTCCAGGACTTGTTCAATATTGCTCGCAGCATTCTTGTGTAGTTGCCGTTAAGCTTTTTCTCCAGCCGTTTAGTTAGCGTCGAAGTAGTGCATCTATATAGCAGTATCGACACGATCACTGCTTGGAAGAAACTACGTCTGAATCTCCTAAAAAGCCCCCAAAGCGTAATTAAAACCTTTCTATAATTATACAAGTAACAAAAAATAAAATATCAGCATAAAATGGCCGATAACATTTGACATGCTATAAAAGCCAACAAACCAACATCCCAGAAATCCGGACAAAATTTTGTGATATTATGTCACCTGATATCTAAGAAAAAAAGAAGCAAAACAAAAACAAAAAAAGTACTGGTTGGCAGCCATGCTAACGAGCTTTCAGACAAAGCCTTTGCAATGATTTAAATATTATACCAGGATAATATTATGGCCATTGGGTTTCTCTACATTATTTTTATTTACAAATGAGGAAAGGGAGTGGGAAGAAGCGAACATTTCCAACATGAAATGCTGTTATTTATAAATTAACAGCGATGTAAAAAAATTTCAAAAGCAACGACTGGAAGCTTTAATATCGTATAAGCTATAAATGGTATTTAAGTGTGGAAATTTTAGACCGGGGAAAACCTGAAGAGTCACAAAAGTAAAAATGAGGGATGAAAATTTATATCCATCCTTTTGACATGAATGTGCCTCCGTTCCACTTTTTTTTAGGTTTTTAGTTTTTTATCTATCTATCTATCTATCTATCTATCTATCTATTACAGCTACTTCTCTCAACATAAATCTATCTATGAGAGCCAACTGTCTTCACATCTATCTATTTATATAACTAATATTTCTTCGGTGCGAGACAATAGCTAAGGAGTGAACATTGAGAATCGAATATAATTCCCCTGAGTAGTGATTTCCAATACATACAAGTATGCTGCTCCCTTAGTCTTACCCTATTTCTTCCTCTTCCTCCAATACCTCTTTCTGTCTCTTTCTCTTTGAATATATATATATATATATATATATATATATATATATATATACGGGGATCGTTCAAATTCTACGAGGCCTACGTAGAACGAGGAGCATTAGCTGAATATTTTTGCTGTGGCATTTTAGATGTTTGTCTGAATTTTTGAGCGGTTTGAAGTCCGTACCATTCTAAAATCAGGATTAGCCTGATAACTTTTTGAACGACTTTGTACATATATACGAGGATCATTAAATAAGTTTCCAAACTTTTTTCGTATGGGCACTTTTATTGATAGTACACACATGAAACTCTATTACCCTTCGAAGTAATCTCCTCCGACTGCAATGCACTTGTTGTACCCTTCCAACAACTTCTGGAAGGCCCCACGGAAGCCCTCTTGTTTGAGCGTTTCAATGACCTTCGTCAAAGCCTCTTTCATTCCCTAAATTGTCTCATAACGACAGCCTCTGAGCTTAAGGAATAACCAAATTCACAGGGAGCAAGATCTGGACTAAAGGGAGGCTGAGGAACTGTCTTCAGGCCCATCTTTGTGAAATAGTCTGTGACAAGGATGGAGTTGTGGACTGGTGTATTGTCCTGGTGGAAACACCACTGACCAGATTTGAAGAGTGCTGGCTTCTTCCGACCGAATCTCTTTCTGAACTCCCATTTAGTGTGGAGAGGTCACCTCTTTGATTAAAACATGATATATAATTTGTTCGAAATTCTTTTCCTCTGCAATTTCCATCATTATTGGTCCTTTTCGAAACATTTATATATATTACATATACATTTTATATAAGTAAAAGTAAAGTTGGCGACCGTAGTCGAGGGCGACCAGAAGGCTCCCTTTTTGATAGCTATTACATCGAGGTGTTGGGTTGGGCGCTATTCCTTTCCCAGGATTGCTCCACTTTACTTTTAATACGTACCTTATATTGCTGAGTGTTAAGCAAGGAGGTATCAAGTACCATTTTGAAAGTTTTTGGTATGACACAAACATGGCCTGAGATTGAACCCCGGTCTCCCGGACCATTGGCGAACACTCTACGCTATAGACCAATGAGCCGGTTTTGCTTTTTATATAGAATTGATAGAAATTTTCCGAACCTTTACCCGAATTCCAAAGTCTGCTACGTCATGAATACGCTAGGAACTAAATATAAAACTCTGATGTATTAAATGGTATAAAAAATCACAAAATATTTAAAATATCTCAATCCTTCGGACATCAAACTAATTTTTAAAAACAAAATCTCCACTTGATTTTAATGAAAAATAACATTTATTATATCCTTAAAGAATAGCGAAACGTCTGAGGATGTTAACTTTGAAATATTTTTATATCGAATTGCACACAATTAAGAAATCTGGTCAACAAATTCATGCAATATATATATATATATATATGCAAGTGAACTCTGTACACCGGTTCAAGCCATGAGTATAATTAATCATATCTAAAGAAAAATATTGTAAAATATTTGCTTGTTGGAGATACCATTACCACTTGCTGAAGTTCACATGATCCACACAGGAGATAATTTAAAATTTGTGCGATATATCCACCGCACCGGCCCATTTTCTTGTGTACAGTGTTCAATCCCGGATTGTCATACTGATGACTCGAAAATGGTACTTGATGCCTCCTTGCTTAACTCTCAGCATTATAATTTAGGTATCATGGGTAAAGTGGAGCAATGCCGGAAAAGGAGTAGTGCCCACCCCTACATCTTGGTATTGTAGCTAATGAAAGAGGAGCCTTTGGGTCGCCCTTGACTATGGAAGTCAACTTTACTTATATATATATATATATATATATATTAGGAAGCTCTTTGAAATATTTAAATAAAAGAAACGCAACTTTTTATTTGAGATTGAATACACAGAAGATAATAAGTGTTTTTGGGACGCTTTCTTATTCTTCTAAAATAATATATTCAGGAGAAACTTTTGTTCTAAGAATCTTCGCCATGAATCGTTCCGCAGTTATTTTAATAAGCTTCGATCAAAGTCTTTCATCTTCTCCGACACAGGTTAGTACTTTTGTTACTACATTTTATTTTTTTATATGAGCTGTTCTGTACTCACCCCCCCCCCACATGCACATACATACACACACAACTATCTATCTATATCTATCAATCTCTCTCTCTATATATATATATACATATATATATATGAGTGTGTGTATGTGTGTGTGTGTGTGTGTGTGCTTGCGTTCGTGTGTGTGGGTGTATGCAGGTGTAAGTTTATTCAAACGTTACGGAAAATATCCGATTCGTTTTATTAGAGATATAAAGAAATTTCGGTATTGCACTCGACAATCATGGATTTTCTTTTTCCCGGACTTCTCATGACGGTGTCGAAATCAGCGGACAAGTGATATAACAGAAAAGCAATCGAGAAATAGTACATTAGTCTGATGTGTAAGAAGCTAACGTGTATTTCAACATCTCCAGCATAGCTTGTAATTTTCGTCAATCAGCCACACAGAATATGCCCTTCAAACAGGAATTTATCCATTGATTTTTATTACTTACAACACAAAATATCTCTTCATATTGATGTAATTGACACCTAACCACTGCTAATAGCAGAGACTCGTTTATAAGTACTGTTATTTCCCTGTTTTAATACACATTAAAAGCCTTTTGAAAAACGCTAATCTCTTTACGTAACATCTGTATTTATTGGTATTCTCTCTTTGTATTCGTGCCTATGTTCTTTCCTCTATCGTTCTCCGTATAGTTTTTATACGATCTAATTCCATACATTTTTCTCTTTTAGTGTGTGTGTGTGTGTGTGTGGGTTATCATCACATTGGTAAAACGTTGAAATTTCTATAGTAAGTGGTCGATAGTAGAGGTAGACACGCTAACAAACGAAACGAAATGACAGTGCATATGAAAATTCAAATAAATGAAATGCTGATTCGTGAAAAGACTTTCTCTTAAATTTATTCTCTCATCGAATTTCTCTTTTCTCGTAATCTGGTTTTAATCACGAGGTCACAACACATGTAGTGAGTCTTGGGGAAGGAATAGCGACGTTCATCCCTCTCCGGGTCTACAGTTGGTTCAAATTCAGAGTTTTCTTTCTCCTAGACCGGTTGCCATACCAAAGTTTAAGAGCCCAATCTGATCCACAATTCATCTATAGTTGGAAGGAGATTAGTTTGCATAATACATTTACAAAAGGTATCACCAACTCAAATTTAAGCTTGGAATTTCAAAGAATGTTGAACATTTCAGCAAATTACAATCTATGTTAAATTTCTCCAATATAACATATCATATATCGTATAACTTAATATATTATATAACATATTATATCGCATGGCACAACATATCTCGTATCGTACATCATATATTATCATATAACGAAACATATATCAAGTTATAACACGTGGATGGTGTCCGTGGTGTAGTGGTTATCGTCATAGGAAATGGACACGGCGACACGAGTTCAAACCCTGGACGAGACTGATTGCATTTCACATAGCACTAATACCCTTGGGAAAAGGATGAATCCGATTATTCTCCCTAGGTTCTTCAGCCTTGGTGAGGCAACTAGTCTAGGAGAAGGAAAACTCTGAATTTAAACCAGTTAAACTCCGCTTAAAAATTGACCTTGTGTCATATCCTGCCCGAACAGAGGGGTTGGTAAATAGGATCAAGTTATAACATGTATCGTGTATCATATCATATAATATATCCTATATCATGTAGCACATCATATATTATATTATATTATATTATATAACTTATCATAAAATATCGTATAAAGAATCATGTATCATATCATATCATATCTCATATGATATAACATATATATCGTAAAACATGATATATCGTATAACATATCATATATCATATCAAATGACACATCATATCTCGTATTATATATCATATCATATAACGAATCATATATCATATCATATGACGTATCATATATCATATCATATAACATATCATACATCACATATCATATTACATGTTATATGTCATATGCTTTAACATATCGTATCATATATCATATCATATAACGAATCATATATCATATCATATGACGTATCATATATCATATCATATAATATATCATACATCACATATCATATTACATGTTATATGTCATATGCTTTAACATATCGTATCATATATCATATCATATAACGAATCATATATCATATCATATGACGTATCATATATCATATCATATAACATATCATACATCACATATCATATTACATGTTATATGTCATATGCTTTAACATATCGTATCATATATCATATCATATAACGAATCATATATCATATCATATGACGTATCATATATCATATCATATAACATATCATACATCACATATCATATTACATGTTATATGTCATATGCTTTAACATATCGTATCATATATCATATCATATAACGAATCATATATCATATCATATGACGTATCATATATCATATCATATAACATATCATATATCGGGGGTGGCCACGTGGTGTAATGGCTATAGTGATAGACTGCGGAATCGTAGTAAGCGAGTTCGTACTCCAGTCGCGCTACTGCTTTCACTTTGGGGCAAACACCCTTGGGAAAGCTATGAACCCCCTTATCCTTCCAGCTATGGGTTAAATAGTACCACGACTGTTCTTCTTGGAGAATGGCTTTGGCATTAAATAACCTACAAAGGTTGATATGCCATGAAACAAGAGAAACCAAACCATATCATATATCACATATATAACACGTCATATGTCATATCCTTTAACATGTCATATGACGTATCATATATCATATCATATAACATATCACATGTCATATGTCATATCATTTAACGTATCGTATGTTATATATATATATATATATATATATATATATATATATATATATCATATAACACATGATACATGTTATATAAGGTATATCATATCGTATATCATATCATATGTCTTAGAGAAAAAACTCCCAAACTAAACAAAACTGTAAATGTAAACATGCAGCGGATTCAATTCCCTAAAATCTGGACATTTGATAAACCCAGGCGGATTGACGTGCCGTTAAAAGCGATTAATTGGCCTCTAGATATTTTTCGTTTGTCAGACATAGCTAAGGTAAGCTATATCTATACAAAAATTACCTACACCTGAATAAACACACCTGGATACTTTCACCATCACTGTTCTTAGTAAAATTGCTCTTTATTTTTGATAAAACTCACTCACATTCCAGGAGACAAACAATTAATAACTGGCACACATAATCCTAACTAGTAGCACTTATGCAGAAGACATACTCTACGCTACGCAAGTGCGCTCATACATACTCACATATAGACACGCGCGGGCGCGCCGACTGGAATTCAGTTTCAACGACAACAACAACAACAACAACAATAATAAAAATATTAATAATAATAATGTGAGGACAAAAACCTTATTCACCCTGACACACATATCGCGTGTGCTCGTATCAGGGTTTTCTTATTAGGAGACAATTTTCTTCTATTCGCTTGAGTAATTAAAAGTTAAAATTGGAATTGTTAGAGCGAAATTGCAAGAAGAAATTACAGATAATTTTTAAGCAAGAATTCGGAGTAAACACACCTTATTTACTTTCTTGCTTCCTTGTTTATTCATTATTAGTTGTCTGTTTTAGGGCGATTAGTTTCGTTGTTGTTTTCGTTGCTCTTTCACTTGTTTTCTTTTTTTTTGTCTTTTTTTTTTTTTTTTTTTTTTTTGGTTTGTGGTGAAGGCGCCATTTGTGTCTTACGAATTAAATTACCTATTTCAATTTTGGTACTTTCGAAATGAAAATGTTCAAAATGTCAAAATGCGGACAGAAGCTGACTTGACTTCATTCTGGTTGTCTTAGCCAATTATAAATACTATTATCATTTCTCTCAATCCTAGTGAGATTTTCATATCAGTTATAACAGGTAGGTTTTCACTGAAATTTAAGCCACAGAATTTATCTTCTACTAGTCCTTGGCTTTAAATAACCCACAATTGCTGATATGCCATTAAACAAAATAATTTGACTTAACCTAAAATCATGGACATGGTTATGAGTCGTGATATTCCTATAATCGACGACTTATAAAATTAATTTTGTTTTATGACACGGAAATGTTAAGATATTTCTGTTAAATGAAACTAAGCAAAAATCATCATCATCATCATCATCATGTTGCGCTGCCAGCACAGATTTCCCTGACTCTCTTAACATTCGTGTCTATAATCCATCACTTCCGGCCGGTCTTCTAGACTACATCCTGTGTCCGTACGGAGCTGTTGTTGATAAGTTCTTGTCGGTCGGCCAACACTTGCAAGTCCATGTGAAGGGGTTCAGAGGAGAATGTCACCTTTAATTCTCTTGCAGTGTCCCGTATCATGACTCATAACCAAAAACACTTGAAATCATTCACGTGTAAACCTGTTTTTTAATATTATAATATTATTTTATTTTCGGAAAAATTTTGACGTTTATTGTGATAGTGTGTTGTCGGTAAATTATGTTCGTTCAACTAAAGATTTTCAATTTGTACGTCATAAGTAGAATACACCGACTACATCTCTACAGGGGGGTAAGATCCCCCCCAACAAATGGCCCAAACGGCTGGTGGTCTGTAGAATACACAGACTGCTTCTCTATTGAGTGGTAAGATCCCTCACCAACGAGTGGCCTAGTCGGCTGAAGGGGCTGTAGAATACACCGACTGCTTCGCAGCAAAAGGATAAGACCCCTCCATACACTCCTTGCAACGAGTGTCCTGGTATATGACACTAAACAATCTGATGGCAAAGCTCGAAATATGCTGGAGCTTTGGGGAATGCGGAGTATCCCTTCATTGCCATCACTCTCAGGTTCACTTTACCCCCGAAGTGATAGCATCTGATAGGGTCCTAATAGAACTCTTTGACATTTAAATTGTTTCCAAATAAATGACTTATGCTAAATTGAATTGTTTGATAATTTAAGTGTGTGTAAGCAAATAACTGATGTTTAATTGAATTCTTAGTTATACATAGCAATGCTTGCAACCATTTAACTGTGTGCAAACGAATGAGTAATCTTGAATAGAATTATTAATGTTAAAAAGTTATACTTGAAACTGTGTAAATACTTGGAACCTTTAACAGTGAGCGAAAACATTAACTCAAACTCTTTAAAAAGGTTATCGACAAAATGTGTTTACAAATCATATATATCAAATATATTTATATGTATAATATATATATCTGCTATATATGTATAAAAAAGAATTTGGCATTAAATAATCTACAATGGTTGATATGCCATAAAGCCCAATCAAACCTAATCCTATATATCTACTATACATGTATTAAAAAGGATTTGGCATTAAATAACCTACAATGGTTGATATACCATAAAACGCAGACAAACCAAATCCTTTATATCTAATATATATGTATAAAAAGGATTTGGCATTAAATGACCTACAATGGTTGATATACCATAAAACCCCACCAAACTAATGTTGAGACCGACAACATAATTTTATACCTCAAAGCAGTAGATATATTTTTAAAAAAATATAAGATACTTCTATGAAATCAGACCATTAACAAACCATACGCCTGTAAAATAAATTTGTCAACTAATCTTTGCCTCATGCTGTTATACTTCGTTAAAAAAAATTCTTACCGACAAACTATTTGCTTAAAATCAAAATAGTTGAATGGACCAACTTATAGACAACTTGAAGGTTGTCTTTATATATGTTTCCTATACGAGTACTATAACTTTCCGCAACAGTTATAATTGTAGCGGTAAATTATAATTATTTATTTGTGAGGAACACAATTCGGACACTTGTAGTAGAGGAAATGTATTATGGTTTAATATTCCCTCCTACAAAACAATATAAAACTATTCATGAATAATTAATGACGTGTGTATTGCTTGAGCAATTGTAACTAAATAAATACAGAAGTAAGACTCCTTAATAGAATGGATGTTGCTGAGGGATGAATTACTTCAAAGCATGGTATCATGAACTATTTCGCAAGAGTTCTATTGAAGCAGCAGGGTCTAAAGCTCGGAGAGAGAGAGAGAGAGAGAGAGAGAGAGAGAGAGAGAGAGAGAGAGAGAGAGAGAGAGAGAGAGAGAGAGAGTGTGTGTGTGTAATGTTGTTGCACCGTTTTAGATCCTTCTTTACTCATGCCACCTAGCGGTCTCTAGAAGTACTATTTAGAAAGCAAAGTATGTAATCCCTTTAGTACACACAAAAATATTAGCATGGAATAACCCACAAGGTTTAATATGCCATTAAACAAAATAATCAAATTAAATCTACAGAGGCTTAAATCACCCAAGTTTTATTTATTTATTCGTTTATTGCTATTGGGAATTATTTCATCAGATACGAAATTGATTGATTAATTCATCTTCTAACCTTTTTGCTGTCTTGCTTTCACTCTTTATACTTGTTTTTTTTTTTTTGTTTTTATTGTTATTCTTTTTCTCCAGCACTTTTCTCAGTATTCTCTGTGTCGTTAGTAATGACTTAGTCTGTATAATCTTGATTCTTTCTCACAATTAAAAAAAAATGAATAAAAATTTCTTTGTCAGGTTCTTCAATACCGCTGAAAGGGTTTTAACAAAAACGGGTACAACTGTTACCTACTTACTCGCCATTTTTAATTGTTTTGATTCTGTGGAGAATTCGAGTCATTTTTCCAGCTTTTTATCTGTATTCAATTTAAATGTCACACCTCTGAAATTAGTAGACCATTTCACATACCTCGGTAGCAATATCACATCCAGAGAAAGTGATGAAAACATACGTAGAGGGAATGCGTTTAATGGGATCCGCTTTCCTAGTATTTGTAGGTTTCCTTTTCTCCGAGCGTTCTGATTTTTTTTATTTGGCTGCTCTATTCCTTCCGAACTATATCGTTTTCCGCTTTTCATTATTAGCATGTCACATTTTTCTATACCAAATCACATCCCTATATATTGTATATCCTCACTGCCTATATAAGAGTTTCAAATACTTTTAAATTCATGGCAAACTGTTTGATATAGTCCATGTACATTAGGTGGGTTATTTTTAACTGCAATTTATGAAGTTTGTATCCGGCTGTGCATTCCTAAGTGTGTGATTAAGTGGCATCATCGCTATTACAAGTAATAGTGATAGCACATCTCCCTGGAAGATCCCTCTGTGGATTTAAACCTCTGTTAAGTTGCTGTCAGTTCAATTCTCCCGTTTCGCATCGTATTTAGAACATGGATGGAGTTGTGGACTGTTGCATTGTCCCGGTGGAAATGCCACTGACCCGATTTGAAGAGTGCTGGCCGCTTCCCGAGGAATCTCTTCCTGAACTTCCTTAAAACCCTTTTGGCCAATCAACTCTGGTGTATTGACTTCCTTGCTTCTCCCACACCTCTCATCATCCCTCACAGACTCCCTGCCTTCCTTGAATCTCTTATGCCACTCAAAAACTGGTGCTCGATTCATGCAAGATGGTCAAAAGCAGTCTGAAGCATTCCATATGTTTCTATGGTATTTTTTTCAAGTTTAAAACAGAATTTTATTGCATATCGTTCTTCTAAAGTGTCCTCACGTCCAGATTGCATTTTTGAAATTCACCAACTGTGACAATCAGGCTTTATAGTAGGGTGTATTCCAATTGCTGCTGTAGCTGTTCATTTGAACCTGAAATCATAAAAATTGGTCAGTCATCTCATAAGAAGTATCGCAATTACGGACTGAATTTTCAAGAGTCCATGACAATTTTAAATGCCTGTATTAAAAAGTCCGGAAACTTATTGAAGACACCACGTATGTCATTAAAGGCCTGGCGTTTTCCTGTCTGGCACTTCTTTGAGTGAATCGTGGTTTATTTTCGCCTCCAGTCCTTTTTCGAATTCTTCTAACTCTTTTTTTTTATGTTGCTTATCCATTCGGCTTTTTTCTTATGTTCTCTTCGCTCCCATATTTTGCTCCGAAATTGTTTTGTTTCCTTGTCATCCGGTTGTTGGTATGTCTTTGCCAATTATTCCCCTTCTTCCTGGTAGATTTTATTTTTCGTTGTTTTAGAATGTCCTGTTTTGTTTGTATTATTTATTCTCTCTCGATATCGTTTTATTCTTCCTTCTTTTAGCTAGTTCCTTCTGGTTTATTTCCTCGAGTAGTATTGTTTCTTTTACGTTTTGAGTTTCTTCTTCCTATTCGTCCCAAGTATGCCCCAGCTTTCTGCCTCTATATTATATTTTTTGCTTGTTGTCGTATACTATTATTATTATTATTATTATTTACTCTTTTAGAGTTTTTCACATCAGTATTAGCTGAGGGTTTTTCACTGGAGTTTGAGTGACAGCAAGCCTGCTTAAGTCTCCAGGACTCTGCTCAGTATTCTGGCCGTTCTTAGTAATGCTGTCATTTGGATAGTTTCTATCAGTCCGCCAACTTCCAAGTCTTCCAGGGCTTTTAATGATCCTTTAGTTATTGTGCCAAAAGCACCAATCACAATTGGTACAATCGTCACTTTTATGTTCCACAGCTTTTTCAATTCTCTAGCAAGGTCGAGGTACTTATCCTTCTTTTCACATTCTTTCAGTTTTATTCTGTGGTCCACCGGGACAGCAAAGTCGAAAATTTTGCAAATTCTCTTTTTTTTTTGTTGATTATTATGAGGTCTGGTCTTCTGGCCGGGATGAGGTGATCCGTTTGTATATTAAAGTCCCATTGGAGTTTATGCGTGTCATTTTCTAGGACAGGTGCTGGGTTGTGCACATACCATTTGTTTGTATGGTCGAATTGAAATTTCCTGCACATTTCCCAGTGGACTACCTTGCCGAACCAGTCGTGCCTCACCTTATAATCCTTCTGAGCTAATTTGCTGCATTCGCTTATTATGTGATTGATAGTTTCGTCTCTGTCACCGCATAGCCTACATTTACTGTTTTGTTGCGTTTTATCTATCCTTGCTTTGATATGATTGCTTCTTATGGCGTTGTCTTTTGATTCACTTAAGAGGTAGTATTATTGGTAGTACAATTGTTGTTTCAGTTGTTGTCTTAGTAACAGGTAGTGTTTGGTTTAGTTTAGCCCTACCACTGATAGGATTGCTTTGAACATTATTCTTTAAATTTCTCTTCTGTGAAACAAGTACCGAACTTTAGTTTATTTTAAAGGTGCAAGAAGATGGCGATTAAGGGCCAACTGCGCTGTGATATCAATACTAAACAACTCAACTCCTCCCAAACAAATGATTAATACTACATAGAATTATTAGGGCTTTATAACAATGGTGGAAGCCATTTAATGTGTGTAAGCAAATGAGGTTAGGCATTATATTTGGTATTATGTAACTCAGAGAAGAATTGATATGCAATAAAATCGATCAAATCAATGTTGTATTTGCCAACAAATTCAATGCACAACTTTTATGAGTCAGACGTTGAAGTATTTCGATTCTTATTTTATTAAAATATAAAAGCTGTATACAGTTTTGCTTCTTTTTAGATATTTTAATAATTTAGAAATGGTCTTTTTTTTCTCTTTTTCGTCTTTTCATCTTTTTTATTTGTTTCGTTCAAATCTTTATGATATTATTTTTATTTCTTCAACATTTGCTAAACTGGTCTTCTACACGGACCACAGATTACTTCGGTATGTATTTAGTAAATCCCTGCGCTAAAAACAGGATGTGACTCATTGTGATGATTAAAGTGTTGTAAACCTAGTTTGAATTCTGTTTTCTTCTCCTGGAGTGGTTGCCTTCGGTACAAAAAATGTTGAGCATAGTTCTTATTTGATACAATACTGCTGGTACAGTGTACTGAATGTGTAACGAAATCATTAACAATGGTTTGCTAGTCAAGCTCGTTAACCATCACACTACGCGTCCATAGAGTTTTTTCTTTTCTTCTTTTTTTTTTCTCTTTATTCTGAAGCCTACAGATTTCCCGACTTACTTGAATGATGTTTTTTTTTTATTTTCATTTGTAATTTTGAAGTATTTATTTCGTTTCGTTGTTGTTGCTTTTTTTAGTTTTATTTTTTATTTTTTTGCAAATCAATTGGAAAATATTAGGTTTCTTTTTTTTTCAAGTTTGGTTCTCTTTTACTATGGTTATTTGCTACAAGCAAAATTTTAAATGAACCCAAATCTAAAAGAAAAGAAAAAAATGAAAAAAGTAAAAAAATGAATAAATAGATAAAAAAAAGAAGTAAAAATAAGAAAAAAAAAAGGAAAAAAAAAAACACAGTGACAATGCCGATGACAGGAATGACAAAAACTTTCAAAAAATATTAAGAAAAACACAAAAACGAGCGAAAAATGTCTACTGACTTGAAAGTTTTGCACAGACGTAAAATTGACAGGTCACGTGAATTGAACTAAGATATTTAATAACACCAAACTAAAATTAAACACAAACACACGCACACATACGCACGCATTCACATTCTTTAAACAGCAAGGAAAATATCGACACAAGATTAAAAATATCATGCATTACGATCTGAATAATCAAAGCAAGGTTAAATCAGTGAAATTTCTGGAATCAATTAATATAAAAAAGAAATAAAGATGAAATGCCAGAAATATCAAATTTAAAAGTTTTAACATAAAAGTTAAGTTTGACAAGTGGTATAGCAAGAATATATTTACATATTTTGTAGTCTTCAATAGACGGAAATATTTGAAATTTTCAAAAGTCAAAGTTACTTATGAAAGCACTATATATATATATATATATATATGATTAAGATTTCGATTAAGTGAGTATGTGATTTTAATGGCAACATTTCTGGGGTTACCTTACGACAGGAAGTTTAGGAATTGTGTACATTGTACATTTAGGTTCCCATTTTTGTGTAGTTTAAGCGATTTTGTTATCTGATATCAAGTATTCCTATCTAATATAAATACTTCGCAGAGACATCTATTTTACATGTAGATGGGTCTTTAACATCTACTACGGCTCATTGTGGATCTGGGAGTAATGGCAATAAAGAAATACTCTACACTTCCTAAAATTTCAGAACTAGAGAATAATCACCAGTAGCAGATTTCTATCATACGTAGGGAACACATTTTTTTGTGAGGGTCTCTCTTGAAATATCGTCAGTTTTCTAAGCACCAGCGAGATGGGAATATATATATATATATATATATTTATGAGCGTGTGTGTGTGTGTGTGTGTGTGGAAAAACTGATAACAATGATCCAAGTGGACGGAATGATTTATTAACGGGTCGACACTATAGCGTTTCGGTTCTACTGAACCATCATCAGGACCGTGAGGGGTGATATTAATAATTTTAAGTTAACGATGGATGTTTAGAAATGTGAAATACAAAAACCTAGGGGAAAATATGTATAGTAAGAAAAAGTTGGCCGTTTAACTGGCGAATCAGCGTTTGAGGTTTAAATTACGTCATTTGACTTATTAGGAATATTGTATAGAATTTATGTACGTATGTTTAATGAGAAAGATTTCGAGTCAGAAGGAAGAAAAGAAAGAAAGAACAAAAAGAAAAAATAGAAAGCATGGAAATTATGAGATATACGTAAAATATCAACTAAGGATGGAATATATTGTAGCTATTTAAAATGCGTTTGCTCAAATAAGGAGAAATATTATAAAAGCCAGGACGAGGATGTTTATCATCGGGCGTCTTAATTATTATTGCATCGGTATGTATCCAGCATATATATATATATATTTCTGCATGAATCAGCAGATGACTATATAACATATATTAATTTGGTGCCTGTGCCAGCAGAGTTTTTCAAGGACTCAGAATGAACCTGGTTACCGTAAACGACAGTTTTAAGCATCACAACACGACATAAACAAAAAGGACAAAGAAAAATGCTGGAATTGAAAGAAGTAAAAAGAAAAAAAACAAGAACAAACGAGCAACAAACAGATGAACAGACTGACGCGAAAAGAAAGAAAGAAAAGAAAAACAAAATGAAAAGAGGAAGGCAACGTGCTGGAAGAAAAGAAGAAGAAAAAAAAAGAAAAAAAAAAGAAAACAAGAATAGACCAGCTACAAAAACAGTAAAGTGAAAAAGAGAATAAAAAAAGAAAACAAAGAAAATTAGTAAGTACATCCCTCATTCATATAATTCTATCTCTATGTCGATTAATTTGATTATAATAGTGAAAGATTAGTTTTAATGACAAGGGCCTTTCTTGAAGCATAAAACTAGGAATAATGTTTTTTTTTAAATGTGTGATCCCTAGATAAAAATCGAGATTACTGCTATGTGTAATATTGTATCGAAGTGAGGGAGGAAAAAGGAAGGAAAAAAAAGAGGACTGGGACAGTTGCTGTCCGTTTTTTGATTGACAGCAATAAAAAAAACAAGATTGTCATAAATGAAAGTTACCATAGACGGGGTCTTTGTGAGTAAAAACTGATAGTAAATATGATAAATTTTATGAATGGATTTTTTTTAAATATTAAATAGGTCTTGGAGAGTAAATATTTGTAGTAACTTGTCAGTTGTCCGGACAAGTGATGATTGAAAATCAGAATTTCAGTCCAAGATCTGGAATCCCGCATATCTGTAGTTAAGACTTTTTGGGAAGGTTTTCATGTTTGGAACTTGTGGATTGGAAATGAGAAATTTAATCCGAGAGATGGAATCTTGGGAGCATTAATGGGATTGTTCAAGAATTTTGCACGTGGTTTGTCTGAATAATGCGCATATACTTTTTCGATATTTATGAAGTTGGGGGAATCGATATTTTCGGCGCTGGTAGAATCAGGCCGGTTTTTTGTTGTAGAAGTTGTTGATACGAATTAATGGACTTGTCATGGTCCGTGTTCATTGAAAATGGTCTCGCCGAGGAGGCAGAGTAACTAAGAGACAGATGTTTTTTGTGTCTGACGTGGAAGACAGGTATTTTCTGAGTTCCCCCCGGAGTGAAGTTTTGAGATTGTTACTGGGGAAGATATTTTGAAGCAGGGTTTTGGATATGATTAAGAGATGCACAGAATTTTGACGGAACCAGGTGTAGCGAAGATTCGCAGATTCGGATTAGGAAATATTTTGAATTGGGAAATATTGTTGGCTGAAATTGATAAAAGTTTGGGTTGCTTAGAAAAAAAAACATCCGGGATATTTTGCGCAAAGAAAAATAAAAGAAAAAAAAGAAGAATGCTCGTAAGCTACTGAAAATTTTTTATTATAAATCAGACTTAATTAATGGTACTATAGACTGAAATTAAATAAACTGGGAAGCGAACCTATAGTTATAGTATTAAGGTAAGGACAGAGAGAGGTTGATATAAGGTTGAAAAAAAAAAAAAAGAGACACTGAATGAGCAATGTAATATGAATAAAAAAAAAGAAAAAAAAATGTAAACAGAAAAAAAAAAGACAAGAAGAAAAAAAAAGCTACAGGACAATGAGAAAAAAAAGACAGAAAGAAAAAAGAAAAAAGAAAGAACTTGAACATTTTTGAACACAGGATATGAAAAAAAAAGAAAGAAAGAACGAACATTTTTTTTTAAAATAGACAGTACATAGATTGAAAAAAAAAAGAAAAAAAGAAAACTGAACATTTGTGAACTGTGATTGTAATGTTGTTTTGACTTGTTGTAAAGTGAAATATTTTTGAGTTTGTTTGAGTTTAAAGGCGACATGAGAATTTTTTTTCCTGTTCATATTATGAAATTCGACGAAAACCATTAACAGAGGATTTTATACTAGGTTTACTAATAATTGTAATTATATTGATTCTAAATTTTTTTTAGAATTTGGGTTTTCGTGGAATAGGAAATTTTTTTTTTTTCGGGGTTTCTGTTTTGACGAATCGGTGGCTGACGCGAGAGTAAGACAGACGTTCATCCAAGTGAATTTACAGATTGTTGTTGGGTAGACGGCAAAGAAAGTAATTCTATCGAAGAATTCGCCGGCCCATGAAGCTGATGAGGGCCTATTTGGCTTCTATTTTTTTAGATTGGAGTTCCGAGAATGGAATAAAAGTAAAAAAAGGCGTGGCCTACTCCTATATTTTGTGGATGATGTCCGAGTCTTTCAGTCACAATGATGTTTTGGATTTGTATGTGATTTTGCGAAATGAAACGAATCAGGGAAAGGCGAGGTGCCTATATATTGGTAGCCACGAGGGTTACTGATTAAATTGAAAAGAAACCCGGCGTGGGTTTGATCAGGTAAAGCATGTTTCCTCAAGGGCTTGCAAACCAATGGGCATGGAAACAGAAACTTAATGAAAAAAATGGGTAACACATTGCTAATTAGTATTTTGCGTGGACTATTTTATGTGGTTTACAGCATGCGTGCCAGATTGTGATACATTCGGATGTATTGTGATACTTTGTTTTGGGCCATGATTTTTTGGATTTTTGGGGAATGCTCATTGGCCTTGAAGATATTGTGTTTAGTTTATGGAATTCTCCGGTTACTCCAGGTAGGAACCTGCTGAGCAAAGAACTGGAGTGTGGTCATGAGTAATCCAGGCGAAATGTATTGCTGGAATGACCAGGGTCACTAAGTTTGTGACCAAGATATGGGACCAGAGTATGGTCCTTTTAGGGTTTTGAAATTTCTTCAAGGAATTATGGAGGGCCCGTTGTGTTGAGAGGATAAAGCATGCATCCGTACTGTACCTTGATGCACACATACTAAGATGGCCAACCACGCAAATATAGTAAGACAAATTTAGATAATAATTAGCCTGGCAAATGTTATATAGAGAGAAGGTCGCCTTCTAAGTAATATATTATTTGCTGTATTTCAAGTGATTCTTTTTGTGTTTTTAGCCATCTATTGTCCTTGTAAATTATTCTGTAAAATATGTGTGAGGGTGAGGGAGACGAACGTGAAGAAAATTCCACATGTGGAATTTTGAAAAATAATCAATGAAGGATTGTTATGTTTTGACCTTTTGACCCGACCAAAAATGCCATTCAAGGTGGTGTACCGGAAGGAAGTGACACATCCCGGTCGCTGGAAATCGGAAGTGGTTGCGCAGGCGTTGAGGCGTGTCTATATTACTGCGTGGGAGTTTGAAGGTAATATAAGGCCGGCGAATTGAGGACAGTTAGAGATAGGCGAGAAGGAGGGCAAGCAGTACAGTGGAAGGCGGAGGTAGACGCGATCTAGTAGGGAAAGCCAGCACACAGAAGAGTTTACTCCAGGGTCCGGTTGAGCAACCATAGAGAACGAGAAAGACACAACGCTGACGGCCATAACTTCGGGGTCAAAATATTTCAGTAATGTTCGGTCTCCAGCTCTCTCTCACACACAAACTTGGAACAACCCTTTCGAAACTTACAAATAAAGATGTGAGGTAAAATATGTTATAAAGAAGTCTTCCTGCGTCTTTCTGTGTGCGTCGTTTAGTACTGCGACTTTATCATTGCATCTGCTTATCATCGGGCGTCTTAATTATTATTGCATCGGTATGTATCCAGCATATATATGTATATTTCTGCATGAATCAGCAGATGACTATATAACAGAAGAACGATATGCAATAGAATTCTGTTTTAAACTTGGAAAATTGATACCAAAGAAATGTATGGAATGCTTCAGACTGATTTTGGAGCATCTTGCATGAATCGAGCATCAGTTATTGAGTGGCATAAGAGATTCATGAAAGGCAGGGAGTCTGTGAGGGATGATGAGAGGTGTAGAAGTAAGGAAGTCAATACACCAGAGTTGATTGACCAAAGGTTTAGGCATAAAGCTACAATGTTGAGGTATTAAGGGAGTTCAGGAAGAGATTCTTAGGGCCAGCACTCTTCAAATCGGCTCAGTAGCATTTCCACTTGGACAATGCACCAGTCCACAACTCCATCCTTGTCACACACTATTTGACCAAGATGGGCATCATGACAGTTCTTCACCCTCCCTGTAGTCCAGACCTTGCTCCTTATGACTTTTGGTTATTCCCTAAGCTCAGAGACTGTCGTTATGAGACAATTGAGGAGATGAAAGAGGCTGTGACAAAGGTCATTGATACGCTCACACAAGAGGACTTCCACGGGGCTTTCCAGAAGTTGTTAGAACGATACATTGCAGCCGCAGGAGATTACTTCGGGGACTAGAGTTTCATATGTGTACTATCAATAAAAGTGTCCATACGAAAAAAGTCTGGAAACTTATTTAATGATCCTCGTATACCGTTCAAATCAATCAGTTAATCATATATATCCTGCTCAACTCCGTTTCAATTCTTCGATGATTTTTTTCGGTATTTTCTCGGATCTCTTGCACCCTTCACTGAATATGAGTGATAGTATTTGTTAGGGTCCCATCTAAGGGTAAAATATGTAATCATTTTCTTAATTTCAAGCCATTTAACACTGTGTTATGTAGTATGATGTGTGATGAAGGAATGAATGACAAAAACACTTACTTTACAAAAATATTACTCTCACATCTTTACTTCTCCAAAGGTCCAAAATTCTGTAAGTTTGAGAGAGAAGGAGACAGGGAGACGAAGACACACGGAGGACTGCTATATGGACCCATAACTTCTTAACAACATTGTGCTTTCATATTCAGAGCCCCACTGCTTCTTTGACGAGGAGCACTCGCTGGTACTCTGCGGACTTTTTGACTGCTCGACTGTTTATCTGAGACTGTGACTGACCGTTACTGCTGCGGGTGTCTGCATATATTATTTCACAACGCCTAATTTTTTCCGGTTGTCAACCCAAGTGACCCGCATCCGGCTATCAACCCGCAATTGCTGTCTTCTTGTTTACACATCCGGAACATGACGGATCAGTCAAAGATCAATATGAAACACAGAGTACAAACAAATTACAGATTAAAAATGATCTTAACTACCTTGAAATTGAAAATAGTATTAACTACAATCCATTTGTTTACAAATCATATATGTATTTATAAAATATATGATAATAATTTAGCATTAAATGACCTAAACGTTTTGATATGCCGTAAAACCAACCAACAGCAACCAACTTATACCCCTCTATTCCCCTCCTCTCTCTCTCTCTCTCTCTCTCGTTCACTTTCCCAATCTTTCTAATGTATATGCAAACATAATTTAAAAAATACGATGCTTTTATACAATTCTGCACCCACCATTCTGGGTTGAAATATCTTTTAAATGTAAAAAGAGATTACGATTGTTTTTGTTTTTCTTTTCTCACAAAATCAAGTTGAAGTAGTTTTTGAAAATAAAAAATGAAGTTGTAAACATGTTTTCTTCTCTGTCAAGGAAGAAACATTTTACTTTAGAATTTAAACAATATCTAAATCTTCTTCCCTGCATGTGTATCTTAACAGATATGCACAAAAGCAAGTGCATCTTACTATTTTCCTGTGTACGTTTTTCTTTAGATGTTGATGGTTATGCAAGTGGTTATGTGTTGGAATCAACATACAAGTTCATTCGGATGCAAATCAATAATATTTTTGCGTTCCTCGTGTTTTCTTCTTCTTCTTCTTCTTCTTCTTCTTCTTCTTCTTCTTCTTCTTCTTCTTCTTCTTCAGAAAGAAAGAAAGAAAGAAAGACCGAATAATTTCTACCAAAATTTGAAAATAAGGCCCAAAAAAGGACGTTTTCTTCTATTACTTTTGTCCTTTTGTGTATTCCAAACCAACCCTTCTTCTTCTTCTTTGCATATTTCTCTTACTCTTAATATTTCCTATTTCAAACTAAGCCTAAATCTGAAACATCGTGTGGATAGTACAATTGATTTTTTGTCGTGAATAACAATTGTCTTTAAATAAGGGAAAATTTGTTGTGCGTCTTGAATATTACATTTCGAGTCTTTTACGGCAAATACAAACGCATTTTACATCTTTGCTATGATATTTGCATGATTTTTTCTTTCTGAAACTAGAAATGAGGATCCTTATATGATGAAAAGCAGTGTGAGATACAACTTGGAAAAAATCTTTTTGTCAATCACTGCTTTTACTTTAATAACTGCTGTCGTTGTATGAAAAAAAAAAGTTTGTTTTCTAAACCAGAAATACCGGGAATTTATTATTTCTAGTGGAAAATTATGAGATAAATATGAATATTATTAGGTACTTTTCATTATCGAACTTTACAACATCTGTAACTACGAGGTTGAGTCATAAATAATCTCCGTTTATTAAAAGCGAGTTGAAACTATACATGATATACTTCCAATGTCTTAAATGCAACCGGGATTTACCTGATAAAATAGTGCCTACATCGGTCATTCGTATTTCAGTAGGGACAGTGTGGTGTCCTCTTGGTGTAAAATGGTTAAAGTGATGGATTGTAGAATCGTAGTAAGAGAGTTCGAACTCAACCCGCGTTATAACGCTCACTTTCAGATAAATCCTCTTGGAAAAAGTACGAAGCCTCTAATCCTTCCAGCTATAGATTAAATAGTAACACTACTGTCCTAGAAGGATGGATTTGGCATTAAATAATCCAAGAAGGTTGATATACCATTAAAAAATCAATAAATCAATAAAAAAATCAAATTCAGTAAGGACAGAGTGCATATTATATTATATATGCAACAGGAATTTACCTGATAAAACAGTGCCTACACCGGTCATCCGTCTTTCACTTGTGACAGAGTGTAAATCATAATTTAATCTATGATCTCATGACACTAAATAGAGGGACGAAAAGTGCATATTCGACACGTTGTGGGAATTTCAGAATAACGAAAACGTTACAGAAACAACGAAGAAAGATTTTAGTATTTATAGCCAAGGTGTCCGAAGCTAGTTTTCAAAGGATCGTTCAGGTGATACATCATTAAGTGAAACACCCAAACCCGCATGTTCATTAGAACTTTATCAAGATGCTCTAAGAGAATTTGGTAAATTCCTGTGGCATTCAAAACATTGGAAGTAAGTAATGCGTAGTTTCATCTTGCTTTAAAAAAATGAAAATCATTTATAACTCAATCCAATAGATAAGTCTTATACTTTTATGTGGTTAAACTTCTACAACGTGTCGAATATGCATGTGCGCTATCTACACAAAAAAAAACCTTGTATGACTTCAATACTTTCCCAGTTGGCTGGGGCTGTAGAATATACCGACTGCATCTCTACAGAGGGGTAAGACACCCCCCAAAGAGTGTCCTGCATATGACACTATACAAACTGATGGTGAGGTTCCAGTGATGCTGGGGCTTTGGGGAATGCGGGGCAACCCTTTATTGCAATTGTTCCCAGGTCCACTCTGGCCCGGAGTGGTAGCACCTTAAAGGGTCCTATCCGTGGGTTAAATAGAACTAAACTGCATATTGATGCGAAACGGAATTGTTTGAATTAGAACTGTTCGACTAAACTGAATAGATTTAAACAGAAATGTTTTGATAATTAAACTGTATACTTATGCTAAACTTGTTGGCATTGAAACTCTACTTACGCTAAACTGAATTGTTTAATATAGAACTGTTTTGCCATTGAATTCTATGTACTGAATGGGCTAAATTACAACTGTTTGAATAAACTTATTAGCTTAAAATAGAACTCTTTTTGATATTTAAACTGTGTACTCATGCTAAACTGAATTGTTTCAAATGGGACAGATTATCTGTAAAAATTAAATTTAAATAGACCTAAACGGTAAACTTATGCTGAGCTAAACTGAATTGTTTGAAATGGAACTGAATATTTGCATAAAATGGATTTAGCATTAAATAACCTACAAAGGTTGATATGCCATAAAACCCAACCAACCTTGGATTCAATACATCCCAATCCATAATCGTTTGCTATTAGAAACAGATAAGAAAAGTGAGCATGAACATCTAAGAATACGCCACTCATCCATAAGGAAACACTTGTCCTTCTCCTTGATTAATAAAGTCCAAATTCAGCAAGAATCATTCAGGAAAAATATATTTGATTTAGGCTGGTCTGTTTTACCCCATCCTGTTTTACCCCAACCTTGCATCAAGAGATTTTCATCATTTTCGTTCAGTAAAAATGCTCTGAATGATAACAATTTTTCTCAAGATAAGGTGAAAAGGTTTGTGGAAGGGAGTGTCCTCGTGGGGTAATGGTTAAAGCGATGGACTGCAGAATGGCAGTAAGAGAGTTCGTACTCCAGTCGCGCTATTACGTTCACTTTCGGGCAAATACACTTGGGAAAGGTAGGAACCCCCCTTATCCTCCCAGCTATGGGTTTAATAGTACCACTACTGTCTCTCTAGGAGAATGGCTTTGGCATTAAATAACCTACAAGGGTTGAAATGCAATAAACAAAGAAACCAGACCAAACCAAACCAAACATTTGTGGGAAAGTTCTTAGGTTTTGAAAACAGCTGAATTTTATTGAGAAGAATCAACTATCTGCCTAATAAACGGCAAGAGGAGAATAAAGATAAAGTTGAATACAATATCGATTGAAATTAATTCATTGTTAAATAATTTCATGAATGAATTATAATTTGCTAAAGCGTTAATTACTTATGACTTAACTCAGTATTTAAATGAGAATATGTCAATCCGGTTATAAATATATATATATATATATATATATATATATATATATATATATATATATAAATAAGTAAAGTAAAGTTGGCGACTGTACTCGAGGATAACGTGAAGGCACCCTTTTTCATAGCTACAACACCAAGGTGTAAGGGAAGGGCGCTACTCCTTTCCCAAGATTGCTTCACTTTACCCTTGATCCGTACCTTATAATGCTAATTGTGAAGCAAGGCGGCATCAAGTGCCTTTTTTTGAGTTTTTCGTATGATTCGACCTGGGATTGAAACCAGGTCTCCCGGGCCATTGGTAAACACTCTAATATATATATGAGTGTGTATGTATATAATCTTTCTCCTAATGTTGCTTTTATGACTATAAGTTATACGTATTTATAAAAATAAATATACAATATTCTGATTAATAGTCACATATTTTCACACGAGGATTGTATTTTTTTTACTATTACATGAAACTTATCGACATGAGGCTGCAATAGGAGTTGAAAAAGGATTTATGTGTCTTGCTCTACTTTTCTGATTTTAGAGAAAAACATTTTTCTCTTTCTCTCTCATTATATATATATATATATATATACATATATATATATATATAAATATATATAGCGTTGACACAGACAACAACACTTAGTGACTAACAGTGCTTGCTTATGCGATCATCGGAGTAAGCGGGAACCACGTGATGGGTACCTCTTTATAGACAGTTGTGTGTGACATTACTGGGAGGGTGATTTACTTTGTGTGGCATTCTGGGAAGGTGGCTTTAATTTATGCTTCGTGGTTATTTACCAGGCTATATTAAATTATTTTATTCATCTCAATATATATATATATATATATATATATATACATATCTATATATACCATTTATATATGTATCAATCAAATATATATCATTTATGTATATATATACATATATATATATCATTTATTATATATATGTATATGTACATATATAATTTATATATATATCATATATATGTATATATATATATATATAAATACATATATATATCATTTATATGAATATATACATAAATGATATACTTATATAATTTATATACGTATATATATATACATCATTTATATATATATATATATATATATATATATATATATGTGTGTGTGTGTGTGTGTGTGTGTGTGTGTGTATGTGAGAGAGAGAGAGAGAGAGAGAGAGAGAGAGTGTGTGTGTGTGTGTATATATATATATAAAATAATTCTTTTTAAAGTTTGGAAAGTTTTTTATGTTTTTTTTTTAAGCATAACTAACAAAATTACGTAAACGCAGAGTTGGATAAAACTGAGATGATGATGAATTTAAAAAACAGAACGCTATCAACGGAAAAACATGCAAGCAACCCCTGATGATGGCCTATGAAAGATTGGAAAACGTTATGGACAATTTTGATTAATTCATCCACCAATTCCAACCTGAAACCAAGGAAATCAGGAAAATTGAAAGGACCTTAATAAGATTATATAGACGAAATATGTCTATTATTTGATTATATGTATATATATATATATATAGGGGCCCGACAATATTTTTCGAACACTTTAGTATTCGACTTTCCGAGTACCATAGAGTGGCGAAATTCCTTCAATAGAATAGCATATAAAGACAATACCTGTAATAAAAATGGAAGAAAATCGATTAGGTAAGGAAAAATATTTAATTTTCATCATTTTTTACAAAACACACGCGACATTATTTTTCGGACATCGTTGAAAAACTGTTAATAGTCTGTAATATGACCTTTCTTCTCAATAACTTTTATCAATCTCTCTTTATAATGATCAAACATATGCACAATAACACCTCTACGTGTTTCTATTAGTTGTTTTTTGGCTCCTAGTATTCGTTCCCATAGTTGAGCCTCTTTCGTTATTTCAGGTCCATCATAGACAAGTTGCGCAAGCATTTCCCAAACATTTTCTATTAAATTTAGATCTGGGCTTCTTGCAGACCATTCCAAAGTAGTCATATTCACTTTAGCCATCCATTCTTTCATGAGTTTTGACACATGGATGCTGCAATTGTCTTGCTGTAGAACGAAGTCATTCCCCATCTCTCTTCTTATCCTTAGTAGGGCTTTCTCGTCCAGCAATTGTTTGTAGCTTTCGCTGTTCTGTCGTCCTTTCAGCCACTCCAACCATATATTTCCATTAGCAAAGATCATACCCCAAACCATAACTCCTCCTCCTCCCATCTGTCGTTTGTTCAGTACAACAGGCTCACCCCTTCCCGACCAAGTACACCATCAATCGGGCCCATCAAACTTGAAACGCTTCTCATCAGTAAACATAACCTTCTTAAAGTCAACATGCTTTGTTTTAGCACACTCCAGTCTTGCTCCTTTGTGTTTCTTTGTTAGTGTAAATTTTTTCTTAGCCTTCGCATACTTCAAACCAATCCTATGCAGCGTTCTTTGTACTGTTCGTACGTTTACATCCAATTCACATTTCTCCTTCACTTTTCTTGCTGTAACTTTTTCTCCAGATGTCAAAAGTCGTGTCACAGTCGTCTTCATTCTCCTTTCAGTCCTCTTGCCAATTGATCTTTTCCGACCTCTCTTCTTTTTCCGCTCGGAGTTTGTC
This sequence comes from Sepioteuthis lessoniana, assembly GCA_963585895.1. Lineage (NCBI taxonomy): Eukaryota > Metazoa > Mollusca > Cephalopoda > Myopsida > Loliginidae > Sepioteuthis > Sepioteuthis lessoniana. The sequence goes on along the minus strand of OY757916.1, from coordinate 104,385,605 downwards.
TTCAGCATGTATTCGACCGTTGATTTCGACAGCTTCAAATCCATGGCGATCCTTCTGATGCTGAGGCCATCTTCCCGCTTCTTCCGTGCCAAACAAACTACTTCATTTGAATGCATTTACCTCATTTAACTTAATTGTTTTGCCAAGAAATATCCGGACTATTTATGCTGTTAGATTGTCCTATGTTAACATAGTAGTAGGGGCGCCTGTTCCCCAGAACAGTGTACAAGCAGAAAATTTGCATTCAGCAACATATACATGAACATAGCTCTTAATAAGATAGGATTTTTTGTCATGTCCGAAAAATAGTGTCGCGCAAGTTTTTGCAAAAATCACAAAAAAACTAAAATTATCAAAGCCAAACTAAAAAAAAAATGAGTAGTGGATGTTCACTCCTCAACTACGTACTTACAATCTCAAAAGTTTTTGGCACTAGTGACCACCTTGAAGTACTTTTTTCAAAGTGTCCGAAAAATATTGTCGGGCCCCTGTATATATATATATATATATATTCAATCGAGTAAATCCGGAACTGGGAATAATTCCAATCAAGACAAATGAAAAGATATTTAAAAATAGAATATAAAATTTAAATATTCCCGGTAAAGAGCTTAATGTAAATAAAATCTACAGAGCAAATAATTCTATTCCAAAAAACATAACAATATACGAGGTGCATACGGTAATATTCCAAACTTTTTCTAATGGGTATTTAAAATTATCAGAGACTCTTGAAAATTCACTGTGTTATTGCTACACATCTTATGAGGTGACTGACTTATTTTTATAATATCAGATTCAAACGAACATCTACAGCAGCAATTGGAATACACCCTACTAAAACCTGCTTGTCCCAGCTGGTGAATTTCAAAAATGCAATCTGGACGCGAGGACACTTTTGAAGAACGATATGCAATAAAATTCTGTTTTAAACTTCGAAACAATGCCACAGAAATGTATGCAATGCTTCAGACTGCTTTTGGAGCATCTTGCATAAATCGAGCATCAGTTTTTGAGCGGCATAAGAGATTCAAGGAATGGATGAGAGGTGTGGGAATGATGAGAGGTGTGGGAGGAGTAAGGAAGTCAATAGACCCAAGTTGATTGGCCAATGGGTTAGGGTTAGGGTTACTATGTTGAGGTATTAAGGGAGTTCAGGAAGAGATTCCGTCGGAAGAGGGCAGCACCCTTCAAAACGGGTCAGTAGCATTTCCACCAGTCCACAACTCCAACCATGTCAGACTATTTGACCAATATGGGCATCAACACAGTTCTTCACCCTTACTATAGTCCAGACCTTGCTCCCTGTGACTTTTGCTTATTCCCTAAGCTCACAGGCTGTCGTTATGAGACAATTGAGGAGATGAAAGTTGCTGTGACGAAGGTCATTGACACGCTCACACAAGAGGACTTCCATGGGGCGTTCCAGAAGTTGTTGAAACGGTACAACAAGTGCCTTGCAGCCGGAGGAGATTACTTCGAAGGGGACTAGAGTTTCATGTGTGTACTATCAATAAAAGTGACCATACGAAAAAAGTATGGAAACTTATCGTATGCACCTAATATATATATATATATATATATATAAACAGGTTTGATTAAATAAAATCGAATTCTAGTTGCTTTGAAGTTTTTTTCATTTTCTTTTCAAGAATCGTTATATTTTATTAGATGTTACAATCTAGAAATATGTAGATGGTTTCTCCAAAGGAGTTATTTCTGTTATACCGAGTTCTTTTGGTTTTTGTTAGAATCATTATCAAGGTAATATATATATGCTATTTATAAATTGACTTTGTTTTTTATTTAAATTGAATTATCATTTGATTTTGTTTTCATTACTAAAGTGAGGCTTGCTTTTAGCCTCAAGGTGATGCTATGCGATATATATATTGTTTTGCAATTGTCTTTGAAAATAAGACTACATACGTTGATCTCACCTCAACTACCCTATCGAGACGACTCACTATAAATATCGCTGATTCTAATTCAAAAGCCAAACAACCAAAGAATATTCTTACCCTAAAACTGAGTCTCGGAAAATTCTTACTGAAAGCACGATAATATTAGAACAGCAAAATAACAAGTAAAATTAGATACTCGAAGTGCTCCATGTTTGTAAGACACAACCTAAACTCAATCGAATCAATTTCGAATCAATGACTAATGTACTCAAATGTCTTTGCCGCTATTTATAGAACCAAAATTTCCAAATAAATATAAATAGTAAACAATCAATAATTACATTGTAGTAATGTACGTACAAAGGCCACACCACTTTTGCAATATACACGCCCCTGATGATGGTCCAAGATCGGGTAGAAAGTACTTGGGAACCAATTTATCATGGGAGGTTTATGAACCAATTCCCACCGGATACCATAAAATCGATGCGGCGACTCTAAAGGACAAATACAAAAAGGAAGTTTTCACTTTTTAATATATATATATATATATATATATATATGTATATATAAATTATTGGTACATGCAAATTTGTATAAGAAAATACTTAGGGGAATCATATGTAATTACAACGAGATGGAAATGAGAGGAAAAGATTTAGTATGAAATATTTTATTCGAGATGGCAGTAGAGGTTTTTCGTCAAGTGATACAACCGGAGGACGTTTCAAAATCAAGATGTAAACAAAAATTGTGTAAAAAGGGGTGATATGAGAAATGTTGGCTCGACAAAACGAAAGGGACAAATTATAGATTAAAATAACGAATAAAACCACCTTGTAGATGCAAGTATATTTACCAACCCATCCGCTCGGGCAGGATATGACGTAAGGTCAATTTTTAAGCGGAATTATATATATATATATATATATATAATGTCGTTTTCAGGAGTGCACGTTTTTCTCTAACTGCTGACGTTTCCCAAGGGACTCTATATTTAGTTCTAGGTTTAGTTGGGATACACTTTGATGCCGCCTCAAGGTGTGCTTCCACAAAATTTTCATATTCGTCATTTGGGGTACCTTTTGTCTTCTCTTGTAGTGTTTCGAATCTATTTCTTAATTTTTACCATCTGTCTAGACTTCGATCGACAAAATCAGAGAAAATGGCTTCGAGCTGACTAAGAAAAGAAGCAAAAAGTACCCCGCAAAAACAATCACAGACGCCGACTACGCTGATGACTTGGCGTTACTGGCGAATACGCGTAATCAAGCAGAGACACCACTGGATAGTTTGGAACGAACAGCAGCAGGCATTGGCCTCCGTGTTAATGCACACAAAACTAGATATATGTGTTACAACCAAACGGGCAACTAGTAGACAAATTCACCTACATAGGAAGTAGCGTCTCATCAACCGAAAAAGACATCGACACATGACTGACGAAAGCATGGACGGCTATCGATAGGCTCTCGATCATATGCAAATCAGACCTGACCGATAAAATGAAACGCAGTTTCTTCCAGGCAGAGGTTGTATCGATACTGCTATATGGATGCACTACATGGACGCTAACTAAACGGCTGGAGAAGAAACTAGACGGCAACTACACAAGAATGTTGAGAGCAATATTGAATAAGTCCTGGCGACAACACCCCACGAGACACCAACTATACGGCCACTTGCCTCCCATCACGAAAACTATACAAGTTAGACGAACCAGACACGCAGGACACTGCTGGAGAACCAAGGACGAGCTCATAAGTGATGTACTCCAATGGACCCCCACATATGGCCAAGCAAAAGCAGGACGACCAGCTCGAACCTACATACAGCAGCTATGTGAGGACACAGTATGTAACCCTGAAGACCTGCCAGAGGCGATGAATGATAGGGAGAAGTGGCGAGAGATGGTAAGGGATATCCATGCTGGCGACACGGCATGATGATGATGATGATATACATAAGTTTTGAATTCAGAGTTTTCCTTCTAGATTAGTTGCCTTACCAAGGCTGAAGAATTCAGTCTGCCCTACTATTTACCCATAGCTGGAGGGAGAATAATTGAATTCATACCTTTCTCAAGGGTATTAGTGCTTGCAATCTTATCAGCAATTAACTGGTTAGCAGAACCAATTGAAAGAAGCCTAACATAAACTAAACATTTAGAATGGCCAAATGGTCTGCTGTCATTCCCGAACTTATTCACAGTTTAGTTAATGGTATCTGCAATGACTTTCTCGTGATACCCATTACTCAAAAATAGATTTTTAATTTTCTCAAATTAACTTTTAATCTTGCAATCGAACAAATTATAAAGGCCTCAATGTAAGACACTCAACCATGTTAACATTTTTAGACTTAAGAGCAAAAGCATCCCAACTCTGATAAAAACTGGTGAACGTAGGCTTTCTGTATATACAAGTCAAGAAAGGAGACGAACAACGTTCTACCAATATATTCAAAAACGTCAATTTATTGTCCTTCTCTTCCTCCATAGTAAAAGTTAAGGAAGGATGTAAATCATTCAAGAAATAGAGGAATAAAGCTTCATCACGTGAGCTAAAACAAGAAAAAGTTTCATCAATTATTCGTAAATAGATGTAAAGGCTTAGAGAACCTCTCACTGTGTATGTTACACAATATGATTTTAATTCTTATATATTTTCTGGAGCAGCACCCACACGAATTTGTGTCAGCTGCCGCCTCTGTTAGCTATAATTTTCTGCAATTGTGCAGCATGATTTCATATTTGCTAACAAATCATATGAAATAGACATTATTTTAAAAAGTATTAATCGGAGGTTTTTATGACAATTGACTGTTAGTGTCGCCGCTAGTTTCGTATCATTGATTCAAGACCTCATCCTGTACCTGACGTTGAGAGGTACATTAGCTAGTAATTCCTCATTGCAGAAAGTAATTTCTAATCACTTTATCTTGAGAAAAAATAGAAAACAACTTGTTCTCTTTTGTCAGGATTTCTTTTTGCTGGAAAATGTCTCTCTCTATATATTCCAACCTTACAGTATTCGGTGCTATATCATCACCACAGAGCTTTCATATGACACCAAGTAAACATATGTCATCGCTTAAATAGGATTTAATACTAGTTATCATTGGACAGTGAGATTGTTATTTAAGAACTAAACCAGTTATAAACAGTTTTACTTGAGACACGTTCTTTATAATCTCAATTAAATAAAGCAGCAAATTGCTTGTTCACTACAGAGACTTTCCCTTATTTACCATCAAGCATTAACGAGAACTGTTTTAGGTAGCCATTTTATTTCCTATCAGGATTATTGAAAAAAGTATTTTCGTTTTTTTCTTCTTAAATTGACTCTGAGTTCATGAAAAGGTCTACTGTTTTTTTTTTTGTTTTTTTTTCTTTCACTTATACAGTTTTTGTGAGGGCCTATATATGGCATTTTTCAGTTGATTCTAACTTCTCTGAAAGATATGGTGAACAAGTTCCCTTAATGTGTTAAAAAATGTCTGACCGTGAATTCTAGCGTACAAGTCGACGTTTTAAGCCTGAAGAAAATTATATAAAACAATGGGTCGACTTATATGGTAGAGTTAAAACCCAAACTTTTACCACAGTGTAGCCAACCGATGGAACAGATCTCCCAACAATCAATACAAACCGTAAATCCAGCAAACTGCCATGAACATTTCTAACTTGAAGTCGTGTTAAATGAACATATTTTACAAATTAACATAGACATTAATATAAAATAATAAAATTGTACCACAAAATAAGTATTATATTAACACTATATCACATGCTGTTTTCATCAGCTGATGCAATGACTGTAAACTCTAATCAGAACGTCATGGCACCCAAGCGGTCCGTCAGACAACTACGGTATGTTTATCAGTAGATTAATGATATTGCGAATTCATAAAAATATAAGCTCTAACGTAAAAGATTTGCATGTTTCATATATATATGGTTGATGTAAATCAGATTTCATAGAAAAATTACATAATATATAGTGGATGGTCGAATTATGCAGCAGGTATAATTCAAACTCAGAATTTGGGGCTGAAAATCTTCGGGTCGACTTATATGCCAGACGAGTTACTCGCTGGAATTTATGACCATAAAGAACATGATGATCCACTTTCCATTATTTATTTCGAGGGATTATTAGTTGCATTGTAAGCTGTAAATATGCTCGATCTAGTACTATAAAACAGTCTTGCAGTGGTCGGCATTTGAATGAAGTGAAAATAGGGCTATTCTGCTGCGAACAATGCTATAAACACACACCCACACACACACACACACACATATATATATATATATATATATATATGTGTGTGTGTGTGTGTGTGTGTGTGTGCGCGCGTGTGCGCGCAATACAAAATCAACTGATTTTTATGCTAAAACGTTAATAGACTGAAGAAGCAGTAATTTTTGCATCTGATTTAATTTTTGCAGGGCTTATGCGCTCGTTTTCAAATTTCTTTGAGATTCGCAGACGACAATAATTGATTTCCTGCCAAAAAAAATTGATTGATGAAAACCCAAAATTCTATTGGCAACCTTCTCCCTTCGAGATTGTTAAAAATATATCTTTTTAACCAATTAGAGTCATAAATAAATTATCAAATTTATCTAATCTAATTTCGAGTTTATCTCAGTCTTATAAATAAACGATAGAACAGTTAATTCTCCCGTAGATTTATGTATACATTACGTAAAACAACGCACAACTTTCGGCTTTATTTCTTAAGGGTGAAAATCTAACATTGTGTTCCGTTAAGGTTGCCTTTAATGTCAGCATTGCTTAATTATTCTAAATTGAATGAAAATATTGTCAATATAGATTTTCTCGTACTGATAATCTTTCTCTGCTGATGAAATATTTTGACTGCATTCGCTTATATTTTAGCGCATAAATATACATTATCTCTCTTATAGTGACATACTCATATAAAGATCTTTTACACTCACAAGGTATATCAACTAGAGTTAGACAATACCAACTGCTACACGAACTTCTCTCTTTTGTTATATTTACTCTCAAACTAATGTCATCTTTTTTTACTAGAAACGATAGGAAAAACCAAGACCACCGTTGAGCCCAAGTGTTAAAGGGACTAGAAGGGAAAGAATCAACACCAGCGCACCGTTTAGAGTCAGCTAGAATATTCATTAGAGTCCTAGTGTTAAAGAGAAAACGAGAGGAATAATCAAGACCACCGTACTGTTTAAGATCTGCAATAATACTCACAAGAGGCAATTATATTAAAGCGAAAATCGACAATACGCAACACAATGGAAATTGGAGGTTATGCAGAGAAAGAGATGAAACGATAAAACACAATAAAATTAAAAACATAATAAATCCACTTTTTAGAATTTTTTTAATTAGGTAAATTTAGTATTGTTTTGAATAGGTTAATATCAAAAAGCTATTTAAATATCCTCAAAGTATTTGTTTTGAAGCTATTCAAAATGGTGGCAAATCAAACAGAGTGTTATAATTTGGTGTACATTTTTGGTAGTTGAAAAATACAAAGTATGTAAGATTTTCAGATATATGTGCGATGTGTATAAAGAAGCATATTTTAGTCAACAAATATTTGCAAATAGATTTAACATGGGTTTTCAACGGCGAACCTGAGTCGAAAAGACAATCCCTGGAGTTTAAGCACACATACTCTCCGGTAAAGAAGAAGTTCTTGGTGCAGCTCTCAGTAAGGTCATACTGACTGTATTCTCGGTCATACAATTACAATAGATTTCCTTGAAAAGGTACAACAGTAAACAGTGCTTCCGATTGCGAACTCCTTAGTCAAAATTCACTTTTTTTTATTGAATGACTCTTATATACTGATGTAATGTGCAGCCAAATAAGTTTTTAAAATCATTAATCCATTTATAAATTCCTTATAAACAAGAAGCCTTGTTTTTTTGTCAAGTCGTGGTGGGTTTACAAAAATAAGGCTTCTTTATTTATTACATAACACGATGGTGATTGTTACTGCGTTGAAATGACCTTGTCTTACTAGAGTTGCAGTGCAAAAAGAAGTTTATATTTAAAGCAACAGTGGAGTTTAATCTAGAATCTGAACGACTCAAAAATTCTGAGACTATTGAATACACAGAAAGTGACTTTATTTTTTGTAGGTTTCTTTCAAGTTCACTAAAAATGTCATCTTGAAATATTATTTTAAAAAATAAACTAAAAATACAGCCCAGTTCGGTGGGGCTTCAGAAAACGCCAACTACATCTGTGCAGAAGGGTAAGACCATCACAAACAGTGTCCTGTATATGATACTGAACAATCTGGTGATGAGGTTCCAGCAATGCAGGAGCGTTGGTGAATGCAGAGTACCCCTTCATTGCTATCGCTCCCGGGTCGACTCTGGCGCGAGATGGTATCATAGGTAGGGTCCTATCGATTAGTCGAATAGATCTGTTTGATATTTCGTGTGCAAACAAAAGACTTGTGCTAAAGTGAATAGTTAAAAATAGAACTGTTTGATCATTTAACAGTGAGTAGATTAATGTTGAATAGTGTAATTATTGTTACATGGCAATACTTGAAACCATTCAACTTAGGCAAATAAATAATTAATGGTAAATAGAATTGTTCATATTAAATAGCAAAACTTTAAACCATTTAACTGTGTGCAAATAAATGAGCTGAAGCTTATTCAAAAATGTTATCTACAAAATGTTTACAAAACATATATACTTCATATATAGGTATAAACAGGATTTGGCATTAAATAATTTACCATGATTGATATGCCATTACACCCAGCCAAACCAAACCAAACCAAATAATTTTCCACGATAATAAAGATAATCAAAAGAAAAACAGTTATTTTTCTTATTCAAAAGTGATACAGTTTTTCAAATATCAAGTGACTTTTGCACCTCTACAAAAAAGAAGAAGAAAAATGAAAAGTAATAAAACTGAAAAGAAAACCTCCGTAACAAAGGGTACTTGACAGAAAGAAAGAAAGAAAGAAAGAAAGAAAGAAAGAAAGAAAGAAAAAGCGAGAGAAACAAATAGAAAATAATGAAGGAAAGATCAAAGAGAAAAAAAATAAAGAAGAGAAAACTAAAAGAAAGAAAGAAAGAAGGAGGGAAAGAAAGAAAGAAAGAAAGAAAGAAAGGATCATGAATGAAAAAAAATACAGAGGAAAGACTTGTAGATATGAAAGAAGAAAGAAAATAAATTGAAACAATGAATAAAAGAAAGATAACGGAAAGACTTTTAGATGAAATGAAGATATAAAGAAAGAATCAACGAAGAAGAAGAAAAAATATAAAACAAAAGAAAAAGTGACAGAAAACAAAAACTGGCTAAAAAAAGATGAAAAATAAAAGAAATAAAGAATAAATGAGCAGAAAAAAGAAGTTAAAACGAAACATTTTGAAAAGATAAGGTAGAAAAAAGGAAGATTTGAAAGAAAGTGACAAGAAAAATCTTTTATGAAAGAAAAGAAAAAGAAAAGGAAAGAGTAAATGAAGTTAGTAAAATGAAAGGAGGAAAGGAAGGAAGATATGAAGAAAGAAAACAAGGGAAAAACATAAAAGAGAAAAAAGAAAAGTGAAAGAACAAATGAAGAGCAAATTAAGAAAGAAAAGAAAAGAAAAAGGGAAAAGAACCGGAAGATAAAAACCGATTTGAAATGGAAAAAAATGTTTTTCAAAATTAAGAGAGGAAGAAACAAGATGAAAATGAAAAAAAGAAATCCTAAACGGGAGGAATAAAGAAAGACGAAAAGAAAAAAAAAAAATAAATGAGCGAAAGAGAAACGAAAGAATGTGAAAAGAAAAAAAGAAAGATGAAATGATGATGAATTGATAAAAAGGGAGATAAAAAAAAAAGACTCAATCGATGAAAGAAAGAAAGAAAGAAAGAAAGAGCTTGAAAGAAAGAAAAAGAGAGAGAAACAAGTAGAAAAGAAGGAAGGAAGGATGAAAGAGAAAAAAATAAGAAAGAAGAGAAAACTAAAAGAAAGAGAGAAAGAAAGAAAGAAAAAGCGATAGAAACAAATAGAAAAGAATGAAGGGAGGATGAAAGAGAAAAAAATAAGAAAAAAAGGGAAAACTAAAAGAAAGAAAAAGCAAGAGAAACAAATAGAAAAGAATGAAGGAAAGATGAAAGAGAAAAATTAAGAAAGAAGAGAAAACTAAAAGAAAGAAAGAAAGAAAGAAAAAGCGAGAGAAACAAATAGAAAAGAATGTAGGAAAGATGAAATAGAAAAAAATAAGAAAGAAGAGAAAACTAAAAGAAAGAAAGAAAGAAAGAAAGAAAGAAAGAAAAAGCGATGGAAACAAATAGAAAAGAATAAAGGGAGGATGAAAGAGAAAAAATAAGGAAAAAGAGAAAACTAAAAGAAAGAAAAAGCAAGAGAAACAAATAGAAAAGAATGAAGGAAAGATCGAAGAGAAAAATTAAGAAAGAAGAGAAAACTATGAGAAAAAACGAAAGAAAGAAAGAAAGAAAGAAAGAAAGAAAGAAAAAGCGTGAGAAACAAATAGAAAAGAATGAAGGAAAGATCAAAGAGAAAAAAAATAAGAAAGAAGAGAAAACTAAAAGAAAGAAAGAAAGAAGGAGGGAAAGAAAGAAAGAAAGAAAGAAAGAAAAAGACGAAACCAAGTTTTAAAGGAATGAAAACAGCAATAAAGAAAAGAAAGACAGAATAAAAGTAAATGAATAAATAGAAATAAATTAAAACTGTATGAATGAAACGAAAGAAGTATCAGAAAAGAATGGGAAAAAAGAAACAAGAAAAATAAGAAAGAAAGAAAAAAGAAAGAAAGAAAAAAGAAAGAAAAAAAGAAAAAAAGAAAAACAGAAAGAAAGAAAGTATTTGTCTAAATTTCTGAGATCAACCATGATAATTGTTATTACTTGAATATTACTTAAATATTTAGTTTAGGAAGTGCGTCCGAGTGAATCATCTGGAGGTTGCTGGTTCAATGTTAACAACAGATAAGAATAGTTGGTAAAACTTCCCTTTGAGGTCCTATATGCACTCCCGAGTTCGACATATAACACCCGAAGAAAGCCGAGAGATATATCAGCCGAAACGTTCAGAGTATAACAAATGAGGTCACTAGTCAGAATATTCTAAGTAAAAACAAAGAAAGAAAGGAAAAAGAAAAAAAGCAAGAAAGAAGGAAGATAAATAGGGTAAAAAGAGAAAAAAGGAATAAAAAAAAGAAGGAAGAAAAGATTATGAAAGGACAAAGAAAGAAAAAGAAGAAAGTTTGAAAGAAACGAAAGCAGAAATAAATCACTACAGAAAAAAAGAAAGAGAAAAGAAAAAAAACTTACAAAAAAGAAAACAGGATGAAAATGAAAAAAAAAAGAGAAAAAGAAAGAAGAAAAGATGAAAAGGAAGAAAGACAGAAAAAAAAGAAAAAGCTTAAAAGGAATGAAAATAGATAAAAGAAAGAAAGAATTTAAACAAGAAGAAAAAGAAAGAAAAGAGAAAGAAGGAAAAAATTAAAAAAGAAAGAAGAAAAGATAAGGCAGATAGAAGAAAAAATGAAAACGGAAGAAAAAGCAAGAAAAAAGGCAAGAAGAAAATGGGAAAAAGATAGAGAAAGAAGAGAAAGTTTTAGAGGGGTGTCCTCGTGGCGTAATGGTTAAAGCGGTGGATTGCGGAATCGTAGTACGCGAGTTCGTATTCCAGTCGCGCTATTACGTTCACTTTCGGGTAAATACCCTTGGGAAAGGTATGAACCCCATTATCCTATGGGTTAAATAATACCATTACTGTTCTTCTCGGAGAATGGCTTTGGCATTAAATAACCTACAAAAGTTGATATGCCATTAAAAACAAAGAAACCGAAAACAGAAAAGTTTAGACGAAATAAAAACAGAAATAGAGAAAGATAGTAAAAGAAAGAAAAAGTTAAAGAAAGATAAATTAAAAGAAAGAAGAAAGAAAGAAGATGAGAGAGGAGAACAGAGAAATAAGAAAAAAAGAAGAAAAGAGGTGAAATGAATAAAAAAAGAAATAAAGGAAGAAACAATGAAAGGGATGAAAAACGAAAAGAAAGAAAGAAAAGAAAAATGCAAGAACAAAAGGAAAGAAGAAAAGATTACAAGAGAGAAAAGAAAGAAAGAAGAAAAAATAAAAAGGGAAAAAGAAAAAAGATGAAAAAGACAAAGGAAGAACAAAGAAGACAAGAAAGAAATACGAACGAAGAAAAGATAAAAAGGGAGTAGGAAAGAAAAAATTGAAAGGAACGAAAATAGAAATGAATCTTTTAAAAAAGTAAGAGTGAAAATGAAAAAAAGAATGAAAGAAAATGAAACAAGACTAGAAAGAAAAATTACCGAGAAAAGATAAAATGAACGAAAGAAAGAAAAAGAATAACAAAGTTTGAAAGGATTGACTACAGACAGAAAAATAAACGAAAAAAAAAACGAAAGAAAGAAAGTGAACGAGAAAAAAGTGAAAATAAATAAATTAAAAAGAAAGTTAGAAAGAAAGAAAAAAAAAGAAAAGCTAAAAAAGAGTAAAAAAGAGAAAAAAGAACGAATACAAGATAAAAAGGGAGAAATAATAGAAAAGAAGAAAAGAGTTTGAAAGGAATAAAGACAAAAATAAAGAAAGAAAAAAGAAAATAGAAAGAAGGAAAGAATCTGAGAAAGAAAAAAGAAAGCTGAAAAAATAAAACGAGAAAATGAAAAATAAAAGAAAAAGCTTGAAAAGAAAGAAAGAAAGAAAAAAGAAAAAAGAAAGAAAGAAAGAAAAAAGAAAACAGAAAGAAAGAAAGAATGTGAGAGAGAAAGAAAAAAGAAAGCAGTGAAAATAAAAAGGGAGAAAGAAAAATAAAATAAAAATCTTGAAAAGAATGAAAACAAGAAGAAAGAAAGAAAGAAAAGGAAGAAGAAAATAAAAAGAAAGAATGTGAGAAAGGAAAAAGAAAGCAGAGAAGATAAAACGAGAGAAAGAAAAATAAAATAAAAAGCTTAAAAAGAAAGAAAGAAAGAAAGAAAGAAAAAAATGAAGAAAAGGAAAAAGAAAACAGAAAGAAAGAAAAAATGTGAGAAAGAAAAAAGGAAACAGAAAAGATAAATAGGGAGAAAGAAAATAAAAGAAAAAACTTGAAAAGAATGAAAACAAAAAGAAAGAAAGAAAGAAAAAATAAAGAAAAGGAAAAAGAAAATAGAAAGAATGTGAGAAAGAGAAAAGAAAGCAGAGAAGAAAAAGGGAGACAGAAAAAGAAAAGAAAACGCTTTAAAAGAATCAAAACAGAAAGAAAGAAAGAAAGAAAGAAAAGGGAAAAAAGAAAAAGAAAAACAGAAAGAAAGACACGAAGGAAGAAAAATGAAAGTGGACACAAAAGGAGGAGGGAAAAGAGTGTAAAAATATTTGCTGCTGGAAAGCGACAACGAATTGCCAAAAAGAAAATCTGAAAGTACAAGAAAAAAGCAGAAAGCGGGGAAATACTTTGATTACCACCTGTCAGTACTAATCAGGGTTGCGCTACGGCTAATTTGCAACGGGGGATGTAGCACCTGACTAACCGGTAGCGGATGTAGGATTATTTTATCTCCGCCCTTTTTCTTCTGGCTGGCACCAGAGTAACAAGTGACACACTCACATTCCCGACGAGGAAAAGACACAGGGAAAATTTACTGTTACATGAAGTCACAAGCAGTCAGATCCACATGAGAAAAGGAAATTAAAAAAAGACAGTAATAAAATTATTTGCCTTCTTCCTGTAATGTGAGAGACAGTTAATGTCAAAGTGGCGGATTTAAAAAAATCTATCGCTAAATACAGGGTTGGTGAGGCTTGAGATCAAAGGCTAAAAAACAGACGAAAGACTTTGAAGTATGTTGGTTCGTTCGTTCGTTGATTAGGTTTTATGGCATATCAACCATTATAGGTTATTTAATGCCAAATCATCCTTATACGTATATATCAAATATGTGTAATTTGGTTTGGTTATGTTTTAAGGCATATCAACCATTGTTGGTTATTTAATGCCAAATCCTCTTTATATATATATATATATATATATAATTTATTTCCATCCTGTTATGTGTTTTTTTTTTGATAAAATGAAAAAAACACCAAAAAAAATTAACAGGATTCTTCAGATCTAATGGATAAGATAAATCTATTTATTTCATTTTATCCATAAGATCTGAAGAAGTCCTGTTAATTTTTTTCGTGTTTTTTGATTTTATCAAAAAATGCTCTGTAATGCCGGTTACATTGAGCTCTTTGCCAGAAAAATTTGAATGTTTACTGATGAATGTTTTTTGTCCTGATGGAATTCCTCCCAACTCCGGTTTAACTGGACGGAATAATAATATATATATATATATATATATTAAGTATGATTTGTAAATACATTTTGCTAACATTTTTAAACGAGCCAGGCAACATTTTTTCTCTCAGTCAAATGGTTTTCAAGAATAGCTTCATAGCAGTCACAATTTGATATCAGTCCTTTCTTTGCACGCATAATTTGTCGGTAATTTCATTTTCAAATGTGTTAGAAATAATTTGGTTGCACGTGATTATTGCTATTGTTTCTTCAGTTAAATGGTTTCAATTCTTGCTGTCTATCTCTAATAATTCTATTTGAAATTCATCATTTGTTTGCACACAGTGAAGTGGTTACAAGTATTGCTATCTGACGCTATAAAGTCAATTTTGGGCAAAAAGTTAAAGAGTTTCAATAACTTCTGGTTTGCACTAATAATTCTGGTCAACATTACTTATTCGTTTGCACTCGGTGTAGTAGCTATTGAAATAGGAGCCTTCGGGTCACCATCAACTAAGGTCAAGGTCACCAACTTTACTTACTATATTTCTGTTCAGTCTCTTTGCTTGAGGTAAGTGGTTCCAAGTATCGCTATGTATCACGAGCAATTCAATTAAAGATTTTTCATTTGTTTATACAAAGAAAGATGTAAAAACAGTCTATTTAGTATAAGCCATTCGTTTCTATTCAGGTTAAATGTCAAACAGTTCTATTTGACCCATACCACTCCAGGCAAGGGTGGACCTGGGAGCGATGGCAGTAAAAAAGTACTCCGCATTTCACAAAGCTCCAAGATACTCATTGTTGGGGGTGGGGTCTTACCCCTCTGCAGGGATACAGTCTGTGTATTCTACAGCCCCAGCCGACTGGGTTGTTTGAAGTAGAAGAGATTGGTTTGCTTTGTTTGTTTTTTAAATGACATATCAACCTTTGTGGGTTATTTCATGCAAAAACCAACCTCATAGGAGAACACACAAAGGATAAAGTGAAATAAAGAATAAAAATTGAGACCAGTTAAATAAATGAAAAAGAAAAAGAAACACCGTGTTAAGTATTCCTGTATTATTACTCGCCTGCAGTCACGTTGCAGGTTTAAACCTGACTGCCGGCGAGTAACACGTGTACCCGGTTTTGGCTAACGGAATCAGAACAGGCAACCCCCGTGGATTCAATAAAGGACGTAGTTTGAAGTTCCGTGGAAGTTCCTGAGTTCGACAAACACCGGGAGAAGGTCGGAAGACATATCGGCCGAAACGTTGTGGAAATAACTATAAAGATGAAGACAATAGTCTGAAAACCCTTAATGATAAAAATCATCAAGCTTTGTCTTAGAAATTTAGACAACTAAAAAGCAACAATTTGTGAAAAAAAAACCCAAGGAATTCGAAGAAAGAAAACAATGAAGAGTTGACGAAGATATACATATTGATGAGCACAAAAGTTACAATTTAAAAAAAGATATTTTCAGCAAATTTAAAAAACAAGGAGATTTAAAAGATACTATATAGCTGTTCGGGCCATTGGTCTAATGAGTAGAGTGTTCGCCAATGATCCGGGAGACCGAGGTTCAATCCCAGGTCGAATCATACCAAAAACTCAAAAAATGGTACTTGATGCCACCTTGCTTAACCGTCAGCATTATAGGGTAAGGACCAATATTAAAATTGAGCAATCCAGGGAATAGAGCAGAACCTTCTCCTACACCTTGGTGTAGTAGCTATTTAAAAAGGAGCCTTTGGGTAACCCTCGACTAAGGTCACCAACTTTACTTACTATATTTCTGTTCAGTCTCTTTGCTTAATTGTATATCGATCTTCGTGGGATATTTAATGCCAGAGTGATCCTTGACGACGAATTGAAATGATGCTATTTAACTCATTGCTGAGGTGGGATGGGGAGAGGGTGGTTCATACCTTTCTCATGGCTCGGAGAGTGAACGAAGTTTGAACTCACTTGCTACGATATCGCAATCCAGCACCTTAGCCACGACTACGTGGGGGATCATCTCTTGGATCAGGAAAGGACAAAAATATTTCTTGATGTTTGATATTTTCACGCACAGGTTTCATCATCATCATCATCATCATCATGTCATGCCGCTAGCACCGATATCCCTGACCCTCTCTCGCCACTTCCCCCTATCGTTCATGGCCTCCGGTAGGTCTTCAGGGCTACATCCCGTATCCTCACATAGATGCTGTATGTATTTTCAAGCTGGTCGTCCTGCTTTTGCTCGGCTATATGTGGGGGTCCATAGGAGTACATCACTTATGAGCTCGTCCAAGCTTCTTCACCAGTGTCCTGCATGTCTTGTTCGTCTAACATGTATAGTTTTCGTGATGGGAGGCAGGTGGCCGTATAGTTGGTGTCTTGTGGGGTGTTGCCGCCAGGACTTATTCAATATTGCTCGCAACATTCTTGTGTAATTGCTGTCCAGCTTCTTCTCCAGCCGTTTTGTTAGCGTCCAACTAGAGCATCCATACAGTAGTATCGACACGACCACTGCCTGGAAGATACTGCGTTTCATTTTATCGGTCAGGTCAGATCTCCATATGATCGATAGTCTATCGAGAGCCGTCCAGGACTTCGTTAGCCGCGTATCAATGTCTTTTTCGGTTGATGAGACTTGCTACCTAGGTAGGTGAATTTGTCTACCACTTTCAGAGAGTTTCCGTCAAGTGTGGAAATGTCGCCTCTTTGATTATAGCACATATATTCAGTTTTGTGTGCATTGACATGGAGAAAAAATGCCTGCGGCGGCTCGTTCCAAACTATGTAGTAGGGTTTCGGCCTGGTTGGGTGTATTCACCAGTATCGCTATGTCATCGGCGTAGACGGCGTCGGTAATTGTTTTTGCGGGGTACCTTCTGCTTTTTTTCTTTGTCAGCTCGAAGCCGTTTTCTCTGATTTTATCAATCGATGTTTTAAGCACGTTGTCTAGACATGATAAAGAAGTATGGGGCTAGCATTTCCCCTTGTAGTATTCCTGCTACAATGTCGAAATATTCTGTGTCTCCATCCGGTGAACATACTTTTACTTCAATTTCACTCTTCGTTTAATATTATTGATTGCAGTTCAGATTGCAGAAAAGTTGAAAGAGGAAAATATCGCAGTCATATCGCAATTAGTCTAGTACATTTGTATGAATTTACCCAACCCCTCCGCTACTAGCAGTATGTGACAGTCAAATTTATAACGGAGTACAGCTTGTTAAAGTTCAGGTTTTTCCTTCATCTAGTCTAGTTGCTTTACCAAGGCGAAAAAACCCAGTCAGTCGTACTATAGAACATTTCCAGGAGAACTGATAGATTTATACCTTTCCAAAAGACATCAGTGCGAAAAATAAAACTCGGCCACGTCTAATATTTTAACACGGTTCATTGAGCCCATTCTCAACGGAAATAACCGTTACACTCCAAACACCTCTTAAGATGAAGATTTGGGTAAGTTTATTTAGTTTAATGGTATGTAAACATTTGTAGATTATTTAATGCCAAACCTGTTTACACATATGTAAATATCATGTTGGTAGGATTATTAAATGAGCCAGAGCCATATGTTTGCACACAGTTAAATGGTTTCAAGTATTGCTATCGAACACTGATAGTTCTAGTTGCACACATTCAATGGTTTCGAATATTGCTATCTTGACTAATAGTTCTAGATGCAAACATTTAATGGTTTCAGATATTGCTATCTAGCACTAATAGTTCTACTTACACTCATTCAAATGTTTTAAGTATTACTATCTAACACTAATAGTTTTTGTTTCACACATTCAATGGTTTTTAAGTATTACTATCGAACAATACGAGTTCTAGTTGCACACAGTCAATGGTTTTAAATCTAGCTATCTAGCGCTAATAGTTCTAAATGCAAACATTTAATGGTTTCTAGTATTGCTATCTAGCACTAATAGTTCTACTTAACCACATTCAAAGTTTTTAAGTATTACTATCTAACACTAATAGTTTTAATTGCACACATCCATTGGTTTCAAGTATTGCTATCTAACAATAATATTTCTAGATGCACACATTAAATGGTTTCAAATATTGCTATCTAGTACTAATATTTCTAGTTACACACATTCAATGGTTTTAAGGATTACTATCTGACAATGATAGTTCTAGTTGCACACATTTAATGCTTTCGAATATTGCTATCTGGCACTAATAGTTCTACTTACACACATTAAATGGTTTTAAGTATTACTATCTAACACTAATAGTTTTAGTTGCACACATTCAATGGTTTCAAGTATTGTTATCAAACACTAAATATTTCTAGTTGCACACATTCAATGGTGTTAAGTATTGCTTTCGAACAATAATAAGTCTAGTTGCACAAATTCAATGGTTTTGAATATTGCTATCTTATACTAATAGTTCTAGATGCGAGCATTTAATTGTTTCTAATATTGTTATCTAGCACTAATAGTTACACACATTCAATGGTTTTAAGTATTGCTATCAAACAATACTAGTTCTAGTTGCACACATTCAATGATTTTAAGTATTACTATCAAACAATACTAGTTCTAGTTGCACACAGTCAATGGTTTCAAATAAAGCTATCTAGCACTAACAGTTCTAGATGCAAACATTAATGGTTTCAAGTATTGCTATCGAGCACTAATATTTCTACTTACACACATTTAATGGTTTTAAGTATTACTATCTAACACTAATAGTTTTAGTTACACGCATTCAATGGTTTCAAGTATTGCTATCAAACAATAATAGTTCTAGTCGCACACATTCAATGGTTTCAAATACTGCTATCTAGCACTAATATTTCTAGTTGCACACATTTAATAGTATCAAATATTGCTATCTAACACTAATAATTCTTGTTGCACGCATAAAATGGTTTCAAGTATTCCTATCTAACATTAATAGTTCTAGTTGCACACATTCAATGATTCCAAGTATTGCTATCTAATAATAATAACTCTATTGAATTCTAATCATTTGTTAGCGCACAGTTAAATGGGTTCAAATTAGTAAATGATTAAACAGTTCAACTTACAATTACATGATACCCTAACAGGTCCGGTTACGTGTGAACTTGAGAGAAATAGCAATGAAGGGGTACTCCATATTCACCCAAGCTTCAGAATTGGTGTCTTACAATTTGATGGTTTTGTGTTATATACTGGACATTTATTGTTTGGGTATTTACCACTTTGTAGAGATACAGTCGACGTATTCAACAGCCCTAACCGTCTGGGATATTCTAGTATGTCACTATCAATGATACACATACGTAAGCAGTATATTTGGTTATATACGGGGCGTTTGAAAAAAAATGTAATCCTCTTTTTGCAACCTATGTTTAGAATAAAATTAGTTTTAGGTGGCGCTGGCGGGGTAAAAGGCTAATGACAGAAAATAAATTCTGAGAGCCGAGTTCAAATCCTGGACGAGACAATTTGTATTTCACTTCCAGTAGGTGCTTTAGGGAAAGTCAGGAATCTACCTCTTCTGCCGATTCCTTGTTGTGAGTAAATATTGAGGTAGACGATGCTCTTCAGCCTAAATTTTGCTGCCGATTTAAGAGAAGTTAAACACCGTATTCAAACCTACCGTACTCCATTTAAAAATAGACTTCCTACCGATGTTTTGAGGGGTTAGGCAAATACAGACTCAAGGTATTTGTAGCAATGAAAACCGTAAATAAACGATGGATGCTGAAAAGCGTTTAGCATAACCAATAAATAAATTAACCTTTTTAATTTAGATTAACATTTACTGGAAAGGTTTTAACTAGGAGACAAGGGAGCAAATTGATTCTTCTGAGGACTTACAGGTATATACAATAATTTACAGCGGCACAGCAAATCAACTAGTGTTTCATGTGAAGAGATGCTTTGTAAATTACAATAATAGGTGAAGTCTACGTATATAAAATCGAATGTATGTTTATCTCTTAGATGGACCAATAACTTTTCATCACCCTCTCGGAGACAGTCATGTGTCTGGTAACTTACTAAGATATATCGTAGGTGAGGAGATATATTATTGAGGAATTCGGGATAGATGGCTAACTTGAGCTTTTTTGATCCTATGTGATCACGACCAAACGCAATGTTGTTGACGTTTTGGTATGTGTAGCCTGAGGAATTTTCTTGTTAAAGTCGTCTCTTGCACGTTCGTTGAAAATGCTCCCCGCCTGGGGTTGAGCACTCCCGTGAAGGAATTACCGGTTTCTACTCACGTTATGCAAAGCTCTTTTCATGAAATAAGCGCTCAGTAGCCGTTAAGCGTATATGTAAACAAAAGAAAAAATTATACCTATACGTTAAAACCCTTTGATTACGCTAAGGTTGCAAATGACTGTATGGTGAAATATTCAACATGTGTAAAGTCATCAGGGTTTCGATCCCAGCTCGTGGCATCTCATGTATCGATCCACATTGATGGTTTGTGATACAACAAAACAGTTTGTCTGTGGATGATAATATATGCATCTATATAATGTATTCGCCCATGGAAAATTACAGAGTTAACATTTGACAAAAAGATGGTAGAGCGAAAGAAGCTATTTCATTATACAATCAGTTTGCCGACTAAATACTATTGTCTTTCAGTCGTGTTGTCATACGAGTGATATAATTGTAAATGTACGCGCGAGTAAATTCTATCATCTCGGAAATTTTTTAAAAGTAAAATAACGAGTTCATTTCGCTCTCATCTATGGGTTAAATAAAACTATTTAATCATTTATTATACTTAAAATCCTTTAACTGTGTGCAAACAAATGATTAATGCTATATTGAATTAGCAGTACATAGCAATACTTCGTTTGGTGTAGTTTTCTGGCACATCAAACATTGTAAGTTTTTAATGCCAAATTCCTTATTATACATAAAAACAGTTCTATTTCAAACATTTCACTTTTGCATTAGTACACAGTTTACTTCTATTTGACCCAGCGATATGACCCTATCAGATGCACCCGCTACGGCTCACAGTGGACCTGGAAATTAAGGCAATAAAGGAGTACTTCACATTTCCTAAAGCTCCAACATTACTGGAACCTTACCATCAAATTGCTGAGTATCATATCCAGGACACTCGTTAGAGGGGTCTTATTCCTTTACAGAGATACAGTCGGTGTATTCTAAAGCCTCATCTGACTGGGCAATCAATACTTGGAACTATTTCTCGATGTCCAAATAAACGAATAATTTTAAAGTATAGGATAGTAACACTCAAAATCATGTCATGTCCTTGGTATGATATTAAACGGCATGTGATGGTGAGGCTCCAGTCCTGCAATTCGAGGAATGTGGAGTACTGTTTAATTACCATTACTCTCAGGTCCACTGACACTGAGTGGTTAGTACCTGCTCGGGTTCTATCTATATGTCAAACAAAACTAATCAGTCTTTTACTAAGGATTATCATTAACATTAAATCAAATTATCAATGCCAAATAGCAATTCTTGAAATCGTTTAACTATGAACCTTTTAACTGTGGGAAAATAGAACTATTAGCCTCGTAATAATTGAAATAATATTGAATTATCAGTGTTTGCAATATTTAACCTTTTAAATGAGTGCAAACAGGTGGTTAATATCAAATAGAGTTAACGTTGGACAACAAGACTTGAAAAAAAAAACTCTATTCTATCAGTAGATATCTGGCTTTTTAAAAAATAATGTGACCAACAAACTATTCAATTACAATGGAAATAAGACATGACTGATAAAATGAAACCCAGTTTCTTCCAGACAGTGGTCGTATCGATACTGCTGTATGGATGCACTACTTGGACGCTAACAAAACGGCTGGAGAAGAAGCTAGACGGCAATTACACAAGAATATTGCGGGCAATATTGAACAAGACCTGGCTGCAACACCCCACAAGGCACCAACTATACGCCTTCCATCATGAACACTATCCAAGTTAGATGAACCAGACATGCAGGACACTGCTGGAGAAGCAGGGACGAGTTCATAAGTGATGTACTCCTATGGACCCCCACATATAGCCGAGCAAAAGCAGGACGAGCAACTCGAACATACATTCAGCACCTATGTGAGGATACGGGATGTAGCCCTGAAGACCTACCAGAGGCGATGAACGATTGGGAGAAGTGGCAAGAGAGGGTCAGGGATATCGGTGCTAGCGGCACGACATGATGATGATGATGTATATATATATATATATATATATATATATATATATATATATATATATATATATGTATGTATGTATGTATATGTGTGTGTGTGTGTATTATTCGGTCCAGTTAAACCGGAGTTTGGAGTAATTCCATCAGGACAAAAAACATTCAATTCTTTCCTGTGTCTATTCTGAATTATTTTATCCATAAGATCTGAAGAAGTTCTGTTAGTTTTTTTTTTTTTTTTTTTCGTGTTTTTGATTTATATCAAAACCCATTACAGGATGGAAATAAATTTATAATCCTAATGTGACCGGTTTTTGTTTTTTCTTAAAGAAGTATATATATATATATATATATATATATTGCCGTGTTGGTTGGGGCAGTAGAACACATTGATTGCTTCTCTGAAGAGAGGTAAGAGCCCCCCACAACTTGTATCTTGGATATGTCATCAAGCTATCTGTTGGTGAGATTCCAGTAATGCTGGAGCTTTGGGGAATGTAAAATTCCCCTACATTGCTATCACTCCCAAGTCCACTCTGGCCAGGAGTGGTAGCACCTAATACGGTCCTATCTATGGGTCAAATAGAACTAAACTGTGAAATATGCTAAACTGATTTGTATGAAATAGAACTGTTTTTGTATGCCAAACTGAATTGTTTGAAATAGAACTGTTTGGTTAAACTTAATAGCTTGAAATAGAAATGTGTTTGACAATTAAACCGTATACTTATGCTAAATTGAATTGTTTGAAATAGAATTATTTGAAATAGAATTGTTTTGTATAAAAATGGATTTGGGTTTAAATAATCAACAAAGATTGATATGCCATAAACCCAAACAAAAAAACAAAATATATATATATATATATATATATATATATATATATATATATATATATATGATATGGCATTAAGGGACAAAAGATGGTTTATATGCCATAAAACCCAACTCAACCTAACAGGAACATTTCGTAAAGTTAGTGCGGATCTAAGTGGACTCAGTACATTCAATCAGTAATCAGTGATCTAAAAGGAGTGAGCTAATAATTACTGCTAATCTTAGCCTCGTCTGTTGTAATTTGGTAAATTGCGACTAATGGGGCTCAAGACTAGAAATATGGGGTACCCAGTGAGAATCATGGTATAATGAAGAACGAGTGGAATTTTTAACCGAACGTTTTTCATTACATGACAAAATATGAGTAAGTAAGACTTAACAAAAAATACATGAAAAGAATAAATAAACAAACGTTATTAGTGATAATGAATTACTAAAAGGGCTATCTAGTGTTATCTGGCTGGAGGGAATAACATGTGATATAATAGCAATGCAATATTAATGTACAATTTGTTTGGTCTTGATTTTATTTCAAAAGAGTGATAGAAAAGGGAGATAATTGTAGTGACATGTATAAGACCTGTATATTTTCCACAGCGGGATCTCCAAAAGTTGGCACAGCTCAACATTTGGTTGCAGAATCGATACGATATTAATTTTACTTTCATCGAAGAGACGAAGAGATTTTCTATAACAAATACCTTAAGTAGAATTTCCTAAATACACACGGGAGAGGGCTCGTGGTGCAGTTGCTAGCGTTCTAGACTGCGACATCGTTGTAAGCAAGTTCGAACCCTAGTCACTCTACAACGTTAACGTTCAAACTAATAACCTGAAAAAGTAATGTACTACCCTTATCTCTCCAGCTATGGGTTAAATAGTATCAGAACGGCTCTTTTACAAGGACTGTTTCGGCATTGAATAACCAACAAAATTTAATATGCCATTACAAACAAAGAAATTGAAAATGAATGCACATATAACATACAAACATATCTACTGGTGTCTCTCTCTCTATCTCTCTGCCTCTGTCTCTCTCTCTGTCTCTCTTTGTTTATATATGTAGTTGATAGCTTAGACATAGAGTCAACGGAGCTTGACGATAGTCAGTTTCTCATCTATTCTAGCATACACACACACACACACACACACACACACACATATATATATATATATATATATAAGGTATTCTTCAATCCAGTAAATCTGAAATAGGGAACAATTCAATCAGGAAAAAGAAAATATTCAAATTTAGGATATTTCACTATTTCTGGTAAAGAGCTCAATGTAAATAAAATCCACAAAGCAAATAATATTTTTTCAAGAAAATATTAATAAATTTATTTGATATGAATCAAAACTCCAGAAGAATTTTAACAGGTCTTCATCAGATCAAACAAGAAAATAAAATAAAATACAACCAGACAGGAGAGAGAGAAAGAGAAAGGAAAGAGAAGGAAGAAGAGAGACCATTTCACTTATGTATTAGCCATGTGGTATGGAAGGATATATATATATTTCATGTCATATTAACTGCTTAATCATTTACTATACTTGAAACCGGGTTGCAAAAAATTAACGGTTAAATTGAATGATCATTTTTATTATATGGCAATACCTGGATCCATAAAACCGTTTAAAAATTTGAATTATATATATATATATATATCTTGGAATCATTTAACTGTGTGCAAACAAACAATTCTAAATACGATTAGGCATTTAACACCAATACTACCTACAAACTATTAGCTTACAAATCATAAATATTTATTTTATACTTATAAACAGATTTTGGCGTTAAATAACTTACAAAGGTTCATATATGTTTTAAAAAGCAACCAACAACCAACAACTGACAGTTAACCATATTCAGCTCCTGGTAAAAGTCTTTGGTAAACACATGCATACTAGAAGGTGCTGAAAAAAACCTCGGCTTAACCAGGTGCAGAATGATATATTTACTTATTGTTTGTTTGCGTTTATAGCATATCCATTTTTGTAGGTTATTTAATGCCTAATCCATTTTATACAAATAAACTGTTCTATTTTAAACAAGTCAGTTTGCTTATCAAAAACATTTCCATTTCAAGCTATTCAGTTTATTCAGTTCTAATTCAAGCCATCAGTTTAGTTAAAGTATATTTTTGTCTACACGCAGTTAAATATCAACCGTTCTATTTCAAAAAATTCAATTTATTGTAAGTACAATTTCAATGTCAGAAACAGTTCTATTTCAAACAATTCAGTTTAGCATACAAAAACAATTTCATTTCAAACAAGCCATTTTAACATATTGACATAGTTTAAATGTCAAAATGTTCTATTTCATGTAATTCAGTATAGCATAAGATTGTAGTTTAGTTCTATCTGATCTATATATAGGACCTTCGAGCCGGAGTGAAACTGGGAACGATGCCAAAGAAGAGGTAGTCCACGTTCCCCAAAGCTCCAGCATTACTGGAACCTCACTACCAGATTGTTTAGTGTAATATCAAGGACACTTGTTGGAGGGGTGTTTGGCCCCTCTGCAGAAATGCAGTCGGTGTATTCTACAGCACCAGCCGACTGGGCAACGTATTTACTTGATGTTTTTAATGAAAATTTATTGATTGAAGTTGTTTATTTTATTTCAATTTTTTGCTGAGTAGACTTAAAGAAACCTACCAAACACTTTCCCAAATATTTTGTATATGTGAAACTGCAAGTATGCTTCACGGTTATGCCTCATTCTCGCACCATCGATTATATATATATATATATATATATATATATATATATATATATATATATATATATATATATATATAAATAACTTAGAAAAGCGTAAGCTCAATGTTAACAACGCTTGGTAACTGTCAGTTTCTCTCAGATGCAAACATCAGAATAAGTCTAAGTCAGACGTGTCAGATTCTGTTTCGCATTAGTAAGAAAGTGAATCACCAGGCACCTTTGATTGAGGGTCGACGCTATCATTATCTACATATGCTGTGTTGCCGTTATTGAGCACTGTCAATTTATAAATATAGCAATCTATATATATATATATATATATAATTGCTGTCGGATATTAATAAAATTTTTTTAATACGAACTGTAATTGCACATTTGCTGTTCTGCAACTTCAAGAAAAGCATGTTAAAAGCCATCTGACGAGACGGAGAGTATAGTAATATTCTCCGCCGAAATAAATTTATACTGACGTATTAACCAAGTTTGAGTTTCCATTCTATTACACTATATATATATATATATATATATATATATATTGCCATCAACAGACAGACTTTTAATTGTATCATAACTCCTCAGTGAGGCTAGCCTTGCTGGTTAACCAGTAGGCCAAATCCAGAAAAGGCAGACTTGAGGCCGTATGGCCCCCGGCTTCGGCTAGGCTACCTTTTGGGTGGGCTAGATGCATTATAATCACCACGTCTGGAACCTCTGGTCGTGCCCGACCTCTCCCCAAATCCCCACTTTATTCGACCTTCGGATCATTGACCTTGTGTCAAGTGCTGTTTGATGGCAGGGAGCGAGAAATATTGGCTGGACCCACGAGATGCTTCAAGTTGGGAACGAAACCAGGCTGCCTTTACGTTTTCATTCTCAGCGTAGGTGTAAGAGCTTTCTGGATTGCTCAGTTTTTAAGAAGAGGTATTGCTCAACTCACGGAGAGGAGTATATACATACTTATATATTTATCCACTGACAGATTGTTATATTAAATCAAAACTTTGGGATCGAAACCGACTATCGTAAAGTCAGTCAGACAGCTTATCCCAGAGCAATCGTCATTCTCGGCGTAAGTGAAGGAATTTTTTACATATAGTAAAAAGTAAAGTTGCTGAATGTAGTTGAGGGTGACCCAAAGGCTCCCTTTTCAACAGCTACTACATCGAGATGTTGGGGAGGGCGCTAACTCTTTTCCCTGGATTACTCCACTTTACCCTTGATACGTACCTTATAATGCTGAGTGTTATGCAAGGAGGTATCAAGTAGCATTTTAAAAAGTCTTTTGGTATGACTTGACCTGGGATTGAACCCCTGTCTCCCGGATCATTGGTGAACACTCTACCAGCAACTCCCCCACCCCAAAAATAGTGTCCTGTGTATAACACTAAACTGCATCTGATATCAAGGCTTCAGTTCTAGAAGTTTGAGTATTGTGGAGCGCTCCTTCAATATATATATATATATATATATATATATATATATATGTGTGTGTGTGTTTGTGTGTGTGCGTGCGTGTATGTGTGTATGTGTGTGTGTGTGGCAAAAAAGGACGAAGTAACCTACAGGTATCTGAAATCCAGTTTAAATGTTTTGAAAATTGCTAAGGATTACAAATAAGTTTAATGATGTTTAGTGATTAGCCTTGTGTCTGTCGTATTTTAAAAGTTGTTAGAAGGGATGTTCTCGTAGTGTAATGGTTAACGCGATGGGACGCAGAATCATCAGAAGCGAGTTCAAACTCCAGTTGCGTTATTACTTTCCCTTTTGGACAAATACTCTTTTAACGCAAACAACTCAATTAAAATTTAGTCATTCGCTTTAACACTGTTAAATGATAAGACAGTTCTAGTTCGAACAATTCAATATAGCATTTGTCAACTAAGTTAAATGATTAAACACTTCTATCATTTTATACATATACCTTAAATATTTTATTTTAAACACATCTTGTCGATAACATTTTAAAACGAACCCGAGCTCATTTTTTTGACCATTGTAAAATAGTTTTACTTATTTCTATCCAATACGAAAAATTCTTTTTACTATTAATCATTTGTTTGCACACAGTTACATGTTTTCAAGTATTACTACAAACAATTCAATTAAACTTCAGTCATTTGTTGACACACAGTTAATTGATCAAATAGATCAATTTTAAACAAGTATGTTTACCGTTTCAACAAAGTTAAATGTTTCCAATATTGCAATGTATCACTCACAATTCAATGAGACATCAGTCATTTATTCACACCCTGTTAAATGATTTAACAGTTCTATTTCAAGAAATTCAGTTTTGTTAAGTCATTTGTTTGCACCCAGTTTAAGTCTGGAAAAGTTCCTCTTTGCCTCTAGATAGAACCCTATCAGATGCTATAACTCAGGGCCAAAATGGAGCTGGGACCGATGGCAATTAAGGGGTATTCCGCATACCCTAAAGCTCCAGCATTATTCGAGTCTTTCTGTCAGTTTGTTTATTGTCATATCCAGGAGTGTGAAGTACACCTTTATGGCCATTACCCGCTTGTCCACTCTGACGCGGAGTGGAACTACCTGTTAAGGTCTAATCTATCGGACTAATAGATCGACAGGAACATCATTTGCATTTTAAATTATAGGTATTAGATAGGAATACTTGAAACCATACAAATACAAAACAAATGAGAATCATTATTCTATATACAAATGAGTGAATAAAATAATTGCAGTAAAATATTAAAAATATAAACAGTGACGATTATTGTAAAAAAATACAAATAAATCAAATTTTGACTTTAAGTGACTTATAAAGTCATATCTGCAGTTAAGTGAATGAAATTACATTAAACCAAATGTATATTTCACCACCTTGGAAATTGAAAAAAAAAAAAAAAAGAAAAAAAGAAAGAAATAAGAAAGAAAAAGAAAACTACCCTAAAATTTTCTATATTTCAGAATGTAAGAAACTGAATCAGCAGATTTAATGATTTTTTTGTTAAGTTTCTTTGTTTAACGGCATATAAACCTTCTTGGGTTATTTAATACCAATGTGATCCTTTTAGAAGAATAATAGTGGTAATATTTTACCCATAGCTAAAGAATTATGAAATTTTTAAATATTTTCCAAGGATATTATTAGTCCGAAAGTGATTATAATAGCGCACCTTGAGTTCGTGTCAAAATTTATTTCATATTGTCAAATAGTTATTTTCAGTTGTATTTTGTTATTTACTAATCTTTGCTAAATTTTGCACATAGGCTTCAGATTATTTATAGTCCCTGGTTTTCCAAACTATTCACCCATCCAAGTAATGACTGGCTTATCACTGCTTAACTTTAGAAATAGTGCCGGAACCTATACTTTAAATATGACTTAACCGTAAGTCAAATAAATAATGTTTTGATTGAGAATAAAAAAAAGAAAATTTAATTTTATATAAAATTTCAAAATTACTTCATTCTGTTGGGTTGGCTGAGGTCGGCAGAATTAGTTGTCACAGTGGAGCTTTGGTGGTGCGTATGGCGTAGTGTCAACTTTCGATTGGACAGTGGGTATCCAAGTACAAATACTAGTCGTATGACTGAACTCTGAGCATGCAAATACGACTAGTACAACGGCGACTAGTGTACCTAAAGAGTAGAGTGTTCGCCAATGGTCAGGGAGCCCGGGGTTTAATCCCACGTTGAGTCATACCAAAAACTCAAAAAATAGTACTTGATGCCACCTTGCTTCACACTCAGCATTATAACGTAAGGATCAAGGGTAAAGTGGAGCAATCCAGGGAATGGAGTAGCACCCCTCCCCTACACTTTAGTGTTGGAGCTATTGAAAAGGAAGCCTTCGAGTCACCCACGACTAAGGTCGCCAACTACTTTACTATTATACACATGATAGATGAACAGCATTATTCTCCCAGCTATGGTTAAATAGTACCACGATTGTCCTTTTACTACGAAGGCATCAAATAACCTTCAAAGGCATCAAATAACCTTCAAAGTTTGATAGGCCATTAAACAAAGTAACTAAACCAAATAAAATTCTACATTTAGTGCTTAATGTTCACTGTAGTATTTTGATTTAACCATTAAGAGAATGGTACACTGAGAGTGTTGGAGGAGTGAAGAATATACTCGTACAAAAGATGATGGTAAGAGAAAAATTCAATAAAAGAGAAGGAGGAGTGTTTTTTTTTTAGTGAAGATGATGGTAGGAGAATGGTTTGATAAGAGAGAAGGAGGAGTGGGTTTTTTTTAGTGAAGATGATGGTAGGAGAATGGTTTGATAAGAGAGAAGGAGGAGTGGGTTTTTTTTAGTGAAGATGATGGTAGGAGAATGGTTTGATAAGAGAGAAGGAGGAGTGGGTTTTTTTTAGTGAAGATGATGGTAGGAGAATGGTTTGATAAGAGAGAAGGAGGAGTGGGTTTTTTTAGTGAAGATGATGGTAGGAGAAAGTTTTGATAAGAGAAGAGTAATGGGCTTTTTACTAAAGGTGATGGTAGGAGAAAAGTTCGATAAAAGGGTAAGAGGTTGATTGGTCGGTTGGTTGGTTGGGTGGTTGGTTTTACGCCGTATCAATCCTTTTTGGGTCAGTTTTTTCACACTTAAATGTAAAAACAGTTCTATTTTATACAGTTCAGTTTAGCATAAGTACGCAGTTTAGTTCTAGTTGACCTAGATATAGGACCCTATCAGCAGCTCCCACTCCAGGCCAGAGTGGGCCAGGGAGCGATAGTAATGAAGGGGTGCTCCGTATTCCCCAAAGGTCCAGCAGTACTGGAACTGCAGCAGCAGATTATTTAGTATCATATCCAGGACACTCATTTGTTAGGGAAGTCTTACCCCACTGCAGAGATGCAGTTAGTATATTCTGCTGTCCCAGCATAATGGGCCATCAGTTATATTCAAATGTAAAAATAATACTATTTCAAACAATTTAGTTTAGTATAAGTACACATTTTCTTTACTCACAGTCAAATGGAAAAACAGTTAATTTCAAACACTTTAGTTTAGTGTAATTTCATAGTTTAGTCCTATTTGACCCATAGAAAGGACCGTATCAGGTGCAACCACTACAAGCCAAAGTGGACCTGGGAGAGGTGGCAATGAAGGAGTACTCCATATTCCCCAAAGGACCAGCATTACTGAAGCTCCAACACCGGATTGTTTTGCGTCATATCAGGACACTCTTTTCGGGAGCCTTACCACTTAGCAGCGATGCATTTGGTATTCTACAGCCCCAGCTGACTGGGCCAAAGAGTAGGAGGAATGGTTTTTTTACGAAAGATAATGGCACAAGAAAGGTTTGATTAGAGAGTAGGAGGAGTGGACTTGTTGGGTCAAATAAAACTATTTGACATTTAAACTGAGAACAAACAAATAACTTATGTTAAACTGAATTGTTTGAAATAGAACTGTTTGATTATTTAACTGTATGTAAAAAAAAGTCACGTTTAACCGAATTTTTAGAAATACAAAGCAATACTCGGAAACATTTAACTTTGACTTGAACTAAATTGAATTGTTACTAAACTGTGTGAATGTACACAAAATGTGTTTACTAATTATATATTCAATAAATATGAAAAAAACGGATTTGGCATTGAATAATTAATAATGATTGATATGCCAAAAAAAAAAAAACCAACAAGAAAAAACAAAACAATATATATATATATATATATATATATATATATATATATATATATATATATATATATATATATATATTCTTCACTATCTTGATCAAGACATTAGAAAAATTACAAGAACACTCGAACGTCCTCACTTGAAGATTTTGAAAAGGAAAAAATATGGGATTTTAAACGAACATATAAATATGGTAGAAGAAAGGTTCGATAAGAAAGTCAGAAGAGGGATTTTTTTTACAAAAGAAAGGGGTAGGAGAAAGCTTCGGCGTGAGAGTAGGAGCAGTGATGTTTAACGAACGATAATTAAAAGAGAAAGGTTCAACGAGAGAATAAGAGGAGAGTTTATTTTTTGTTTTTTTTTTCCTATAAAATAATGTTAATTATAAAATATTCTTTTCATTCGTTTAATCTATAGTCTTTGTAAATAATTATTGTATTTATAATTTAATTGAGTATGTATCCCATTAATGTAATATAAACATGTCGTATAGATGTTTCAACTTTTATACGTGAGCCTTCAATAAGTTTCCAGACTTTTTTTTAAAGGCATCTAAAATTGTTGTAGACTCTTGAAACTTCAGTATATTATTGCCATACATCATATAAGATGACTGACAAATTTCTATGATTTCAGCTTCAAATGAACAGTTACAGCAGCAATTGGAATACACCCTACTAAAGCCTGATTGTCACAGCTAGTGAATTTCAAAAATGCAATCTTGACGTCAGGATACTTTAGAAGAACGATATGCAATAACATACTGTTTTAAACTTAGAAAAGATGCCACAGAAACGTATGGAATGCTTCAGACTGCTTTTCTACCATCTTGCATTAATCGAGCATCAGTTTTTGAGTGTCATAAGAGATTCAAGGAAGGCAGGGAGACTGTAAGGGATGATAAGAGGTGTGGGAGGAGTAAGGAAGTCAATACACCACAACTGATTGGCCAAAGAGTTAGGCTATGTTGAGGTTTTAAGGGAGTTCAGGAAGAGATTCCTTGGGAAGAGGCCAGCACTCTTCAAATCATGTCAGTGGCATTTCCATCAGGACAATGCACCAGTCCACAACTCCATCCTTGTCACAGACTATTTGACCAAGATAGGCATCAAGACAGTTCCTCACCCCCCCTGTTGTCCAGACCTTGCTCCCTGTGACTTCTGGTCATTCCCTCAGCTCAGAGGTTGTCGTTATGGGACAATTGAGGAGGTGAAAGAGGCTGTGACGAAGGTCATTGACACGCTCATACAAGAGGACTTCCATGGGGCCTTGCAGAAATTGTTGGAACGGTATAACAATTGCATTGCAGCCGGAGGAGATGACTTGGAAGGGGACTAGAGTTTTATGTGTGTACTCTCAATAAAAGTGCCCAACAAAAAATGTCTGGAAACTTATTTAATTATCCTCGTAGATGTTTATAAAAAGAAACAGTAGATTTTCCACCGAATTAGATTATGAAAGTTATAAGCCCTCTTATCCCACTAACTCGAGGTTAAATATTATAACTGCATATTTACAAGGATAGATTTGGAATTAAATAACCCACGGAAGTTTAACTTGGTTTTATAGGATATCAATTATTGCTAGTTATTTAATATCAAATCCTGTTTTTATATATATACTAAATGTATGATTTGTAAACACATTTTTAGATACACGGTTAAAGGATTTAAAAGTTCTATTTTTAACAATTCAATTTAGCGTGAGTCAACAAAGTTTAATGGTTTCAAGTATTGCTATATATCACTAACAGTTTAATTAACCATCAGTAGTTTGTCTACTCACAGTTAAATGATAAACAGTTCTATTTCAAACAATTCAATTTAGCATAAGTCATTTGTTTGCAGTCAGTTTAAATGTCAAATAGTTCCATTTGACCCATAAATAGGATCCTATTGGGTGCAACCACTCAGGGCCAGAGGACCTAGGAGAAATAGTAATGAAAGGTACTCCGCATTTCCCATTGCTCCTGTATTACTGGAGCCTCACCATCAGATTGTAGAGTGTCATATCCAGGACACTTTTTAGGGGAGTCTCACCAATTTGTAGTGATGAAGTCGTTATATTCTACAACTCCAACCGATTAGGCTAACCCACGGAGGGTAATATGCAATTAAAAAGAAACAACAAAATTTTTACAAAAAGTAAATTTTCTTTGAAAACTAAGGTATCATGATTTTATTATCTCTACCCCAATATCGTACAAAGGAAACGGATATTAAAGTTATTATTTACTAACAATGAATTTCCCCCGCATGGATGCTGATAAAAGAAAGAAAAAGCTAGACGGAAAATGCGCAAGAACGTTACGAGCAGTATAAAAAATCCTGGAAGCAACACCCCACGAAATTACAGCTGTACAGCTACTTACTTCCCATCTCTAAAACCATCCAAGTTAGATGAGCAAGACATGCGAAACATTGCTAGAGAAGCAAAGACGAACTCATAACTGACGTTGTCCAATGGACCTATTCACATTGACATATCAGTGTTGGCCAACCAAAAAGAACTTACCTACAGGAGCAGTGGACAGAGGATGTAGTCTAGAAGACCTGTCGGGAACGATGGATAATAGGGACGAGTTGAGAGGATCAGAGTCAGGGAAATCATTGAAAGCGGCACGGCTGGATGATAACGATGATTTACAAAAGGATTTTATTGTACAGAAACTAACAAATAAAAAATTGCACCATCTCTGAAACCAAAAATAAAATTGTATACATTTAGGTATGGTTGTTCAATGGCATATAAGCAAAGTTAGTGACTGAAGTCGAGAATGACCGAAGGCTCCCTTTTCAAAAGCTACAACACCGAGGTGTAGGGGAGGGTGCTACTTCATTCCCTGGATTGCTCCACTTTATCCTTTTTTAAGTCTTTGTTATGACTCGACTTGGGATTGAACATCAGTCTCCCAGACCATTGGCGAACACACTACTCATTAGGCCAATGGCCCGGTATTGATATTTGCCAATGTCTCCCACCAGACAAGGCTTGATACAAGGTCAAAAGCCCGAAGGCCGATTAAAGTGGGGATAAAGGGGAGGGGGGGTCGGGAACGAGCCGAGACTCGAACCCTGCTGGTCTATGCTGCTCATCGGCTCACTTAGTGCAATGTTTGCCTGATGAGCCAAGCAGTTTCACGAACCCAAATGTGGGTCCGGGCTCGTATGCCGGGTTATGGCTTGAACTAGACAGCAAGGTCTAGTGCCATAGATAGTTTTTTTTTTTTTGCTGAGACACACTCCGGACCGAAGTCCAGAACAGGATCCGGTGTCAACGGAATACAATATGGGGTTATTTAATGCCAAATCCATCATTCCATAACAACAGTGGTAATATTTAATCCATAGCTGGGAGGATAAGAGGGTTCATACTTTTCGCAAGGGTATTTCTCCGTGAGTGAATGTAATCGAGCGATTAGAGATCGATTTCACTTACTACGATTCAACAGTCCAGGGCTTTAACTATAAAACCACAAAGACACCTTTCTGCCTCGCCCTGACTTTCTCTCTGTATATATATATATATACACACACACACACACATATATATATATATATATATATATATATATATATATATATATATAAATATATATATATTAGCGTATATGCAAGGCTCTTCATATATGAATTGAGCTCTCGGTAGCCGTTAAGCGGATGTATGTAAACAATAGTAATTGTGATTCATAACCGTTTAAAATTTACTTTGCTGTTGCTGGTTTCCTCGTGGCTGAAGGGTGGAGTCTTGGATAGGCATTTGAGTCGACTGGGTTTCGAACCCATCTATGGGAATCTAGTATGTCTAGCCACACTGATGAGTTCCGATAGAACAGATCTGTCAGTAGATGACTGTATATATACTAAATTTTATATCTATTCTATAATTCTGTTGGTGTGAAAAAAGACCCAGATTGTCCAATTTGCAAATCCTCCAAACTGATATCCTGGGAAAAAATTGGTAAAAAAAAGACGAAAAATAAACGTGCGACTTGAAAATAATCAAGCACCTCGTATGTCTAGTCAAAAAAACAAAAAAAACAACAGAATTACCTAAGCTAAAATGTAACAAAATGCTCAATACATAAGATAGAGCTAATAAACTATAAATATATATATGTATATATATATTAGTTCTTATTTTTAGATTGCTATATACTGTAGAACAGGTAATAAATAAAAGGGAATAATATCAATTTTGCTGGAATGATAAAATTAACTTTTAATTAAAAAAAAAGGATTGAATGTATTTATGGATGATATTATATTGGGTCTATACGTAAGGTTTCAAGTTCAGCCTTGATTTTCTGGATAAATCCACGTGGATGGAAACACTGTATGTGGATATATATATATTTTTTTTTTTTCATTTTTTTTTTTTTTTGTTTAATTTCCTTTCATTTAAGAATCTTTTAGAAAGAAATTTGCCTTTAAAACGTAGTTGATCAAAAATTCAACGCAATGGATAATTAACTCAAACTTTTACTGTCATTTGGTTCACTTCATAATAGAAGCTGACTTCTCCCCCCTCTCATCCTTTTCATGTCGAATTTGCGTGTGCAGGTTAGTTCGAATGGGCGGGCTAAAAAAAAAAAAAAGAAAATAAAAAGTTTGGGGTCGGCAGGTAATATAGGCATTAACTATAGAGGATGTCTGCGCCTTTCTTTACCATGTCGTCCAAAAGGCTAAACGTCATCTTAACATACTGTCTGACTTGCACATCATAAAAGAAAAATAAAACAATTATAAATAAGTTCAGTTGTCAGACGAGCAGATCAGAATGTATATAAGCCATTTCGAGTGGGCGTGTGTCCGTTTGCCATGAACTCTGGCCTGGTTCTCTCTGTACCTTGCGTTTTTTTCCCTTCATGTCCGCCTCTTTATAACTTCTTTTCGTCTATGAACCTTTTGTGACATTACTGGACGGGACTAACAAGATGAGCGGGAATGGTATAATAAGCTGACGTAAGGTGGTCAAAGGCGAAAAGGCATGCTCTGTATGACGACAAGAGTCAGAAAAAGTAAATGAAACTCTCTACCCTTATATATATATATATATATATATATATATATATATATATATATATCCCTTTCTATCTCTATCTCTCTCTCTCCCTCTCTTTCTCTCTCACACACACATACACACACACATACATACATATTCACACATGCATATATGTCGCATTTTTTTAGCAGATAAGAAGCATACTTAAATTTGAAAATAATTTTATCTAATATTACACTACTTCAAATGCACTGAGCTTATGACTAAGGAACTCTATTCCCGACCTTTAACATAGAGCTAAGTAGTTGTTGGTATATGCAGTATCTATCTATCTATCTATCTATCTATCTATCTATCTATCTATCTATCTATCTCAACAATACGTCCACCTGTCGCTCTGTTCATATCTATCTATCTATCTATCTATCTATCTATCTCATTAAAAATTATTTAGATACAAGATGCAATAAAAGATGAGACTGAATCGTCATTCATTTGTTAAAATTTGAAATTCAAATTTTAAATAAAGACATGCACAACTGAGGGACTTATATAATAAAGCTTGAGTGTAGATGCCTCGATTGCAGTTTGGACGTCTCGACGAAGACAGTCTCGATAATTTCTGAATAAATTTTTTGGCGAAACACTGAATTGCCCAAGTGAAATAACCCAAATACTCACCAGACCTTGCACTATAAATAACTTTCTTGATTCCAAAATTGAAGATTTATCTCAATGGTAAGATTTATGAACGTGCAAGACAACTTTAAACCAAATCAAAAAAAGAAAAGTGTCAGGATTGTTTCAGCCAATCAAAAGAAAAGTCGTTTCAACCAAGGAAAATTAATTCATGCTAATGGGACTATTTAAAAGAAAATTAACGTTTAATTTATTGGCAATTTCTGTTTCCTTGTCGACACAAAAGTAAATTTTAGAAGACAATCGTTTTTGTAATCTTTTTGCGTATAAGCCAATCAAAAATGAATAATAATAATAATGATAATAATAAATTAGAAACTCTAATTCACGCTGCTAGAATATGCACTCAGGACATAGGGATGGAATTTGGCATAGAAAAATGAGCCAAGATAGTAATGAAAAGCGGCAAACGACACCTGACGAACGGAAGGGAACTGCCAAATCAAGATTAAAACGTTCGCAGAAAAGGAAGTTTACTAATAATTGGGCGTCTTGGAGGCTGACACCATCAAGCAAGTGGAGAGGAAAGAAAAAATTAAGAAAGAATATTTCAGGAGAACCAGAAAGCTACTCGAGACAAAACTATGTTGCAGAAACCTTATGATCCCTCAACGCGAGTTCTGATTATGATATGAAACAATCTAATGATAAGTAATACTGGAGCTTTGGAAATGCAGAGTACCCCTTCATTGCCATAACTCTCAAGTCCACTTTGGTACGAAGTAGAAGCACTTAATAAGATCCTATCGATAGGTCATATGGAACTATTTGACGTTTAAACTGAGTGCAAACAAATGACTTATGCTAAATTCAATTGTTTGAAATAAAACTGTTTCATCAGTTAACTGTATGTAAACAAATGACTTCCGTTGAATTGAATTGTTAGTGATACATTACAATACTTGGAAATACTTAACTATGCATAAACGCATGAGTAACGTTGAATTAAATCATTGGTGTTAAATAGCAATACTTGTAACCACTTCAATGTCTTCAAACAAATGATTGATAATGAATAGAATTAGAAGTTTTGATAGCAAAAATTGAAAACATTCAATGGTGTAGAAACAACAGCAAAACGAGTGTGCAACCAATTTTTTTTTATTTCATTTAAAAAGAAAATTACCGACATATTAATCTTTAGCATATAATGTATATCTTTTCAAATGACTGGTGCTAAGATGTTATTGTTTCATAGCAATACCTGAAACCATTCAACCATTTGCAAAAAAAAAAGGAAAAAAAAATGATCTCAGGCTCATTTTAAAATGTTATAAAAAATGTGTTTACAAATCCTATATATTTAATATATATATATATATATATATATATATATATATATATATATAAACAGGATTTAGTATTAGATAATTTCCTTACCTAGGAAGCGCTGTCTCATCGACCGAGATAGACATCGACACGTGACTAACAAAGGCATGGACAGCTATCGATAAGCTATCGGTCATATGGAAGTCAGACCTGGCCAATGAAATGAAACGCTGTTTCTTCCAAGCATTGATCGTGTCGATATT
The DNA here is from genome assembly GCA_963585895.1 of Sepioteuthis lessoniana. Lineage (NCBI taxonomy): Eukaryota > Metazoa > Mollusca > Cephalopoda > Myopsida > Loliginidae > Sepioteuthis > Sepioteuthis lessoniana. The sequence continues at coordinate 104,346,853 of OY757916.1, read as the reverse complement.
ACTATATGGATGCACTACATGGACGCTAACTAAACGGCTGGAGAAAAAGCTTGACGGCAACTACGCAAGAATGCTGCGAGCAATATTGAACAGATCCTGGAGGCAACACCTCACAAAGCAGTAACTGTACGGCCACCTTCCACACATCACCAAACTATCCAAATTAGACGAACCAGACATGCAGGGCACTGCTGGAGGAGAAGGGACGAGCTCATAAGTGATGTACTCCTATGGACCCCTTCACATGGCCGATCAAAAGCAGGGCGACCAGCTCGAACATACATACAGCAGCTCTGTGAGGATACGAAGTGTAGCTCTGAGCACCTACCGGAAGCGATGAACAATAGGGAGAGGTTACGTGAAAGGGTCAGGCATATCTGTACTGATGGCACGACAAGATGATGATGATGATGATGTTGATATGCCCTTAAACCAAACCAACCCAAACCAATCCAATGACCCCAAAAAGATTTGAAATCAAACTAAACTACCGACAAAACAGCTTGTAAATAGAATGGATAGATATGGATTGATATATGGTAAGTAAATTTGGCGATCGTATTCAAGAGCGACCCGAAAGCTTCCTTTTCAGTTGTTACATCACCAGTTGGTTACTCAGTGGGACTTGAACTCACTCGTGTGCGTAGTTTGAATGATTTTCAGTTGGTTATGGTTTTTTTTGGGAAGTCACTCCACTAATTTACTTAGAGTATGTTTATCTTAGTCTGCTTTACCCCTCATTTGCTTTTGATATTTGATACGTTGTGTGTATATGTGTGTGTTGACGTGGTTTCGGATTTCACACTCAATTATTTTCTCTGTATATGTCTGAATGTGTGTCTTGAGATTTTTTTCTCTGTGTGTGTGTGTGTGTGTGGTTTGAAATATACTGGTATTTATTTTTACTAATATTTTTTTTTTTTGTGTGTATATATACGTATCAATATTTGATTGACTCAATTTGTGTATGTGTGAAATATTCATATTTTATTCAACTTTGGTTTAAAATTATCTATAAATTTCTTTTTCTTTATTTGAAGTAGCGTGTAGTTGTTAGTTTGGTATATGAGCATTATTTTAAATAGACCTTGACTGCATTCGAATAGGTGTTTCGATAAATTTTATTTTCTGTTTTCTGTTATTTTAATATTGCTCCCGTGAAGTGATGTCCTTGTATTAAAGGCATGTGTTGACTATGTATATTTCTTTTTTTCCGTTACAGCTTAAGTTTTCATTTATTTTGAATTAGTTTCCGGGTTTTTAAAGGTATAGGATATCACCTCTATAATTATATCATATTTTACATCTTGTAGTAGCTATCGAAAAGGGAGCCTTCGGGTTACCCTCGACTATGGTCGCCAACTTTACTTACTTATTATTGCATTTGGTAACCCCTTCTGTTGTGTTTTCCTCGGATGTAGAAGAGATAAGTATTCTTAAACGAATATCAAAATAAGTTTAAGCCTCACCCTAAAGAAATCAAAAAGTCAGAAACGGGCAACTCAGGCGTCTGAATTTTTGGTAGCTATTTTGAAAACAATTTGCTTATTTCGATTTCAGTTAAAATCTTTCAGCTATGGACTTCTTATTGGGTTAAACTTTGAAAATTTTCGACGAACGTCGTATATATATATATATATATATATATATATATATATATATATATTACGTGAGGTTATTAATTAAAGCTTAATGAGGAGATAACTCTTCACCCCTCTTCTATCCCCTCCCACTCTTCTGTGTCTATTCTAGTTTTTTATCAAAAAGATCTGAAGAAGTCCTGTTAATTCTTTTTCGTGTTTTTTGAAATTTCTAAAATGCGAAACAGGATAGAAATAAATTTATAATCCTATGTGACCGGTTTTGTTGTTTTTCTTAAAGAATTTATTGCTCTGTATTATTGGTACATTGAGCTCTTTACCAGGAAAATTTAAATATTCACTCATGAATAATTTCTTGTCCTGATGGAATTACTCCCAACTCCGGTTTAACTGGACCAAAGAATATATATATATATATATATATATATATATATATATATATATATATATATTCCAAAAATAAAAAACTAGAATTGGTCACAATAGGATAATAAATTTATTTCCATCCTTTTAAAAGCGTTGATATAAATCAATTCTGTAACAATTTCTAATTTCGTATTTGATCTGATGAAGTCCTGTTCATTTTTTTAGAGCATTGATTTATATCAGTGCTTTTAACAGGATGGAAAAAAATTATTATCCTAATGAGACCGATTGCAGTATTTTTTAAATTATTTACTCTGTGGATTATATTTATAACTACTTTATATCAATTATTTTGCCGCTTAAAAATGATTATCGTGAACGTTAATACCACAAAATTATTATCTATTTAAGATCTCTTAGAATATTCCTTTATTCTCTGCTATGGATCATTTAAAGAAAATTGCTAAAATAAAAATATCGCTGTGTTGTGCTGTTTTTGTTGTTTTTTAAAGGTTAAATACACATGCATATATAAAGAACGTTAGGAATGTATTTGTTCACACACACACACACACACACACACACACACACATATATATATATATATATATATGGACAAATACATTTCTAACGTTCCACATTTGCTGTTCTGCAACTCCAAGAAAAGCATGTAAAAAGTCATCTGACGAGACGGACTGTATAGTAATATTCTCTGCCGAAATAAATTTATAATGACGACTTAACCAAGTATTGAGTTTTCATCAAATCACACACTATATATATATATATATATATATATATATATATATCAATAACAATAACTTCTTCAGAAGTCCTATTTTCTTTGGTGTTATTGATATCTATCAGTACCCATAACGGAATGGAAATAAATTTATAATCCTAATGTGGCCGATTTTTGTTTTTCTTAGAGAAATTATTGCTCTGTGATGTTTGTTACATTGAGCTCTTTACCAGGAAAAATTTGAATATTCTATCGGAATGAATTTGTCCAGACGGAATTATTCCCGCCTCCGATTTATCTGGATTGAATAATATATATATATATCATCATCATCATGTCGCGCCACCAGCGCGGATATCCCTGACCCTCTCTCGCCATTTCTCCCTATCATTCATCGCCTCCGGCAGGTCTTCAGGGTTACATCCTGTGTCCTCACATAGTTGCTGTATGTAAGTTCGTGCTGGTCGTCCTACTTTTGCACATCCATATGTGGGGGTCCACAGGGGTACATCGCTTATGAGCTCGCCCTTGCTTCTCCAGCAGTGTCCCGCGTGTCTGGTTCGTCTGACTTGTATAGTTTTCGTGATGGGGGGCAGGTGTCCGTATAGTTGGTGTCTCGTGGGGTGTTGTCGCCTGGACTTGTTTAATACTGCTCTCAACATTCTTGTGTAATTTCCGTCTAGTTTCCTCTCCAGCCGCTTCGTTAGCGTCCATGTGGTGCATCCATATAGCAGTATCGACACAACTGCTGCCTGGAAGAAACTGCGTTTCATTTTATCAGTTAGGTCCGACTTCCATATGGTCGAGAGCCTATCGATAGCTGTCCATGCCTTCGTTAGTCGTGTGTCGATGTCTTTTTCGGTTGATGAGACGCTACTTCCTAGGTAGGTGAATTTGTCTACTCGTTTCAGAGAGGCTCCGTCTTGTGTGGCAATGTTGCCCGTTTGGTTGTAACACATATATTCAGTTTTGTTTGCATTGACATGGAGGCCAATGCCAGCTGCGGCTCGTTCCAGACTATGCAGTAGTGTCTCTGCTTGATTAGGCGTATTCGCTAGTAACGCCAAGTCATCAGCGTAGTCGGCGTCCGTGATTGTTTTTGCGGGGTACCTTTTGCTTCTTCTCTTAGTCAGCTCGAAGCCATTTTCTCTGATTTTGTCGATCGAAGTCCTAAGCACATAGTCTAGACAGATGATAAAGAGGTACGGGGCTAGCGTGTCTCCTTGTAGTACTCCTGCAACAATGTCGAAGTATTCCGTGTCTCTATATATATATATATATATATATTTCTTTATTCTTTTTTCTTTCAAAAAATAAAACAGCAATTAGTCACATTAGGATTATGATGTTTTCGCGGGGGGGGGGGAAATTTTATTTGCTCTGTGGATTTTATTTATATTCAGCACTTTACCAGGAATATGTAAATCTAATATTAAATATTGAATATTTTGTATTTGCCCCGATAGAAATTATTCCCTATTTCGGATTTAATGGATTGAATAATACACACACACACACACACACACACACACACATATATATATATATATATATAACTGTCTCCTCTACCTCTCTATTTCTTTCTATTTTTTAAAAAATTCATTTTCTTTATATTTTCCCCTCATTATTGTTTGCAAGTTTGACAGATTTATGACAAGAAGTGTTATTTAAAGAAAAACGACATTAAAATGGAATATATATATATATATAAAATGTCATCGCTGAAAACAATTTTAAAAAAGTATCTTGTTTCTTTTTACCTCTAATTAGACTAAATCGGGAGAGAATCGTGTCTTTTTCCTAGTTTTGTAAATAAAAATAATATTCGATTCAATAATTGTTCTGTTTTTAAAAGCATATTACCTAACATATTGAAATCTTTAAAGTGAGATTTGTGATTAGTTTCTTTGCTATTTCAATGCGTTCTTTGCATCGCCTATTTTCGAATTTTTCTTATGTTCATAAATCCTTTTTTGAATAGGAGATGTTTGATCCACATACTTTAAAAATTAAAATCGAGATACTGGAATAACCACTTGAGTCAGATTTAATGTGGCCATTGTTACCCCAATTGTAGATTATGTTCTCAATTGTTCAAGAGAGTTTGTAACAACGTTTATTCAAAGTCTGTTTAAGTGATTTTTGGATTTGTGGTTGAATTATTGGGTAAAATAATATATCTGTGTCATGGATTATTATTTGAAATTTTGGGAAAATATCAACATTTTTGAATTGGAAACGCGTTTATTTTAACCCGTTGTATAATTGATTTACGATTTCGAAGTTGTGAGAAAAAAAGTTTTCAATATTATCAAATTCGTTATTTATTTTATGGGGGTGGCTGGGTGAAAATTCTAAGAGCTCTAAGGTAAACTTACCAATGAATATTCCACTTTTTATTTAGGAGTTATAACGAGAGTAAAAATGTATACAGTCATGTTTATTACGGGATTTCTGATGAAATTCATACTCTATTTTCTTTAGTCTAGTCGGCTGGGGCTACATAATACACCGATTGCATCAATGCAAAGGGGTGAGACTCCCCCAACGAGTGTCGTGGATATGACACAAAACAATCTGATGGTGTGGATCTAGAAATGCTGGAGCTTTGAAGAATGTGGAGTATCCCTTTGCTACCATCGCTCCCAGATCCACTCTTGACCGGACTGGTAGCGCCTGATATGGTCCTATCTATGAGTAAAATCAAACTAAATTGTGTACTTATGCTAAATTGAATTGTTTGAAGTAGAACTGACATTTAAACTCTGTACTGATGCTAAACTGAATTGTTTGAAATTGAGCTGTTTTTACATTAAATTGTGTGTAAACAAGAAACTGTACTTATGCTAATGTGAATTGTTTGAAATAGATCTGTTTTTACATTTAACTGTGGGTAAAAAAGAAACTGTACTTACGCTAAACTGAATTTTTGAAATATAATAGTTTATATGATAATAATGGATTTGGCATTATATAACCGATAATGATTTATATGCCATAAAACCAAACCAAACGAAAACAATCACTATTTTCTTACAATTATTCAGTAAGCTACCTTAAAAAGACAAGGTGTTGTTAGTTTTTAAATCGTAAGTAAAATCTATTGTAGGTTTAATTTTGTTTAGCTTATACTTAATTTTTGTTAAGTCATTTTTGTGGATATATGAGAAATATATCGTTGGTATAATGGAAAATATTTTCATCATACAACGTGTGAAAGCACGTGCGATATTCTGTCCTCATCAGCCGCCAACCAGGGTGATAACACAGTTTCTGTAGCTCAAAAACTACCGAAACTGTGTTATCACCCTGGTTGAATCTTTGGATAAATATATTTAAAGCAATTAGATCCAAGAAATTCAAGAAATAAGCATATCCACTCTTAGGTGTGTACCTATCAGTAAAACTACATTTTTATTCATAGAAATTGTTTGGTTCATAATGCGCAGATTTTAATTATTTTGTTAAAAGGTAAAATTAATGCAATTTATAATGTTTATTTTCTTTATATAAACATGTATAGGGAAAGACCCTACTTTATAACAGTCTACATTCTGTAATAAAAATTCTAAAAATATTATTTTATGAAGATAATAAAAACGTTCCTAAATCTAACTTTACTGTTTTTACCTTGAACGTACTGTAACTTTTATTGACAAAATCTTTGTTCTTGATGACCTAAATTCAAAACTAGTTGCGAGCAATTAAAAGAAAAAGAAAAGAACAAGAAAGCAATATATAATATATAGATAATATATATACAATATACATTTAATATATTTATTCTATACTTAATAATAACTTAATAATATAACATATATAAAATATGTTAAATATATATATATATATATATATATATATATATATATATATATATATAGTATAATATATATACAATTATATATATAATCATATATATATATGTAATATATATGATATATAGATATAATATACAAATATGATATATGCTAATGTATATATATATATGATATATACACACACACACACACACACACACACACACACATATATATATATATATATATATACATATATCCAATATATTCAATATATATCATATATATATATATATAATATACATAGAATATGCATATATGTAATATATATAATATATATAATATATACATAATATACATATATAATATGTATCATATATATAGTAATGCATGTATATTATATGTAATATATACATAAAATCATATATATGTAATTATATATATATATATATATATATATATATATATATAGTATTGATAATATATATAGTATATATAATATATATAAATATAATATATATGAATACATAATATATAATAGAAAACAGGGGGACTTTTCTAAGCAACTCTATACAAGAAAAATCATATCTACTAGTATGTCCAGCGTTCTTCGTCCATCCCAACTTATTATCCCTGATTATATACGTCAATACTTTGAAACTACTCTTCTTGATTTAGAAATTTCTGAAGCACATACATTTGAAAAAGCCAGACTCATAGGATAAGACCTTCGTTAAAAACATGGAATGATTCGAAATCTTTCTCGATAAAAAAACGGAACATAAATTCTCCACAATACATCTTATAAGTCAAATGACGTAATTTTAAAAAAAATGCTGATTCTTTAATCAAACGACCAACTTCTTGTTATCAACGGCCAACTTTTTCTTCTCATACAAATTTTCCCTAGGTTTTTATATATTGCAATTTTTACACACCCATCTCTGATTTAAAATCACTAATATCATCCCGCATAGCCCTGATGATGGTTAAATAGAACCGAAACGCTATAGTGTCGACTTTGTTTCTCAGTGAATCTCTCCTTCTACTTGGATTACCTTGTTATCCATTTTTCTTTATACATTGTCGGATTACAATCTATTTTTTACAGCCATAATATATATATATATATATATATATATATATATATATATATATATATATATATAATACATATATATATTATATATATATATATATATATATAATATATATATAAGCAAATATAAAATAAAAATAGATATAAAATATATTTACGAAATATATAAATAATATATATATATATATGATATATAAAATATATAATACATATATATATCATCATCATCATCATCATATCGTGCTGGTAGCACGTATATCCCTGACCCTCTCTCGCCACTCCTCCCTATCGGTCATCGCCCTAGGTAGGTCTTCAGGACAACATCCTGTATCCTCACATAGCTGCTGAATGTACGTTCGAGCTGGTCGCCCTGCTTTTGCGCGGCCATGTGTGGGGATCCATAAGAGTACATCTCTTATGAGTTCATCTCTGCTTCTCCAGCAGTGTCCTGCATGTCTGATTCGTCTAGCTTGAATAGTTTTCGTGATAGGGGGCAGGTGGCCGTACAGTTGGTGTCTTGTGGGGTGTTGCTGCCAGGACTTGTTCAGGATTGCACGCAGCATTCTTGTGTAATTGCCATCTAGTTTCTTCTCCAGCCGTTTTGTTAGCGTCCATGTAGTGCATCCATATAGCAGTATCGATGTGACCGCTGCCTGGAAGAAAATGCGTTTCATTTTATCGGTTAGGTCTGATTAATGTATATTTGATATATATATATATATATATTTATGTATATTATATATATAACATATATAATATATATATATAATATATTTATTATACATATATATATATATACATATATATTATATATTATGTATATATTATATACAACATACGTATATTTTACAATATTATATATCATATACATATATATAAAATATATATTTTATGTATATATTATATATATATTATATATATTTTATGCATATATATATATATATATATTAAACATACCTTATATATATTATATATGTATTATATGTTTCGAGCTGACGAAGAAAAGAAGCAGAAGGTACCTCGCAAAAACAATTACCGACGCCGACTACGCCGATGACATAGCGATATTGGCAAATACACCCGACCAAGCCGAAACACTACTGCATAGTTTGGAACGAGCAGCCGCAGGCATAGGCCTCTATGTTAATGCACACAAAACGGAATATATGTGCTATAATCAAACGGGGGACATCTCCACTCTAGAAGGAACCCCTCTTAAACTAGTAGACAAGTTCACTTACCGGAGAAGCAGAGTCGAATAAACCGAAAAGGACATCGAAACGAGGTTAACGAAGGCATGGACAGCTATCAATAGGCTATCGATTATATGGAAATCAGACCTAACCGATAAAATGAAACGCATTTTCTTCCAGGCAGCGGTCACATTGATACTGCTATATGGGTGCACTACATGGACGCTAACAAAACGGCTGGAGAAGAAGCTAGACGGCAATTACACAATAATGCTGCGTGCAATCTTGAACAAGTCCTGGCGGCAACACCCCACAATACATCAACTGTACGGCCACCTTCCTCCTATCACGAAAACTATTCAAGTTAGACGAACCAGACATGCAGGACACTGCTGGAGAAGCAGGGACGAACTCATAAGAGATGTACTCTTATGGACCCCCACACATGGCCGTGCAAAAGCAGGACGACTAGCACGAACATACATTCAGCAGCTATGTGAGGATACGGGATGTTGTCCTGAAGACCTGCCTAGGGCGAAGACCGATAGGGAGGAGTGGCGAGAGAGGGTCAGGGATATCCGTGCTACCAGCGTGACATGATGATGATGATGATGATGATATGTATATATTTAATATATATATTTACATTTTTTATATATATATATACGTATGTATATCTATAGATATATTTGTATGCATGTATCCTATTGCTTTTAGTACGTTTTCATATATATATATATATATATATATATATATGTCTGCATGGATGACTATATATATATATATATGCATGTACGTATATATATATATATGTGTGTGTGTGTGTGTGTGTGAAATAATTTACTTTTTTAAAGATTCTTAGAACATTTTATCAAGGAAAAACGAAGATATAAGGCTAAATTATGTAATTCCAAAATATAAACCTACATAAACTTATTTTGATAAAGTTGTAAGAATAATCTCATAACTTTCGAAAAAAATTGATGATCAAAAACATCAATACGATTAACAATACTATTATAATGGATACATCATATCTAAATGAAAGTAGTCTTCAAAATTCATTATTACTTGTTATATAGACCTTTACTTTTCATAACATCATTACATCCTTTGTTACACATGTTAATGTCTTACATTCAACAACCCATATTTTCAGTCATTCTCCTTTCAGACTAGTACATAGTTCTCCGATGTTTCTTTGATTTTTTTCCTTTGGGTTTTCGTTAAGTAACTTCCAAACATTCTCAATAGGATTCATGTCAGGGCTTTAAGCAGGCTGCTCCATTACAGGAACATCTTCCTCAGAAAGAAATGTCTTAACAGACTTTGCGGTGTGACACAGAGCGTTATCTTGCATAAATACAGCTGGTTGATTAATTGCAGTTTTCAAATTAGGTACATGTTCCTTCAATATCTCTTTGCATGCAGTTGCGTTAATTTTACCGTGTAGCCTGACAAGAGGTCCTGTACAAATAGCTTAATCATGCCAAACACAATCACACTTCCTCCTCCAAATTTAACGCTGCTTTTTGTGCACTAAGGTGAATAGTGTTCCTTTGGACTGCGTTGAACGAACCTTCTCTTGTCACAACCAAACAGTTGAAACTTGGACTCATCGCTGAAAGGAATACAATCCCACAGTTCTTCAGTCCATATGACGTGTCCAGTGGGAAATTTCAATCGGCTCATTTTGTTCTTCTTAGAAATGTAAGGCTTCATAGAAGCTAGTTGACTGTTGAAATGTATTTCATTAAGTTTTCGAAAAATAGTGTGTCTTGATATTTTAATGCCAATGTTATCATTAGCTCTTTTAGATATAGCGTTTGCTGTCACAAATCGAGCCTTTTTTGTATTTGTTACCAATCCATCTGCCCTCCTTTGCAGTATTTTTCTCATGCCTGTCAGGTGGTTTCTTGGCTTCACATGGCCCAGTTTCCTCAAGTTTTCTTAAAATACTATGAATAACTCTTATATTTCCCTACAGTCTTTGAAATATCCCCCGACGAGAGTTTATCTTCATTACGTAACTTGACTATCAGTTTTCTAAGTTCTAATAAAGTCATAGATTTTTTCGCCGTTTTTACAATGCAAGAGCCGGTGTAATTTATTAAAATAACCTATTTTATATTCTTACTCTAAATTTTTTTAATCATAAAAAAAGAAATATTACATTTTACGGATTTATTCAATCGTTCTGATGTTTTTGATTATCTAAATTTTCCGAATGTTATATAATTATTTTTTAACTTAATCAAAATAAGGTGATTGAACTTTATATTTTGTAATTATACAATCCTACTTTATATCATTATATTTTCTTGATAAAATGTTCGATGAAGCTTTAAAATAAAAAGTTATTTCAAATTTAAACTTTTTATTAACTTCACTTTCATCTTTATACTCGCTACTATATATATATATATATATATATATATATAAGATCGACAAGAGTGATAAGACAAATACGAATAATTCTATTATGCTGTTATTCTTTTGATAGACGTCAACGAGTTTCTACGTGAGGTCATCATTTGTAAAAATGTTTTGGAGATGCCCGTGGTGTAATGGTTATCGTCGCTGGAAAGGGAAACGGCGACACGAGTTCAAATCCTGGACGAGACTGACTGCATTTCACATAGCACTAATACCCTTGGGAAAGGTATGAATCCAATTATTCTCCCTCCAGCTATCGGTAAATAGTAGGGCAGACTTGGTTCTTCAGCCTTGATGAGGCAACTAGTCTAGGAGGAGGAAAACTCTGAATTCAAATCTGTTAAACTCCGCTTAAAAATTGACCTTGTGTCCTATCCTGCCCGACGTGTTCAGTGGGAAATTTCAATCGGCTCATTTTGTTCTTCTTAGAAATGTAAGGCTTCATAGAAGCTACTTGACTGTTCAAATGTATTTCATTTAGTTTTCGAAAAATAGTGTGTCTTGATATTTTAATACCAATGATATCATTAGCTCTTTTAGATATAGCGTTTGCTGTCACAAATCGATCCTTTTTTTTTGGTAAATATTGTAAAAATGTTTTGTGAAAATACTAGAAGTTTTCTTAGAAAATTTTCCGAGGCTTAAAAAAATAAAAAAAATTTTAATGTTTTTTTTTAAAGGAGTTGATAGCTATATGAAAAGCGATGTGAAATATACCGTTAGAGTACCATGTCCATTTATCTGAAGAATGGTGTCTGATCAATGTGTGTCCATTTTGACTTATATATATATATATATATATATATATATATCGATCACTTTTGTGGGATCACCAGGTTTATTTTTTATTAGATTATATATATATATATATATATATATATATATATATATATATATATATATATGTATGTATGTATATATATATATTTTAATCCACAGAGAGACTGTTTCGTTCTATCATAACTCTTCAGTGTGGCTAGACAGGCTAGATTCCCGAAGCTGGGAACGAAACCTGGACACACACACACACACACACACACACACACACACACACACACACACACACACACACACACACACACACACACAGACACACACACACATATATATATATATATATATATATATATATATTGATTATCCGGTGAGTTGATACGTAATTAGATTACTTCTGGTTATTTAGGTATACGTATTTCACTCGATTTAATGTATTGATCATTCTTATGTCTTAAAGTTTTCTTTCCGTGCTTTATCTTTTGACTGAACATTGCGACATTGGTTAATCATTTTCTTGTAGTACGAATGCTTTTCGTCTTTACTTTTTTATGGAATTTTTTCCCCCCAGAAATAAATTGGTGAAATATTTTTTCTTTACAAATTGTTTTATCTTGGTTTTGTCACGCCAGCAGAATTAATGAACAGATATAAAGTAAAGCTAATATCTATCTATCTATCTATCTATCTATCTATCTATCTATCTAAATGAGTAGGTCTTCGAAGATATTTCGATTTTTTTAGGATATATTTTTTACTTTGGTCTTACATACGTGTATGTTTCCAGGTTTCTGCTTTCGTCAGAGAACATATAAGGCACAAGGCCTTGTTAATGGGGTACTCAATGAGACTTGAACTCACTCGTCTTTGGGAATTGAATGGTTTTCAGTTGTTTATCGGTTTATATGGAAGTCATTCATTTTCTTAAAGTGTGTTTTCCTTAGTCTGCTTTAGCCATCATTTGCTTTTGATTTTTTCGTTGTGCGTGTGTGCGTGTGTGTGTTGGAGTGGCTTCACTTATCGTTATTTTTTCTTCGTCTGTGTGAATGTGTGTATGGAGATTTTATTTTTTTTTTTTTGTGGACGTGTTGTTTGAAATATACTGGTATTTATTTATTACAAATAATTTTTTCGTGTATATATATATATATATATGTGTGTTTATATATATATATATATATGCATGTTTGTGTCTATTTGTGTATGTGTATGAAAAAATGTGTGTGTATAAAATAGTTCCCATATGCCAAACTAAGGATTACACGTTACTTCAAATAAAGGAAAAAATATAGATGAATTTAAACTAAAGTTGAATAAAACATGAATTATACACATAAATATGGACACAAACATATATATATAAATATATATATATATATATATTGCGAATAGGGGTATAAGTTAACGTTAAAGACTGACTGAATAGTTTTGAGCGGGGGATTAATTCATGTTAGTTTAGTAATATTAGTATAGGACAGATTTGGCGGGAAATTCGTGTAAGTTTAGTGAAGTGTAAATCATGGACACGGACGAGTATTAAAATAACATCTTACCTCGGTACCGATTCCGGAAGTAGCAGAGAGAAAGTGGATGAGGTAAAGATGGTACTATATAGCAGAGGAGTGTGGAATGCCCTGTTTTCATTGGCTGTTTACTAAAAGACAGATGTCTAAGAGAACGGCCGAAGTCCGGTTTTTTATTTATTTTTTCTTTGCTTTGGTAGAGGCACGAGCGTAGCACGTCGCGATCACGGAGGCGGCTTGGCTCTTTTAGAGTCAAGCCGGGGTTACTGTCGGAGCTGATATGATGCAGAAGTAACCCGAAATCGGCAATGAAGACAGCGCATCACTGAAGACCTCCCTGATACATCTAAGATGTATGATTGAAATAAATACACACACAAAAGTTATTAGTGTAAAAATAAGTACAAATATATTTCAAACCACCTTACCACACACAAAAAAATCTCAAGACACATATTCATATAGAGAAAGAAAAATAATTGTAAGTGAAATATGGAACAAATCCAACAGACACAAACGCACACACATACAACGAAAAAACGTAAGAAAATGAGGAATAACGCAGACTCAAGTAAACACACGTTAAGAAAAAGAGAGGATGACCTCTATATAAACCCATAAACTACTAAAATCCATTCAAACTGTATACATGAGTGAGTTCAAGTATTGTGCCATATATATTCTCTGACGAAAGCAATAAGCTGGAAACATACACTTATGTGAGATCAAAATAAATGAATAAATCCTAAAAATAAATACAAATATCTTCGTCTTTCTTTCTTTGTACCCACAGCAAAAATGTATATATATATATTTATATATAAATTTCAAACCACACTACCACACTCAAAAATATCTCAAGACACATATTCATAAACACAGAGAAAAATATCAATACGGGAAACCACGTTAACACACACACACACACACACACACACACACACACACACACACACACACACACACACACACACACACACAAATAACGAAAAAAATCAAAGGTAAATGAGGGGTAAAGCAAACTAAGGTAAACACACTCTAAGAAAAAGAGAGGATTACCTCGATATAAACCCATAACCAACTGAAAACCATTCATGTACCCCATTAACAAGCCATTTGCCATATATATTCTCTGACGAAGGCAACAAGCTGGAAACATACACGTATATAAGAACAAATTAAATGAATAAATCCTAAAAATATATACAAATCTCTTCGTGGACCTACTCATTTTAAAATATGTCTTCATTTCTTTGGACCCACAGCAAAAATTTAAATATATAAATAAATTTAAAACCACACTATCATACTCAAAAATATCTCAAGGCACATATTTATGCACCCAGAGAAAAAATAACTATAAGTGAAACCACTCCACCACACACACACACACACGCATTCACACTCACACACATACAAATCAGAAAAAAAAATCGATGGCAAAGGAGGGTTAAAGCAAACGAACGTAAGCACACTCTAGGAAAAAGAGAGGATTACCTCTAAACCATTAACCAACTAAAAACCATTCAAACTTCAAACGTGAGTGATTCTCATTGAGTACCCCATTAACAAGCCTTGTGCCATATAAATTCTCTGACGAAAGCAACAAGCTAGAAGCATACATGTACGTAAGAACAAAATAAATGAATATTTCTTAAAAATAAATACAAATCACTTCGTGAACCCACTCATTTTAAAATATGTCTTTCTTTCTTTGGACCAACAACAAAAATTTATATATATAAATATATATATATATATATATATATATATATATATATATATATATATATATATACAATAGGTTTCCATACTTTTTTTGTACATATACTTAAAATTGTCGTAGATTCTTGAAAATTCAGTATCTTGTTACTATACATCTTATGAGATGACTGTCCAATTTTTATGATTTCAGATTCAAAGAAACAGCTAAATCAGCAATTGGAATGCACCCTACTAAAGCCTGATTGGCACAGCTGGTGAATTTTAAAAAATGCAATCTGACACTTTAGAAGGACGATATGCAATACAATTCTGTTTTAAACTTGGAAAAAAATGCCACAGAAACGTATGGAATGCTAAAGAATGATTTGGGAGCACCTTGTATGAATCGATCATCAGTTTTTGAGTGGCATGAGAGATTCAAGGAAGGCAGGGAATCTGTGAGGGATGATGAGAGATGTGGGAGGAGTAAGGAAGTCAATACACCAGAGTTGATTGGCCAAAGGGTTAGGATTAGGGTTAGGGTTACTATGTTGAGGTTTTAAGGGATTTTAGGAAGATATTCCGTCGGAAGATGCCAGCACTCTTCAAATCGGGTCAGTAGCATTTCCATTAGGACAATGCACCAGTCCACAACTCCATACTTGTCACAGACTATTTGACCAAGATGGGCATCAACACAGTTCCTCAGCCTCCCGGTAGTCAAGACCTTGCTCCCTGTGACTTTTGCTTATTCCCTAAGCTTAGAGGCTGTCGTTATGAGACAATTGAGGAGATGAAAGAGGCTGTGACGAAGGTCATTGACACGCTCACACAAGAGAACTTCCATTTGGCCTTGCAGAAGTTGTTGGAACGGTACAACAAGTGCATTGCTGCTGGAGGAGATAGCTTCGAAGGGGACTAGAGTTTCCTGTGTGTACTATCAATAAAAGTGTCGATACGAAAAAAGTCTGGAAACCTATTTAATGATCCTCGTAACTTAAATACAAACTTAGTTGTCAGGTAAATTTGGTCAAAATCCGGCTACCATCTCGCATTTGCATAGATGAATGAGAATATATGGAATGAAAGCGAAAACGGTGTTAAACAGCGCCTCCCTCGCACCTGTTGAATGTGATCGCTTCGGCAATTCGCATTTTTTTCCTTCTTTTGCTGCTGGAGGGGATTGCTTCGAAGGGGGACTAGAGTTTCATGTCTGTACTATCAATAAAAGTGCCCATACGAAAAAAGTTTAGAAACTTATTTAATGATCCACGTATATTGTGTATGCAAAAACAATTATTTTACTAGTCAACTTTCTGTATTGAACATTCTAAAATCTTTATTTCAAAAAGATAATAAAAACGTTCCTAAATCCACTTTTACACATTTCATATTGAAAGTCATGTCTAGCTGAAATACTCGCACTACTAACATTAACAAATACTTTTAAGTAACAGATGTGTCCATACGAATATACAAATATATATGTTGTTCTGTCAGCTATTTAGGTATTCTAAGCTTTTCTTAAAATTCTAACCTTAATAAAGAAAAATGGTATTCATTTTTCGTCTCCAAAATAAATTGCAACATTTAAGGCTAATTAGTATATGCTTAATAAAAAAGTGAATAATTATGAAATAATTTTTATAAATAAAATGGTACTTTGTATTTCTTTTTCTCATTATTGGCCACTCACTACAGATCATGTTTCCAAAACTCAATCTGAATCCATACATCCGAATTATGGTATCTAGTGCCAAAAATTGGGCCAAGCAGATGTACTCAATGTTGTGTAGATTTTAATATGTTCTTATAGCATTTTTTTTAAAATTTCACTTAAATGATTTATAAGTTTTCTTTTGTTCATTTGTGTTTAGTTATTTGTACAGATACTATCTAAAGTATCGGTATTTGTAAGAGGTTAGCAATTGGTTATCATAGCTGAAGGACTATTCGTTCGTACTGACTGATAGGAAGATAATGAGTGACGTTTCCATCAGAGTCAGGACATATAGCTGCTGGCAATATATAGAACTGAAAACATCAAGATTTTTTTAAACATGGTTCATTAAAATAACAAGATTCTTTTTAACATTTTTATTGTTTCATACAATAACTGATGTTTGTAAAGCAGCATAGATTCCTTCAAAGCCTTTATCAGATGATGACTGAGGGTTCAGGCAGGGTTTCGGGGCCGAAGCATCTTATATATTTCTTTAATATCGTTTGACAAGATGTCAAAATTTCAAACCTATATGTAGTTCTTAAGTATATTAGGTTCAGTTTTATAAAAAAAGATTTCCGTAGTTTTTCCTAAGTGCTTTCTGCAATCATCTTCAAAGATATCACGACAGTATTAGTTTATTTTTCCTTTCAAATCCTCGTGAAATCTGACATTTAATATTCGATAAGCTTTTTGTCTTGAGTGTAAATATATTGAATACTCTCTATAATATTAGTACTGCTAATTAGGCAGAGTATTGAGAATGAGTAGCATCCTTTAAATGGGTATGAGAGTACAAATGGGGGTAAGAGTACAAATGGGAGGAGCAAGTAAAAAGGATTTATGTTGTAAGCAATAGTACACCAAAATTTATGAAGAAGCCCTCGTAGTTTAGCGGCAAATGTGTTCGGCTACAGTATCGTAGTAGACGAATTCGAATCCCAGTTGTGGTATTACATTTACTTTCGGGCTAATACTTTTGGAAAGTCATGAACCCTCTTATCTCCAATCTGTAGATTAATCAGTACCATGACCGTTTTTCTACAAGGATAAATTCGGCATTAAATAAAACTCAAAGGTTGATATGCCATTAAACAAAGAAATGAACTAAGACAAAAAGTCTTAAACGTACTCTACATAGGGATTAAATAATTTTCAGAGAAGGAGGACGCCTGTCCCATCACTTGTAACGGATCCGTGACTCCAACTAGATAAATTTTCAAGATCAGTGATCATTGAACTGAATTGCTGTAGACAATGAATTTTTCAGAATATATTCAAGACAAATAGCCCGTCGTAGATAAACATCAAAAGTAGTAGTTAATTCATATATTCTCTCGATGTTGAGACATATTTAGTAGACTCACACACAGACAAGTGTATCTATATATATGTAGTACAATTTGATGGAGACTCAAACTCGGTTAAGTTGTCATAATAAATTTATTTTGGCGGAGAATAAATAATACAATACTCTCCGTCTCGTCAGGTGACTATTTACATGATTCTCTCTTGTCGCAGAGTAGCAAATGTGGAGTTACAGTTCGTATTCAGAAGATAAAATAAAGGAATTAAAAATAAAAAATAAAAAAGTAGAATAAAAAAAATTTAAAAAATGAATGAATATGGAACTAACAATAGCCGTACATTGAGCACTCTCATAGATTTATATGATTTCCTCATATATTCTATGTAAAGAATAATCCACACCTTCTGTCCCTGGACACTGACTGGGTATATATATATATATATATATATAAGTTTTCATCGTTCATACTTCTCGTCGTAGGAAATGGACACGACGACCCAATTTCAAATCCTGGATGGGGCTGTGTGCATTTCGCTTTAGAAAAGTATGAATACCTCTATTCTCCCTTTAGCCATGGATAAATAGAAGGGCAATCTGCGCTCTTTAACCCTGGTATGACAGCCTTTCAAGGGGAAAGAAAACTTTGAATTTAAACCTCATAAACACCGCTTAGAAATTAACCCTGTGACACATCCTGCTTTTGCAGAGGGGCTGGGTAAACACACATACACACATACAAACACACATGCATATATATATATATATATATATATATATATATATATATATATATATATAAGTGGACGTTTGGTCCAAGTGATATCATTCCACTTTTGCCACATTCAAAAGGTAGCAGTCGAAGTTGTCTACATCTGAAACAAGCAACGACAATTTGATCTTTCGTGGTTCAATGTGACCCCTCTTTACACATCTCTTTAAATATTTTATGTGATCGTGCAAAGAAAAATATGCAGTAAAACTGCACACTGAAATAGAGACACATTAAGTGTGGTCTCTTTTCGGTTGCATCAAACCATATCTCTTATTCAAAATATAATGTGCCCAATAAATTTATATAGATTGCAAGTCTGGGTCAAATAGAATGATGACAAGAACAATGGTGTAAGCGAATTAGAGAGAACATAAAACGACCTCTTTTTTGAGGGGAAAGACAAAATGGAGGTTATTAGTGGAAAAATAGAAGCAAAGAACCCGTACAAAATCACAAGAAAAGATAAAACACCCCATGTATATGTGTTGTATCGTGGTAAGGAAAATATACACAGTGAAATAGTGTTTACAATTTATTAACTCCTATGGTACAGTCTGACTAGTATTATAAGCCTCGTGCTGTTGATGTTACGTCCGAAGTTGGTCTTACTACTGACCGTGTCCTTTCAGAGATATCTCTCTGCTTCTCCTTCTCCGTGCTTAAGAGACACAGCGTCTTTTATACTTCCCCGATACCGGAAGTCACGTGGTACGAGCCACTATACAAAAACATGGATGATATTAAGATATTTGCCAAGAAGGATAAAGAACTAAAAATACTTTTAATCTCTATTCGAATCTACTGCCAAGATATCGGAATAGAATTCCCAATCGAAAAATTTGCCATGTTTATAATCAGAAAAAATCCATAAAGCACAGAAACAACAGAAGAAATATTGCCCAGTCGGCTGGGGCTGTAGAATACACTGACTGCACCGCTGCAGAGGGGTACCCCCCAACAACGAGTGTTCTGGCTAAACACTAAACAATCAGATGGTGCGGTTCCAGTGATGCTGAGGCTTTAGGGAATATGGAGCAACCCTTCATTGCCTTTGCTTCTAGGTCCACTCTGGCCCGGCGTGGTAACACCTGAAAGGGCCCTAACACAATTAAACTGTAACTACATTTAAACTGCGCGCTTATGCTAAACTGAATTATTTGAAATTGAACTGTTTTTGACACTGAAACTCTACTTACACTAAACTGAATTGTTATATATAATTGCTTCAATAATTTGAAATAGAAATGTTTCTTACAATTAAACTATATACTCATGCTAAACTGAATTGTTTCAAATAGAACTGATTATTTACATAAAAATGGATTTGGCGTTAAATAACTTACAAAGGTTGATATGCCATTAAACCCAACAAATTAACCAACCAACAGAAGGAATAGAACTTTTAAAAAAAACCAGAACACTTGAAGAAAAAGAAAAGTACAAATGCCTGGGAATATCAGAAACATATACCATCAAACATACCCGTGGTGTAATGGTTATCGTCGTAGGGAAATGGACATGGCGACACGAGTTCAAATCCTGGACGAGACTGATTGCATTTCACATAGCGCTAATACCCTTGGGAAAGGTATGAATCCAATTATTCTCCCTCCAGCTATGGGTAAATAGTAGGACAGTCTAGGTTCTTCAGCCTTGGTGAGGCAACTTGTCTAGGAGAAAGAAAACTCTGAATTCAAACCTGTTAAACTCCGCTTAAAAATTGACCTTGTGTAATATCCTGCCCGAACGGAGGGGTTGGTATATATATATATATATATATATATATATATATATATATATATATATATATATATATATATACCATCAAACAAACGAAAGAAAAATCTGAAACTAAACTCGGGGGCAGAAATCTTATTAAAAGAGAAAATGTCTAGGTAATCACTCTTGTACGATGCTTTGTCTCCTTTCTAAAATGGGCTGGGAAAAATCTGAAACAGAAAGACCACAGGACTAAGATAATGATGCCCGTGGCATTACACAAGAAAGATAAATGTACAGTCTCTTTGTATCAAGGAAAAAAAGTGGAGAGAACTTGTGTAGTGTACTACACGTATATATATGCAAATATAAAACACAGGCGAAAACAGGAGAACTCCGTTGTTTAGGTACGAACGATTTTATTATTAACTTCTGACTTCGGTTCTTCGACGCGAGGAGAGACACAATTCTTAAAAGTCTTTCGTAATCATACTATGCTAACAACACACCCAATGTTCAGCACATCTCGTGCTGTTTTAGATCTCAGTTCATCTTCGTTGGTCGGGACCTGCAAAACTTAACCGCCGTTGCAACTGTAGAAAACTCAACTCAATGGCAGAGAAGTCAATTCTCTGTCCCAATGACAGAAACTCAATTGTCTGCCTGCATGGTTCAATCTCAAATCCCCAAAACCATAGTCGGACACCAACTTCTCAACACCATGGTCGGAACTCCACGGGATCTTTTTCCAAATCTTCCAAATTCTCAGCCCATCTCTTCTGGGCATGACGTCATCCAGACTTCAGCCTCATTTCCTGTTTGGAGTTTATTATTACAATGATGATTGTCATATCCCTTGAGAGCGAACGTAAACCGCATAAAATGACTATACACCTGAACTCTTAACCCGAATACTACAAAGCCCAACCAAACTGAATGATAAAATATAATTAATGAAAAATGATTTTAAAAAAATCATTCCTTAAATATATAAAATTTGCTAGAATTGAGGACTGAGGAAAGATTTTAGGGACTCAAGGAATATTAAAAAAAGAAGAAGGAAAAACTGACTGAAACAATCAATAACATCAATATAAGACTAACGTAAGGACAAATAGAAAGAGAACAACCAAGAAAATCAGAGGATGAACAGCAAAGAAAAGGAATTCCTCATGAGATTTTCTTTTAAATATTTACGAAAAGAAAACCTCAAAAGAAAAATTGAATCTCTTTTCATACGAGCATAAATCAATGAACTAATTATGTCAGAGCAAAAATTGATATGAAGTAGAATAGCAAGTATATTTCATTAAGTGAAAGAGATGAAATGGTTAAAGGGTACAAAAGAATTACAAGACTTGTCTTGACTGGGTGGGAAAGGTGATCTACTGGGAATTGTGGAAACGTTTAAATTTGACCATGCAGAAAAATGTTATATGTACAAACAAGAATCCGACCTTGACAATAAGAAGCATAAAATTCACTGGGACTTGGATAAACAAACGGTCACCCAATCCTGACCCGAAGCCTTAACCTTACAAGAAAAAATATCTAATTAATTTTACTGTTCAAGTAGACCGTAAAGTGAGAATAAAGAAAAAGCGAAAAAAAAAACAAACAAAAAACAAAACAAAAACAAACAAATACTTGGATCTGGAGTACTGTAAAATCTCTGAAATATGAATTTGATGGTGATTCCAACTGTTGTTTGTGCCGTTGGAATTGTCCCCAAAATCTGGAAAATAATCTGGCAGAACTTGAGATCTGAAAAATCAAAACTATCCCGACAATACTAAGAAGAATTGTAGAGATCAGAAAAGACTTGCCGTCATTCAGACTGAAGTAATAAATTACCAATTAAAACTGGTATAAAAAGAACTCGCAATAATGAGTAGAGTATTCACCAATGGTCCAGGAGACCGGGGTTCAATCGCAGGTCGAGTCATAATCATCATCATCATCATCATGTCGCGCCGCCTGCGCGGATATCCCTGACCGTCTCCCGCCATTTCTCCCTATCATCCATCGCCTCCGGTAGGTCTTCAGGGTTACATCCCGTGTCCTCACACAGCTGCTGTATGTAGGTTCGTGCTGGTCGTCCCACTCCTGCACATCCATGTGCGGGGGTCCACAGGAGTACATCGCTTATGAGCTCGTCCTTGCTTCTCCAGCAGTGTCCTGCGTGTCTGGTTCGTCGAACTTGTATAGTTTTTGTGATGGGGGGCAAGTGTCCGTATAGTTGGAGTCTCGTGGGGTGTTGTCGCCAGGACTTGTTTAATACTGCTCTCAACATTCTTGTGTAATTTCCGTCCAGCCTCCTTTCCAGCCGCTTCGTAAGCGTCCATGTGGTGCATCCATATAGCAGTATCGACACAACCGCTGCCTGGAAGAAACTTCGTTTCATTTTATCCGTTAGGTCCGACTTCCATATGATCGAGAGCCTATCGATAGCTGTCCATGCCTTCGTCAGTCGTGTGTCGATGTCTTTCTCGGTTGATGAGACGCTGCTTCCTAGGTAGGTGAATTTGTTGACTAGTTTCAGAGAGGCTCCGTCTAGTGTGGCAATGTTGCCCGTTTGGTTGTAGCACATATATTCGGTTTTGTTTGCATTGACATGGAGGCCAATGCCAGCTGCGGCTCGTTCCAGACTATGCAGTAGTGTCTCTGCTTGATTAGGCGTATTCGCTAGTAACGCCAAATCATCTGCGTAGTCGGCGTCCGTGATTGTTTTTGCGGGGTACCTTTTGCTTCTTCTCTTAGTCAGCTGGAAGCCATTTTCTCTGATTTTGTCGATCGAAGTCCTAAGCACATAGTCTAGACAGATGATAAAGAGGTACGGGGCTAGTGTGTCTCCTTGTAGTACTCCTGCAACTATGTCGAAGTATTCCGTGTCTCCATCTGGTGAACGTATTTTCACTTTGGTGTTTCTGTAGAGAATCATTATCGCTGCTACGGTTTCTTTTGGTAGGCCGTATGCTAGTAGGATTTGCTCCATCTTCCCTCTGTGTATGGAATCGAATGCCTTGGTAAAGTCGACAAATAGTAATGTCGCCTGTAAGTTTTTTGCCCGAACGCCTTCCAGGATTCTACGGATGGTCAGTATTTGTGAGGTCGTGGATCTATTTCTCCGGAAGCCATTTTGGTTTTTCCTAAGGATGTTGTCTATTTTGGGTTCTATGCAGTTTCGTAGTAGGGCATTGTAGATTTTGGCTGCTATGGATGTAAGTGTTATCCCTCGGTAGTTCTTGGCTAGTCCGAGGTCGCCTTTTTTAGGGAATGGAAGGATGCATCCCTTCGTCCATCGTTCTATCCTATTTTGACTATAGACTGCGTTGCATTGCCGGAGCAGTATATCGTCGAATTGTCTCGTCTTCCACACTTCTGGGGGGATCTCGTCTAGCCCCGCCGCTTTCCTATTTTTAATTCTTCTGAGAACCGAGTCTAGTTCTTCTTTGGTGAAAGGACCTAGTTTTACGTCTAATTGCTTACTAATAATTCTGGTGATCGGTTCATCCGTTATTTTTGGTGGGTTTCCTAGTAGATTTTTGAAATGCTGTTCCCACAGTTTTACTCTTTCTTGTTGGCTTGCAGCTTTCAATTTTGCTTTGGCTGTGCTCTTCCTTCCACTTACTTCGTTTATTGTTTGCCAGGCTATCCTGGATTGCCTATCTTCCACCGAGTCTCTAATCTAATCTATCTGATTTTGTACGTATTCTGCCTGTTCTTTTAGGTATATTCCTGTTAATTGATGTTGTGCCCCTTCTAGTTTTCGTGCATTTGTGTTTGTTGGGTTCTTTCGATAGCTTTTGGAGGCAGTCTTCACAAGTGCACGTTTTTCTCTGACCGCTAGCGTTTCCCAGGGGACTCTATATTTAGTTCTAGGCTTTGTTGGAATACACTTTTCTGCCGCCTCCAGGTGTGATGGTACTTGATGCCGACTTGCTGAACTCTCAGTGTTATAAGGTAAGGATCAAGGGTAAAGTTGAGCAATTCAGGGAATGGAGTAGCGCCCTTCCCTACACCTCGGTGTAATAGTTATTGAAAAGGGAGCCTCCGGGTTAACCTCAACGAAAGTTGCAAAGTTTTCTTACTTTATATATATATATATGTGTGTGTTTTTGTGTTTGTGTGTGTGTTCTCCTGCACCTTTTGCCTGAAAGTAACCTTAATAGGGAGTCACTATGGCGTAATGGATAAGGTGCAGGACTGTAACCTCATAATACCTTTTATAAATATTATGAATATTATTTTTTAACATTTTACTAAAATAAACAATTGATATGCACTCATATTTATATCAAAGTTCACGTGATCCATAGATGCATTTTTTCTATGTATTTCTCCATTGGGGTGAGCATGTGTCTCTATGGTCATCTGTCGTCATGTCTGTATAGGAAATGTTTAATACTGGACACATTTCAGACACTATTTTTCCCACCCGTCATAAACTGTTATAATATGACATGGGAGGTTGTGAGTTTTTGTTTTGGCCAACGTTTGGGACCCGATGGCGCCAAGTCCACCCGTTCGTCTCACTGTGGTGGTCTTAGCCGTCAACTCACCGTCTAAAAATGTCTCCCTTGCTTACGGAAAAAAAAGTTTTAAAAACAAGAACAGAGCTCGATGCAACTTAGTGCACCACACAATCCCTATAATTTTCTTATATTTTTAAAATCATTTTGTATTTTAATCAAGAAAATTTTCGGGGATAGAAAAAAAAATTTTTTTTGTATAGTTCAGGTAAGATTAGATTCGGTTATTTGATTTAATGGCATATCAACTCATGATGGTTATTCAATTCCAAATCCTATTTAGACTGATATCTTTTGGTAGTTTGCTGGGTTTTATGGTATCTCAATCCGTGAGGTTATTTGATGCCAAATCCGGTTTATAAATATTTATTATATATAGGATTTTCAAGCAAATAGTCTGTAGCTTAAGTTATTTTCAAAAGAGCCAGCGCTCATTTGTTTGCACACAGTTAAATGATTTCAAGTATTCACATATAACATTAAAAAATAAAGTAAAGTCGGCGACTGTAGTCGAAAGTGACCCCAAGGCTCCCTTTTCGGTAGCTACTACCCCGACGTGTAGGGGAGGGCACTACCTTTCCCCGGATTGCTCCACTTTACTCTTGATGCGTACCTTATAATGTTGAGTGTTAAGCTAGGAGGTATCAAGTGCCATTTTTAAAGTTTTTTGTATGACTCGACCTGGGATTGAACCCTGGTCTCCCGGACCATTGTCCAGTGGTTCACCAACTTTACTTTACTTATAACATTAATATCAACCATTTTTTTGTTCACAGTGGTATTTTTTCAATATAATAGTTTTGTTTGCACGCAGTTAAATGATTTCAAGCTTGAATTGTGTTGAATGTAATTATTAGTGTTGAATATCAACACTAATAATTACATTCAACACAATTCAGTCATTTGCACACTATCAAAGTGTTCCAAAGTATTGCTATGTAATACCAATAATTCAATTTTTCATACAATTAAACGGTTTCAAGTATTCCAATTCAGCAGTTATAATTCTATTCAACATTCATTTGCAGTCATTCATTTGGATATAGTTGAATTGCTATGTATCTCTAACAATTCAAACTAACAGTTGTTTGTTTACACATGGTTAAATGATCAAATGGTTCTATTGCTAACAATTCAATTTAACATAAGTCATTTGTTTGCCCAGTCTAAATGTTAAACAGTACTATTTGAACAATAGACAGGACTCTATCATGTGCTAACACTTCGGGCAACAG
Source organism: Sepioteuthis lessoniana (assembly GCA_963585895.1). Taxonomy (NCBI): domain Eukaryota; kingdom Metazoa; phylum Mollusca; class Cephalopoda; order Myopsida; family Loliginidae; genus Sepioteuthis; species Sepioteuthis lessoniana. Next base: position 104,320,328 of record OY757916.1, on the reverse strand, counting down.
TGGACCAACAAGCGAATACAATAAAGGGTAACTCCGCATTCCCCAAAGCTCCAGTTTCCCCATCAGATTGTTTAATTCATGCCCAAGATACTGGTTGCAGGGTCTTACTCCTCTGCAGAGACGTAGTTGGTGTATTCTACTGCCCCAGCCGACACGATTGACATACGAGGTGCATACGATAGGTTTCCAGACTTTTTTCGTGTGGGCATTTAAAAAAAACACCTGATTGTCACAGCTGGTGAATTGCAAAAATGCAATCTGGACGTGGGTACACTTTAGAAGAATGATATACAATAAGATTCTGTTTTAAACTTGGAAAAAAATGCCACGGAAACGTATGGAATGCTAAAGAATGCTTTGGGAGCACCTTGTATGAATCGATCATCAGTTTTTGAGTGGCATAAGAGATTCAAGGAAGGCAGGGAGTCTGTGAGGGATGATGAAAGGTATGCGAGGAGTAAGGAGGTCAATACACCAGAGTTAATGGGCCAAAGGGTTAGGGTTACTAGGTTGAGGTTTTAAAGGAGTTCAGGGAGAGAATCCGTCGGAAGAGGTCAGCACTCCTCAAATTGGGTCAGTAGCATTTCCAGCAGGACAATGCACCAGTCCACAACTCCATCCTTGTCACGGACTATTTGACCGAGATGGGCATCAACACAGTTCGTCACCTTCCCTATAGTCCAGACTTTGCTCCCTGTGACTTTTGCTTATTCCCTAAGCTTAGAGGCTGTTGTTATGAGACAATTGAGGAGATAAAAGAGGCTTTGATGAAGGTGATGGACACGCTCACACCAGAGGACTTCCATGGGGCCTTGCAAAAATTGTTAGAACAGTAGAACAAGTGCATTGCAGCCGGAGGGGATTACTTCGAAGGGGACTAGAGTTTTGTGTGTATTACCAATAAAAGTGCCCATACAAAGTTTGGAAACCTATCGTATGCACCTCGTATATTACATACGATTATTAAGAAAATTGTTTCAGGAAACATTTTTTAAACCAGCCAGGTCTCATCTGTTTACACATAGTTAAGTTGCATCAATTAGTGCTTTTTTTATGTTTTTCACACAAGTGATGGCTTCAAGAATTGCTGTCAAGCAACAATTCTTCTATTTGCACACAGAACTTAAAACCGTTTTTACTAAATATTCAATTTAATATTAATCAACTATTTGCACAGAGTTAAATGGTTTTGCGTATAATAAATAGTTTTATTTGATCTGTAGGTTAGAATGAACCTAGCAATAATGACAATAAAGGGGTCTCCTCATTTTGCAACATTCCAGGACTGGGGCCACACCATTAGATAGTTTAGTGCTGTATCAAGTACACTAGTTGAGGAGGGAGTTAACCCTCTGTAGAGGTGCAGTAGACGTATTCTACAGCCCTCGCTGACTGGTAGATTTCAGTATGTATGTATTCATAAGGAGGTGAGATAAAGAAAATAATTGAGGTCCTTATATAAACTAGTTTTGATTTGGTTCGGTTTCTTTGTTTAATGGCATATCAACTCTTTTAGGTCATTTAATGCCAAAGCCATTCTCCTAGAAGAACAGAACTGGTACTATTTAACCCATAGCTGGGAGGATTAGGGGGTTCATACCTTTCCCAAGGGTATTTGCCCGAAAGTGAACGTAATAGCGCGACTGGAGTTCGAACTCGCGTACTACGATTCCGCAGTCCATCACTTTAACCATTACACCACGAGGACACCCCCTAAACTAGCTTTAAACGTCTGTCTGTCTCTATGTATGTACGTATGCCTCCCTGTGTTTCTAATGCCCTTGAGAAATATATGCATTCTCCATCTACTGAGCTAGGACGAAACAGTCGGGAAAACTGGGTTCCTTATTCTAGTATTTTGACAAGCACATCTTGTAAAAGAAAATCAGTGGGCTTCAGTTATGAATTCTAACCTCTAAAGCCTACTTGCTACCTTAACCGCAACTCAATCGTTGACGTAATTAATCTAAATAAAAAAAAATGTTCGCACACAACATTGTTTCAAGTATTTATCTATACCACCAACGGAATTCAACATGACCAAGAACTGTGTTTACTCCATCCCTTGCAGTTGTGGTAAAATATACAAAGGTGAGACAGGTCGGCCACTAAAAGTAAGGCTAGAAGAACTTCGGAAAGCAATAGTACGAGGGGAGATTGAAAAGTCGGGTATGGCAGACCATATATGGAAGGAAAATGGAAATCATCTCCCCTTATGGGACAAAGTTGAAATAATTGATTGGGCTGAACATTGGAGGATTAGACGCCTTTAGGAATCAGCACATATGTTAGGCTACAATGACCTGCTGAGTAGACCAAGTATAGAGGTGAATACAATATGGGAACCGATAATCAAGAAGGCTAGATAAAAAAGAAAAAAAACCCAAAAAAACCCTGAAATCTGAATATAAGCACAGGTAAAAAAATCATACATAATAGTAGTAATTCTAGCTATAGTAAGAACATTAAGTTTATAATACCCAAAAATTCACTCTGAATTGTCCAGCAGGACACATGGCGTAACGGTTGTAGGTGTTAGTTCCCTGAGTTACTAAGAAGACATTCATCTGAAGGTTGCAGGTTCAATCCTCACTACAGGCGAGTAATATACAGGAATAGTTAAAACTTGTACCCGGTCATGGCAAACGGAATCAGGCAACCCCCGTGGTCTCAATAAAGGACGTAGTTCGAAGTTACGTGAAGGTTCCCGAGTTCGACAAACACCTGAAGAAGGCCGGAGGACATATCGGCCGAAACGTTGTGGAATTAACTTTAAAAATGAAGACAATAGTCCGAAAAACCTTAAGTACATTGTAAGGAGATTATAAAGAAAAATAAGCCGTGTAAAACATATTTTATCATTAGGAAACAGAATTATTGATGTTTCTGCATTTAGGTCTACAAAAGAGCAGGAGTCCCCTGTGGTGCAATGGTTAAAGTGTTGGACAGTGGCCTCGAGGAAAATATGTTCGAATTTCAGTCCCACTTTCACTTTCTGATACCCTTGGGGAGAGTATGAATATTTTTGTTCCCCTATTTATTGGCTAAATAGTATCTGTTCCTCTACAAGAATAGTTTTTGCATTCAATAACCCGAGAAGTTTGATATGACATTAAAAACAAAAAAAGCCAGACTATAATGAAGGTTATAAGTTTTTAATTGTCTCTGTCCACGTATCATGATCAAATGCAGAAGCATACAAATGGGAAATTTTACAAAGATAATGATTGACCCTCACATTCAAACACTGGCTGAGTGATGTATACCCTTGATGTCATTTTAATTAAGTGAAAGTCATCGGATGGCAAAATAGGCCATTTTTGTCCAAACTGAGTGAGATATAATCCATTGATTTCAATGGAATGTCAATCCGTCTTAGGCTACTGTTTGCCAAGTGGATACAATATCACGTACATTTTACATTCATATTTACATTTTGGTAGAGTAGTTCCTTAAGATTTTTTGCTCACGGTCTTATGAAATAGGAATAATTTTTCAACAGATCTATTTGACTCATAGATGATAAAGTTACTGGCACTACCACTCCCGGTGAGAATGGACCTCCAGGTAATCACAATGATTGAGTACCCTACACTCACCCTGTTTTTAGAAGTAAAACCACCACATCAGATAGTTAAGTATTCTACAGAGAAACGCCTTTGTGGGGTGTTTTACCCTTCTACACCGGGATAAAATTCGCGTATTCAAAGCCACTCTGACTGGGCTAGAAGGGAGATATAGCAACTATTATATATGTTTCATTGAAAGCAAATGGTCACGTGGTGTGATTAGATGAATAGTCAAAATGCCTAGCAGCCAGAAAAAATGAGTGAGATGTAACGAAATATACCGAGATTTAGGCCGTGATCACCAACAATTGGCAATCTAATTAGTGATGAGCGCTGGCCGTCCGATCACACACTTGCAAAGTTGGAGGTGTAATGTTCTAATATAAGATTCGCCCTCACGTTTTGTGGCTCGGGTACGACATGACAAACGTTCCAGTGAGCTGAGATCGAGGAATGAAACAAAGATATGAGGAGAGTTCCAACTAGAAAGAAGAAACAAACCTATATCATTTCCATCTGTTTCCACGTCCTCAAAGAGGTAACTGATTGAACAAATGAACGAAAGCCCTAACGCTGAGACATGTTGGGGTTTTGTATTTTCCCTCCCCATTCAGTAATGAACCATCGCTAACATAGCAATCGTTAGGACTAGGCTACATATTGTTTAAGAATATTTTAATTCCTTGAATAGTGGAAAAACATGCGTTCGAGCTTTATTCTACTAACAATATAAATCAAATTAGGGGTAATAGATGTTGAAAAATATATGCCCATTAAGTTCTTGTGAAGTATTTTAGATATTCTAAAAGAATGTGTGTTAATTTTCAAAATCATTTAAACGATTTGATTTCACTGAGAACTTATATTCAAAAGAAATATAAATATTTTTCCGGACAGAAATGTTTTCAGGCGTAATTTCATTTTACAGTATGGGAAAGTGATTTCCTATTTAGAATACAAAAAAAGTACCCATCAGTCGACTCCCGCTTGCAAAATCGAGTCAAAAGCAACTTCACTTATATTGCTGTGCAAATCTTATGTTAAATTAGGAAAAAAAAATCACACAATATATATATATATATATATATATATATATAGAGAGAGAGAGAGAGGGAGAGAGAGAGAGAGAGAAGTAGGTTCAAAATTATTTGTATTCGTTATGAATACTTCATATCGTATAATTGTGTGCAAATTATTTGTATCTAAAAGTTTTTTGAACTTATTGGTTTAGTTTGGCTTTATGGCATATCAACCGTTGTAATGCCAAAACATCTTTACATATAATAAATATATGATTTGAAAACACATTTTGTTGGTAACATTTCTAGACGACCCAGAGATCTTCTTTTTGTTAAATGATTTCAAGTACTGCTATCAAATACCAATAATTCTATTTACTCTTACTCATTTGTTTTCTCTAAGTTGAATGGTTTCATGCTTTGGTAAGTAACAGTAACAATTTAACATTATTATTTACGGCTACTTGACATCATATAATCGTTTTCAAATTACTAGTGTATTTTTTTCATTTAAAACGCCTCCTGTGACAAATTGTTATAATTTGATTATATATATAATTACTCACATTTTATGGTAGTATTTCTTTTAAAAACGCTTCCGAGTCCATAGAATGTATCTGAATTGTTTCATCAAAACATATTGTCTATTTTTTCCTGAACAACGCTGGGTACAATGGCTTGATGTTAATATGCCTTACGCAACAGCCGCAGGCTGAAAACATAAGATCAATCAGAAATACCTTTGTTCGATTTGAACCCATTGCCCAGATATCAGCGGTTAGATATTATACCTGTGACGTATGCATGGAAAATCAACCATTCTCCAGTAATTTTTTTAATCCTTTACCCACACAAAAAAGGCTGTCAGCCTCAGGTTTTAATATTGTTTATTTGTTTTAGAAATGTAAAAAGAAACGACATTTTTCTCAGTTGCTTTAACGTTTCCCGTGGATGGTCCGAAAATTTTCTGTGTGCTTTTGTTTTTATCTCATGTAAACAAGAAATGTCAGCCATGATGATTTTTTCTTTGTTTTTTTTTTCTCTTCCAATTCTTAATGCCTCCGGGAATTGGAAGAAGAAAGCAAGACTGAAAGCAAAATACGCGAAGCTTTGAAGCAATATTTTGTCATGAGACCGATCATTCAAAAAGAGATTGTAAATAAAACAAAATGGGCAAATAACAAAGAACAATTTGTTCATTTGAAAATCATAAATGCACGCACGCGCATGCGTGGGTGTGTGTGTGTGTGTGTGTGCGCACACGCACATATAAAATCATTACTGGCTTATAGGCCGAGAGGTTATCTGTGGGTTTTGGTGTCGAACTCATTGTCAGTTTTTTGAATGCCGATTTTCAAAGAAGATATACTTGCCCAACTTGAAACCTTGACGCAAAGTTGTATCTCTAATTTTCACAATTTGACTGAGCATCAAACAGTTTAATTACTACTTAAGACCCTGATGAAAAAAGAAAGACACTGTAAATATCCATTTGTTGCTTTTGTATTTTGTTTGTTAAAGCACTTAATTTTAAGGTGAATATTAATGTAAACATATATTGTTTTATGTTATTAGAGATCACAATTGCAAAACTGGCTTTAGTAGAAAATGACCCAACAGAGGTTGATATGGGTTAAAACCAACCAACCAACCAACCAAGTAAATATTCATAAAGATAATCGTGTGCTTTAGTTATCGTCGTGAGAAAGGAATACTGCGACTTGAGTTCAAATCCCGGTCGAGGCTGTTTGCATTTAGCGTAATAATAATATGCTTGGGAAATACAAGGTGCATACAATAAGTTTCCAGACTTTTTTCGTATGAGCATTTAAATGAGTCGTAGACTCTTGAAAATTCAGTATCTTATTGCTATACATCTAATGAGATGACTGACAAATTTTCATGATTTCAGGTTTCTAATGAACAGCTACAGCAGGAATTGGGATACACCCTACTAAAACCTCATTGTCACAGGTAGTGAATTTCGAAAATGCAATCTGACACTTGAGAAGAACGATATGCAATAACATTCTGTTTTAAACTGGGAAAAATGCCACAGGAACGTATGGAATACTTCAGACTGCTTTTGGAGCACCTTGCATGAATCAAGCATGAGTTTTTGAGTGGCATAAGAGATTCAAGGAAGGAAACGGAGTCTGTGAGGGATGATGAGTGGTGTGCGAGGGGTAAGGAAGTCAATACACCAGAGTTGATTGGCTAAATGGTTAGGGTTAGAGTTAGGGTTACTATGTTGAGGTTTTAAGGAAGAGACTCGGTCGGAAGAGGCCAGCACTCTTCGAATCGGGTCAGTGGCATTTCCACCAGGACAATGCACCAGTCCACAACTCCATCCTTGTCACAGACTATTTGACCAAGATTGGAATCGACCGTTCCTCACCCTCCCTATATTCCAGACCTTACTCCCTGTGACTTTTGCTTATTCCCTAAGCTCAGAGGCTGTCGTTATGAGACAATTGAGGAGTTGAAAGAGGCTGTGACGAAGGTCATTGACACGCTCATACAAGAGGACTTCCATGAGGCCTTCCAAAACTTGTTGGAACGGTAGAACAAGTGCATAGCAGCCGGAGGAGATTACTTCGAAGGGGACCAGAGTTTCATGTGTGTACTACAAATAAAAGTGCCCATACGAAAAAAGTCGGGAAACTTATCCTATGCCCCTCGTATATGCATCTAACTATGTTCCCGCAAGTTATGAGTAAATAGTCAGACAAGCTGGAGGCCTAAACTTTGGTATGGGAACCGGTAAAAGAGAAAAAAACCTGAAATCAAACCTAATAAACTCCATTTAAAAATTGACATTGTGTCTTATCATATTCGTTCAGAGGGATTGGCTACATACATACATACATAATCATCATGTCACGCTGCCAGCACGGATCTCCGTAAACCTCACTCGCCACCCGTCCCTATTGTCTATCGCTCCCGGGAGGTCTTCCCGGCTACATCCTGTATCGGCACAGAGCTGTTGTATATTGTTTCTAGCTGATCTTTCTTGCCTTTGCTCGTCCATGTCAACGGGTCCACAGGATATCGCTAATAAGTTCGTCTCTACTTCTCCAGCAGTGTCCCACATGTCTGGCTCATCTAACTTTGAAAGTTTTCGTGATGAGTGGTAGGTAGCCGTACAGCTGCTGTTTTGTTCGGTGTTGCCTCTAAGACTTGTTCAATATTGCTCGCAGCATTCTTTAGTTGCCGTCAAGCTTTTTCTCCCTACGTTTAGTTAGCGTTTTTGTAGTGCATCCATATAGCAGTATCGTCACGACCGCTGCTTGGAAAAAAATGCGTTTTTTTTCTATCAGTCAGGTCTGACTTCCATATGACCAAGAGCCTATCGATAGCTGTCCATGCCTTTACTTGTCGAGTATTGATGTCAAAATTTTGACACCCTGGATCTGTTTCTCCGAAATCCATTTTGGTTCTTCCTAAATATCTCAATTTTGGGTTCTACATCGTTGCATTGAAGAGCATTGTAGATCTTGGTATCTATGGATGTAAGGGTTATATCTCGGTAATTCTATTCCGAGGTCATCTTTCTAAGGGAAAGCGAGGATGCATCCCTTTGTCCATCTGTCTATTGTGTTTTGGTTATTTACGACATTACAGTGTCGGAGCTGTATGTTGTCGAATTCCCTGGTCTTCCATACTTCTGGGGTATTTCATGCAACCCTGCTGCTAAGCACTCTGTCGAGTTATTCTTGCGTAATCTATCCTAGTTTGATGTCTAGTTGATTACTAATAATTTTCGTGATTGATTGATGCGTAACTTTTGGAGGTTTTCCGAGTAAATTCTCGAAATGTTGTTTCCACAAGTGTATTCGTTCTTGTTGGCTGGTAGCTTTCAGGTTAGCTTTCGCAGCGCTCTTCCTTCTGTTCACTTCGTTCACCGTCTGTCATGCTATCCTAGATTGTCTATCTTCAACCGAGTCTCTAATCTTATTGATCTGATTTTGTATGTATTCTGTTTGTTCTTTTAGGTGTATGTTAGTTAATTCATTTTGTGCCTTCTTAAGTTTCAGGGGATTGATATTGGTTGGATTCCTCCTTTTGCATTTGGAAGCATTTTTCACGTGTGCACGCTTTTTTCTAACCGCTGACGTCTCCCATGGGACTCTAGGTTTAGTTGGTGGGCATTCTGCTGCCGCTTCTAAGTGGGCATTGACGAAATTCTCATATTCATCATTCGGAGCAGGTGTTTCTCATATCTCCTGAAGTGCATCGAATTCATTACTTAGGGTTAACGTATATTTATCTTTAATATCCCTGTTGTTGAGCAGGGACCACTAATAGTGGACGGTTGTTGTTGTTCGGGTCGCATTCCTTCGTAGACTCAGTCGTATTTTTGCCGTGATAATTCGATTATTGGAGGATAAACCCTCGAAGGAGAAATGTGCCTCGCAATTCAATGTGCTATTATTCCATTTTTTATTTATAAAGATCTGGTCTATCTATGTATTATTTGCGTTGGTGTAGGTCCATAGTTTCCCCTTTCTTTTCTGAAATTTAATATTGAAACATGTTAATCTATTTTCTAGCGTGAAATCTGTTAGATGTTCCCCATTTCTGTTTGACGAGTTGTGTCACCTGAATTTGTGGTTTACGTTTTTACTAATTTGGGCATTCATGTCTCTACCGATGACGAGAACGTTGTGTTTCGGTATGCTACAAACAAGGGAGGATAGCTCGTTATAGAAGGTTTTGAGGTCCGTTTCTTCACTAACATTGGAAGGGCTGTAGCAGGAGATGATTGTTGCGTTTGGGTTGCCATTAAACGTACCTCATCCTCAGTTATATTTTCTCGATGCTTACATTCTTGCATAACTATGTATATGCATATATATATATATATATATATATATATATATATATAAAGTCCATGCTAATCTTCTCTGAATCGTTCAAATATTTTGTATACGTAATACTATGGAGTAACTTACCCTACCTATGGGTTTATGTTAGAGCAGGTTGGGTTCTTTGGTCTTGCTGTGTCAACCAGTCAAGTAGATTGGTTGGTTGGATTTTACGGCATATCAACCTTTGTAGGTTATTTTACGCCAAATCTATTTTTAAAAATAAAAAAACGGTTCTATTTCAAACAATTCAGTTTAGCATGAATACACAGTTTAATTGACAAAAACATTTCTATTTCAAACTATTCAGTTTATTCAAACAGTTGTAATTCAGCTAATTGAGTTTAGCCTGACAACAGATTTTGTTTACACAGTAAAATGTCAAAACAGTTCAATATATAAGAATTCAGTTTAGTTTAAGTTCAGTTTCAATGACAAAAACGGTTCAATTTCAAACAATTCAATTTAGCATAAGCACGCAGTTTAAATCTAAGTACGTCTTAATTGTCAAAACCATTTCTTCGATCAAGTAGAGGAAAACTCAGAATTCAAACCATCTGTAAATTGCAAATAAAATTGTCCTTGTGCCACACGCTGTCAATGGAACAGAGATTAGCTAGATACATACGTAGATATAAATTTACGCATTCATATAAAACAAAAGTATGAGCATATATGTATTCAATGTATATGAATGTGTCTATGTCATTGTCCATATCTAAAGGGTAACACGTAAAATCAGACACGTACGCACGTATATATATATATATATATATATATATATATATATATATGTGTGTGTGTGTGTGTGTGTGTGTGTGTGTGTGTGTGTGTGTGTGTTTACGCAGGGGGGGGTACAACTTTAAGCATTAATGAAAATAAAATAATATATATATATATATATATATTCAGAAGACGAAAAAGAAAACACAACAGAAGTTAACGTATTTGAACTTTTTCGGATTAAACGACTTCCTCTTCTCCAAAGTTTTATAAACTTTTGAGATGAGTGATAAAAAATACATTTCTAAAGGCCGACATTGTTGTTTTAAAGGACAATTCGCAAAGCTGGGATTCGGCCTGTCAGTCCGAAATAAAAAGGCAGTCGTTTTAAGCACGCTGGGATATTTGCACACGTCAATTATGCTATAAGGATATTTGAAGAAGAAATAAAACATATCCTTACTATTTGAATTTTTCGTCCACGTAATTAATTACAAGTAACCCTGTGTATTTACAAATTAAAATATGTTGGTGTATGCTTTTTTTTCTAAATAGACTTACATTTATAATTCTATGAATTTCGCCGAAGGTAAGATCAATGGCTATCAATTATGTGGAGAATATTATGTTTAAAAAATCAAGGATGAAAATATTTTGTGAAATATGGATATTGTAGTCATATTTATTACTGTTATAAAAAGTATTGGTAATATGTTGTAGGTCTAACCAAGTAGTAAATTACATTTTTTAAAACAATTCTTTAAAACGTTTTAAAGAAATTTGTGATAAGTCTGCTAAACAACACGTAGACTTAACAAATATTGGCCATACCTGTTTTTATTTGGTTTGTTGGCATATCAGCCATTGTAGGTTATTTAATGCCAAAACTATCATTCTAGAAGAACAGTAGTGGTACTATTTAACCTACAGCTGGGAGGATAAGAGGGTTCCTTCCTTTCCCAAAGGTATTTGTTTAAAAGTGGAGATAATACACCGCCTGGAGTTCGAACTCGCTTACTACGATTCCACAGTCTATCGCTTTAACCATTACGTGTTGCAGTGTCCATTTTCTACAACGATATATATTACACCGTGAGCAGTTCCAAGTTGTTTTGGTTTTTTTTGTAGGTTGTTTAATGCCAAATCTATCTTTATACAAATAATCAGTTCTATTTCAAACAATTTAGTTTAGCATGTGTACAGCTAATTGTCAAAAAAATTCTCTTTCGAGCTATTCAGTTTAGTCAAACAGTTCTAATTCAAACAATTCAGTTTAGTGTAAGTACTGTTTCAATGTCAAAAATGTTCAATTTAGAAAAAAAATAGTTTAGCCTAAGTACGCAGCTTAGTTCTATTGGACCCATAGATAGGACCCTATCAGGTGCTACCAATCTAGACCAGAATAGACCTGGGAGCGATGGCCATGAATGGGTACTCCTCATTCCCCAAAGCTCCAGCATTACTGGAACCTCACTATCAGATTGTTTAGTGTCATATCTTAGACACTCGGTGGAGTGGGGTCTTACTGCAGTTGGTATATTCTACAGCTCCAGCCGACTGGGCCAACAGAGAGTTAAATGTGAAAACAGTTTTATTACAAATAATTCAGTTTAGCATAAATACGCAGTTTAAATGCAAAAAACAGTAAACACTTAAAACCATGGTTTAGTTCTATTTGACCCATAGATAGGATCCTATCAGGTACTACCACACCGGGCCAGAGTGGTGGCAATGAAGGGGTACAACGCAATCCCCAAAGCTCAGCATTACTGAGACCTCACCCTCCGATGGTTTAGTGTCATTATCAGGACACTAGTTGGGGGTGGGGTCTTACCCCTCTACAGAGGTGCTGTTGGTATATTCTACAGCCCCAACCAACTGGGCAAGCGAGTGGTTCCAAGTATGTATGTATGTATGTATGTATGTATGAATGTAACCTAAGCAGTGATTATTATTTACTTTGTATCCAACTAAGTTAACCTTATTTAGTAACAACTTCAGAGATTTTGTATTACAATTCTAAGTTATAAAATTGACGGTAATCCACACCATAGGCAATATCTTTTATTCTGGCATCTCTCAGGTAGAGTGGAACACATTTTTAATTCAATATTTCATTTTAAAAATCGAAAATGAAATTGAAAAAAGACAAATCAGAAAATAATAATGAAGAAGAAGTAAAAGATTATTAACTAAACTTAATTTTTAGTTTTTCTTTTATTCAAGATATTAGCCCAAAGTTTCGTTTTCAATAACTTTGGAAGCTGAAGACGAGGCTGACGAGTTCCCGGACATTTTTGAATTCGGAAATTAAGAGTAATTTTTGAAGGAAAAAAAAAATGAAAAAATGTCAATTTCCTGGAATTATGTGTCTCATTCATTAGAGTCTCTGTCTCTACGTCTTCCAATTTTTAAAGCATCGATTCTATTGTCTTATGACGCGTTTTTAAGGAATTGAAGAGGACAATTCAAAAAAAAAAAAAAAAAGTAAATGAAAAAAATTCAGCATATAAAACTTATCATCTAAAACAAAAAATAATAAAGGGCATATTTCAAATTCTATTGAAGAAGAGTATCCATAATCTATACAAATAATTGAAAGAGTTTGTTTGTCTGCCCTCTGTAAAATTTCGACTGTTCTTGAGTATTTTTGCGAAATTCATGCCAATTTCCAAAATCCAAATTCAGATTCGTGTTTACCATGAAGTTGATTATTTGTATTATACGGCTTATCAACCCTTCTGGTTTATTTCATGCCAAATATCTATCTATCTCTCTCTCTCTCTCTCTCTCTCTATATATATATATATATATATATATATATATATATATATATGTTTGAATATGTATGTATATAGGTATATGATTTTTAAGTGAATTGTATGAAAGTAACTTTATTTTTTAAACGAGTTAAAGTTCATTTATTTGAACACAATGAAATGGTTTCAAGTATTCCAATCAAACATTAATAATTCAATTTAGTATTAATAATAATCTATTAAAAGATTGTACAGTTCTATTTAATTCAGAGATGACACCCTAATAGAAACAACCACTCTTGATCAGAGTGGACCTGAGAGTAATGGTAATGAAAGGTTACAGCACATTCCCCAAACTTGCAGACAGGAGCATCTCCATCATATGCAGTTTAATGTCACACCAAGACTCTTTACCTTTATACCTATTCTACATCCGTCTCCAAGTTTGTAATACACGATTGTATACCCAAAAGAGGGATAAGAACCACCCCTTTCAAAAAAGGGTTTTTCCTGATTGTGTTCCCAAAGTGGTGGTGTGACACACTTTTGAAGATAAAGGAATTGTGAAGTACCCTTTCACTGCCATTATTCCGGTGTACATTCCGACCGGGAGTGGTTATACCTGTTAGTTTTCATTTATGTATTAAGTAGATCTATTAAAAATAATTCGTATTAGATTGGAATATTTGAAACCATTCAAATATAAGTTATTTGTATTTGATAAGAATACTTGATATCATATAACCGTGTGAAAAGACTTTTAAGAAACAATGACAAAATTTTAATACAGATAAATAGGTACGCAATTTCCAAACATCTAGGAATAAAGTAACCCCAGACAGGTTGACATACCGTAAAAATCAGTCAGTCAATCAATCTATAAATTAACAAAACATTTGCCAGACTATAAAGGACAGACAGGCAGACAAATTTTTCTCTGATTAATATAGATTGAAAAGAATGGTAGAGAAAAATATATATTGAGAAATATTTAAAGAAAAAACGATGAAAGTAAAAGTCTTGGGTTTGAGAAAAAGAAAGTACAGAATAAATAATATTATAAAAAGAAAATAGAGAGAAAAAACTAGTTAAGATAATGCGTAGAAGTTTGGCAGAATGTTAACGAATCTGTCAAACAAGTACAAATCGCAGAAAGACGAATAAAAAAATATATATATAATTTTATGAGCAAATTTTCACTGGAAGACAAAATAAGAAAATAATAGCAAAACTTGATGAAATACATCGCTGGAGTGAAAATGATGAATTATTCTTTAACATTCTTAATTCTTAATATTTGATTTGATTTTAAGAATATAAAAAAAAAAAAGATTAAAATAAAATATGTTCGCCATCTTATTTTTCCATCAAATCCAAATAGCACGCATTCTCGTAACTGGCATTACTTTATTTGATATCTTCCTGTCACTCATAAGGACTAAGTAAACAATCGTTAAATATTTTGGATTAATTGCCTTAAACTGTGAACATAATTAATGTTGTAATTAAAGCATAACCTCTTGTTTCTTTCTTATTATTTTGTCAATTTTAGGCAAAGGAACGTGAAAGAAGATGGAAGAGAAACACGCGAAAGTTTTTTTTTTTTCCCCAAGTTTCAGACGATACCTCGCCTCGCAAAGGGACTTGATTTTGCTTGCATAATTAGGCTTTATTATAGCGTGACACTTCTTCGTCACCCACACCCCCCGGAAAATAAGCTTAGATTTTTTTTAAATAATGTTTATACAAATCTGACGTTCTCTATCTTTATCGTGTTTATTTCTCTTTTTTTTTTTTTCTCTTATTTCTCATCGTTTTATTTCCTATTTTTCATATTTTCGAATACACGCAAGAATTGTAAGAAGAAAAACAAAAATAACAACAACAAGAGCAGCAGCAGCAGCAACAACAACAACAACAACAACCATAATAATAATAATAATAATAATAATAACACAGAAGTTGTCCTGGAGAATGAGACGCGTAAACTCCACTGGGATTTTGAGATACAAACGGATCAACTAATCTCAGCCAGACGACCAGACCAAATAATAATCAATAACAACAAAAAAATTATAACTTGCAAAATTGTTGACTTGCTGTCCTGGCTGACCACAGGGTAAAATTGAAAGAAAGTGAAAAGAAGGATAAGTACCTGGACCTTGCTTGGGAATTGAAAAAAACAATGGAATATGAAAGTCACGGTGATACGAATTGGTGCTCTTGGAACAGTCATTAAAGGATTGGTACTGGGACTGGAAAATTTGGAAATAAGTGGACAGGTGGAGGCCTTACAAATTCCAGCATTGTTGAGATCGCTCAGAATACTGAGAAGAGTCCTGGTGATTTGAGGAGACGTTGTCACTCATCCAGTGAAAGACCATCAGCTAATGCTGATGTGAAAAACTTTCAAGGACTAAATAATATTTTCTCCAAATGATTTTCTTTTTTTTTTTTAGCATTACAATTTTTTTTCCATTGAATAAATACTCTTCTTTTTTCAACTTTTCACTCTTTCTTTCTTTCTTTCTTTTTTTCTTTCTTTTTTTCTATCTTTCTTTCTTTCTTTTTTTCTTTCTTTCTTTCTTTTTTCTTTCTTTCTTTCTTTTTTTCTATCTTTCTTTCTTTCTTTTTTTCTTTCTTTCTTTCTTTCTTTCTTTCTTATTTCGTTTCATTATTTCTCTTTTGTTTTCTTCCGTTTCTTCTATCTTCTTTTTTTTTTTGTATGATTTCTGATGTCTACCTATTGATTATTTAATTTTAAAGACATATAAACCCGTCTGGGGTTATATTATGCCCAGAGGTTAGGGAACTGTGTATATTATACATTCTTATTTACATTTTTTGAAAAGATTCATTTAGTTGTTTTATTTTGTTGGGTTTCTTTTTTTTTTTCTTTTTTTTTACCTTTCAAGCACAAAAAAGACTTATCAAACTGAACAGGAAAAAAGGAAAAAATTAAATGATCGACAACAGAATAACGGATATGAATCGATAGAAAAATAGAAATTAAAGATTTTAGAACGGGTAAATTTGACACATAGTGTTCATATTCATAACTTTAATACCAAGTAGTTCTGTAATCGAAATATTTTCGGACTGAAAAATCTTTAAGTAAACAAAATGATACATGTAGGTGTGCTCGCTAGAGAGAAAAGATTTTATAGATCAATTACCACCATCCGTTTTCAAGACCAGATAGCTAATTTTTTGTTCTTTCTGTGAGTAACCTCATGATATACAGATGTTTTCAAAAAGTATCGAGACTGATTTATATTTACCAATTTACGAACAATGAATGAAAGTTAAATTTGTTTTCCTATATACCCATTGAAATTAAGCATATTTACTCCAGTGATATTTTAATTAGCTGAAACACGCCTGAAATTCTTCTTTTGATTCAGCCCCATTTTCTTTCCTTCAATATCATCCACGCCCTAATCTCTTTGCCTTGTGACGAATTTTAAATTGAGGTAAAAATAAAAGTCGCAAAGTGTTCATTCTAGTTAAAAGCTTCACAAAAAGATAAATATAAACACCTGAGGGTGAATAAAATTTTGGCGCAATGAATAAAATGATAGGTAGTCCACAAAGAGTGAATTTACTAGTATGCATTTAAAAATCCCTTTATAACAAGAGATAAAAATTTACTGGACCATGTAGACGAGTTTGGAGATATTGTATACTTATCTGAATGACTGATTGATTGGTTGTCAGGGTTTATCGCATATCAACCTTTGTATGTCATCTAATGCCAAATCCATTTTTATACAAATGATCAGTTCAATTTCAAACAATTGAGTTTAGCATGAGTATACTGTTTAACTGTCAAAAACATTTCCATTTCAAGCTATTCAGTTTATTCAAACAGTTCTAATTCAACCAATTCTGTTTAGTATAAGTATAGATTTTGTTTATGTACAGTTAAATGTCAAAACAGTTCTATATTAAACTAATCAGTTTAGCGTAAGTACAGCTTTAATGTCAAAAACAGTTCCATTTCAAACAATTCAGTTTAGCATAATTACACAGTTTGAATGTAAGTTCACCGTTTAATTGTCAAAAACATTTCTATTTTAAGCTATTCAGTTTAGTCAAACAGTTCTAATTCAAACAATTCAGTTTAGCATAAGTACGCAGTTTAGTTCTATTTAACCCATAGGTGCTACCACTCCAGGCCAGAGTGGACTTAAGAGCAATGGCAAAGAAGGGGTGCTCCGCATTTTCCAAAGCTCCAGCATCAATGGAATCTCACAATCAGATTGTTTAGTGTCATATCTTGGACACTCGTTGTTGGGAGGGATCTTACCCCTCTGCCGTTGGTATTCAACAGCCCCAGGCGACTGGGCAAGACTGATTGGGTAAGATAGTCACTAGGGATATGTTATTCTCATGCGACCCTTTCAAAACAAACAAGTCATTTAAATGAACTAATCATCTGACTCTGACCAAATATGACTGAATGATAAACATATTTTTATGAGAGAAAATATAAATAAAAAAATTCTTTTTCAAACGAATTATTTTATAAAAATACAGAATTCAAAATATTCATCTTTACAATTTAGATGAATAAAAGAAGATCATTCATTTGTAAGAACATAAAATTACTTTGAAAAAAGAAAAAAAATAATGAAAAAGGGAATCTAAAATACAATGTCTCAAATATGAATTCTTATCCATGATAAAAGATTTTTAATGAATAAAATTAAGATAAAATTATTATTAACGAAAAAAGCCCGCTTTGACCAAAGAGATCCGGATCTTAACTTGATAAATCATTTTCCACTATGACCAGGTGTTTATTACGTGGGTATGATTAAATGATCCAATATTCTATGAATAGTAACTTTAAAAATCAACTTCCACCAAAACATCCTTCCTATTAAAAGTAATTCAATAATAAAAGGTGCGTTTGGATTGAGAATTTATTGTTTCCTTTCTCATGTAAATTGAATTAATCATAGGTGAATTATGCTAAGCAATTGAATATTTAATTAATCTATTCGAAGTTAAATATTAATTTGGTTTGGTTACAAAGAAGCCCTTCTCTAGATAGTATTGATGTACTATACCTGCCCAACTTTGCGGTTTGCCAAAAACTACTGATCCAACGTTTCGAGCCAAGGTTCAAGATTTTCTTTTAAACTACTACCGACTCCTTTAGTGAGTAGTCTCGAAAAAAATCTGTTTTGAATGACATCGTGGCATTCTGATATCTGCCCTGGCCGAATCGCTGCTGCGTAGTCTAGAGCAGCCGGCATGGGACTCCAGGTGAACACATACAAAACGAGGTACATGTGCTTTAATCAAAGAGGTACTATCTTCACAATAAATAGTGGCTCTCTGAAACTAGTAGAAGTTCACCAAACTCGGAAGCAGTGTCTCATCTACCGAAAATGACATCACTATGCGACTAGTGAAGGCATGTACAGCTACTGTTTGGCCATCGGTCATATGGAAGTGAGACCTATCCGATAAAATAAAACGCAATTTTCTCCAAGCAGCTGTCGTGTCCATACAACTGTATGGATGCTCCACTTGGACGCTGACTAAGCGGGTAGAAAAAAAAGCTTGACGGCTATTGCACAAGGATGCTACAAGCTATATTAAACAAATTAGAGGTGCCCGTGGTGTAATGGTTATAGTCGTAGGAAATGAACACGGTGACACGAGTTCAATTCCTGGACGAGACTGACTGCATTTCACAAAGGACTAATACCCTTGGGAAAGGTATGAATTCAATCATTCTCCCTCCAGCTATGATAGGTAGATAGGTAGATAGTAGGACAGACTAGGTTCTTCAGCCTAGTCTAGGAGAAGGAAAACTCTGAATTAAAACCTGTTAAACTCCGCTTAAAAATTGACCTTGTGTCATATCCTGCCCGAGTAGAGGTGTTGGTAAGTATGATATTAAACAAATCCTGGAAGAAATATCCCACAAAGCAGCAGGTGTACTACCACCTACCACCCATCTCGAAGACCACCCAAATTAAACGAACAGAACATGCAGGACATTTCTGGAGAATCAAGGACGAACTCATAAACGACGTATTCCTATGGACACCTCCACATGGACGTGCGAGTGTGGGACGATCAGCTAAAACTTATCTGCAACAGCTCAGTATGGACTCAGAATGTAGTCTAGAAAACCAGCCGATGATAGAGATGTGAGGCGAGAGACAGATACAGACAGAAACAGAGACAGTTAGTGAAATCCGTTTGAGCAGCATGACATGACAATGATGATGGTAAATATTCATTATATTATTTGGATATTTTATGTAATTCATGTGTAAAACATTAGAATATGTTTTATTTTTAACTATGTGTAGTTGTTTCTTATATATAGTACGAAATTTCTATTGAATCGGTTAATGGTATGACTTGTTATTTTTATGGCATTTTGCAGCATTTAATCTAATATGGATTTAATGGCATTTTGTCGGTAGATGCAGCATTTAATTTAATATGGATTTAATGGCACGTTGTTGGTAGGTGCAGCATTTATTTTAATATGCATTTAATGACACTTTGTTGGTAGGTGCAGCATTTATTTCAATATGGATTTAATGGCACTTTGTCTGTAGGTGCAGCATTTAATTTAATATGGATTTAATGGCATGGTGTAATGGTTGTCACTGTCGAAAATGTACACGGTGACACGAACTCAAATCCTCGACGTGACTTTTGCATTTAACCCTTTGGAAAAGTATTAATTCAATTATTCTCCCGCCAACTAAATTGTAGGGCAGACTAGTTTCTTCAGCCTTGACGACAAATCTTGGAGAAGGAGAACTTTGAATTCAAATCTGTTAATCTTTGCTTAAAGATTCACCTTGTGTCACACGCTGTCTTTGCCAAGGAGTTGGATGAAAGCATAAGGCATTTAATTTACAATGGAAAATGTTCAAAAGTGATTGGCAATTTATTGGTAATTTGAGGATGACACAAAACTGCAGCAGATGGTAAGGCATCGCTCCTGAAGGTCGGGAAATGAGGAGTTCCCCCGCATTATGGGTTCACTGTAACCATGAGTGGTATTATCTGTTAAGGTCTCATATAAAAGTAAATATAACTTTGATAATTTACCAAGAATTATAATTATTTTTAATTATTTGAAATCATACAGCCGCGTGAAAATAAATCGAATGAGATAGGAAATACTTAATAAATAGAATTAATACTGTTACTTAAAAGCATCTGTATGAAAAAAAGATGAATATTTAATATGATTAATAGCGTTTGATAGCCATACATGCAACCATTCAACTATGGGGAAATAAACGATGAACGTTAAATTGATTTATTAAAGTTAAAAGGACAATGATTGAAGCCATTTAACTGTGCACAAAAAAATGGATTGTGGAAAAACAAATGATTAATATCTAAGAAATGTTTAAGTGTTAGTCAAATGTAAAACCAATTAACTGTGTGAAAACAAATGACTCATGTTAAATACAATTATTAGTGTAAAAAAGAAATACTAAAAGTCATTTAACTGTGTTCAAAGAAATAAAATCCGGTTCATTTAAAGATTTACTGTCACCAACAAATTACCTCACACACACACACACACACACACACACACACACACACACACACATATATATATATATATATATATATATATATATATATATATATATATATATATATAAACCCAAATTAGACGTGTTCGGTTTTGACTTTTATAACCGAATATATCCGAATGCAAAAGGGCTTCATCGTTCACTCAAAAATAACTAATTCATAAAATATCATACTTATACAACAATACTCCCAATTAAATTTACACACACATACACACGCACAAACACACACAGAGATATTTGCCCAGTCGGCTGGGGCTGTAGAATACACCGACTGTTTCTCTGCAGAGGGGTACCCCCCCAACGAGTGTCCTGTTATGACAATAAACAATCTGATGGTGACGTTCCAGCAATGCTGGAGGTTTGGGGAATGCGAAGTACCCATTCATTGCCATTGCTCCCAGGTCCACTCTGGCCCGGAGTGGTAGCACCTGATCAGGGTCCTATCTTGAGTTAAATAGAACTAAACGATTCCTGGAGTTGACTGTTTTTATACATCTAAACTGCGTATTTATGCTGAACTGAATTGTTTAAATTATAACTATTTTGACATTAAAACTGCGTATTTATGCTAAACTGAATTGTTTGAAATTGAACTGTTTTTGACATTGAAACTGTACTTACACTAAACTGAATTGTTATATATAACGACTTGAATAGTTTGAAATAGAAATGTTTTTAAGAATTAAACTGTGTACTCATGCTAAATTGAATTGTTTTAAATAGAACTGATTATTTACATAAAAATGGATTTGGCGTTAAATAACCTACAAAGGTTGATGTGCCATAAAACGCACCAACCCAAACCAAACACAGAGTTATATATAGGCTACATTCATCAATACATATATATATATATATATATGCGTGTGTATGTGCGTGTGTGTGTGTTTGTGTATGTGCGTGTGTGTGTGTGTGTGTGTGTGTGTGTGCTTAAATTTTTGCTATTTGCTTGGTTGGTTGTTTTACGTCATATCGACCCTTTTTCGGTTATTTAACGCCAGATTAAGTCATTCTGATAAAGGTTTCAAGCAATTCAATTTAGTATAAGCACATTTTTTTTTTCTTTAAACACATTTAAATGTTAAGACAGTTCTATTTCAAACAGTTCAGTTTAGCATAATTACATTGATTAATTCTACTTAACCCATAGATACAACCCTAACATGTCCTATCACTCCGGGTCAGAGTGGACTTGGAAGCGATAACAATAAAGATGTTCTCTGCGTTCCCCAAAGCTCCTCAGCATCAGATTGTTTAGTGTCATGCCTAGGACACTCATTGGGGGAGTTTTTACCCCTCTGCAGTGATGGAGTCAGTGTATTCTGCAAACCCTTTCGACTAGGCAATAGGCTATTTGGTTTAAGGGCATATCAACCATTGATAGTAATTTAATGCCAATCCTGTTGATTTATATATATGATTTTTAAGTTATTAATTTCATGGGAATATTTCTTCAACGGCCTATTTCAATCATACATCTTAGATGCATCAAGGTATGTCTTCAGTGATGCACTGTCATCTTCGCCGATTTCGGGTTATATGCATCATATCGGCTCCGACAGTAACCCCGGCCTGACTCTAGAAGAGCCAAGCCGCCTCCTTGATCGCGACGTGCTACGCTCGTGCAAAAACAAAACTGATAAGGCCGGACTTCGGCCGTTCTTATAGACATCTGTCCTTCAGTAAACAGCCAATGAAAAAGAGGGCATTCCACTCTCTTATACTATATATAATACCATCTTTACCTCATCCGGTTTCGGCTGACTACTTCAGCTGCGGTCCAAATCATTTTTGCGACAGATTGATTTTGGACTGGACCTCTCCAGGTGCTGGGTAGCGCTTTGGCCGGCCGTAATGTCGAGGCACGGATCTGGCCGAGTGTGTCTTGGTGCCTGGGGAATTCCTTCGGCCTCAGGGGGCCTTCCCCCCAGGCTTTTACTCCCTTCGGGGAGGTTGGGTTAATCGCCCGGCGCCTGAGGCGCCCCTAATAAGGGGAATGCCGATGGGGCCGTCGGCATTTTTGGGAAATGCCGGGCGCGTGTGGGCTACGGCCCTGCGCCCGGACCCACCATAAAAAAGGCCTTGTGCCACACTTGCCCGTTGGGTGGGGCGGTCAACAAATACCTCGGCTGATTACTTCAGCCGCGGTCCAAATCATTTTGGCGACAGATTGATTTTGGACTGGACCTCTCCAGGTGCTGGGTAGCGCTTTGGCCGGCCGTATTGTCGAGGCACGGATCTGGCCGAGTGTGTCTCGGTGCCTGGTAAATTCCTTCAGCCTCAGGGGGCCTTCCTCCCAGGCTTTTACTCCCTTCGGGGAGGTTGGGTTAATCGCCCGGCGCCTGAGGCGCCCCTAATAAGGGGAATGCCGACGGAGCCGTAGGCATTTTTGGGAAATGCCGGGCGCCTGTGGGCTACGGCCCTGCACCCGGACCCACCGAAAAAAAGGCCTTGTGCCACACTTGCCCGTAAGGTGGGGCGTGCAACAAATACCTCGGCTGACTATTTCCGGATTCGGTACCGAGGTAAGATGCTATTTTTAATACTCGTCAACGTCCATGATTTACACTTCACAAGACTTACACAAATCTCCCGCCAAATCTATCCTATACTAATACTTCCAAACTCACATGAAATAAGCCCTACTCAAAACTATTCAGTTAGTCTTTAACTCTTACCTTATTCCCTTATTCGAAGCCAAAAAAAAAATCCATTTTATTTATTTGACTCACGAAATCCTTTGCTACAGATTATCTCATATTTATTTGCCAAGAATTCCCTCCCTGTTTATCAATAATCAATGCTCATATTACCAATCTAATGCATATTTCTCAAAAAAAAAAAGAAAAAAAAGAAATCATTTGCTGGAACACAATTAAATGGTTTCAAGTATAGCTATTTGTTGTTTTATCAGTTAAATGGTTTTACGTATTGCTATCTAACAGTAATTTAACAGGATATTAATCACAAATTTAACACGAATACTTCTATTTGCAGACAGATAAATGGTTTAAAGAATTGCTGTGTCCTATGAATAATTTAATTTGATATTATTTACCATTAAATGCTTTCAAACATAGTAAATATTGAAACAGATGTATTTGACTCATAGATGGGACCTAATCGGTATTATCAATCGGTGTAAGGATGGACCTGAGAGTAATGGCAATGCAGCTGCACATCACTAATCCCAAAAGCCTTAGTGCTGAAACCTCACAATCAGATGCAGTTTAGAGTCAGATCCAGGACCCTCGTTAGATGGGGTTTAACTCTTTACAGAGATACGGTAGGTGTATTCTACAGCTAATGCTGACTATGCTGTGTATTTCACACACATACACACACACACACACACACACACACACACATATATATATATATATATATATGTATGTAAAAATATATACATGAATTAGTCCGCAAATCATTTCAAATTTGTTATTTAACTTTTATTATTCTTTTTATCCTTGTGAATTTTCTATTCCTGTTTTAACTGGTAATTTTATAGTTGACGTCTGGGGAATAATGTAATACTAAGCGTTAAACAAGGTGACATAAAGTACCATTTTTTGAGTATTTGGTATGAATCAACCTGGGATTGAACTCTCCACTCATTAGGTCATTCTTTTTTCTGGGAATTTAATGTTGCCTTTATGTAAAGAAACTCTGTTGTTCACTGCTTGAGTGCAACCTATGTATTACTTGTTGCAGTGTATGCATTGATTATATAGATGATATTTTTTAATTTCAATTCAATTTTTTAATTTTAAATGTTGTTTGGATGTTTTCAAAGGTATATGATGTTCCTTCAATGATTATTTTTATCATTATTATTATATACAATAAAAAGCATTCACAACAAAACAAAACAAAAAGAAAAACAAACCTTAAAACACTCATAAACCCAATCAAATTTGAGGAACCCACGAGGGACATACATACATTACTTAAAAATATATCAGATGATTACCAGAAGCTGACATCCACCAAGCGTAGTTGTGACTGTCTCTACCTAGTCTTAACTTAGATCACTCACTCACAGTCTTTTTCTCTTATTCGGGCACCTCTGGTGGTGTAATGGTTAGCATGCTAGACTAGCAAACCTACACGAGTGAGTTCGAGTCTCATTGGGGGCCCCTTTCATTTGGCCTTGTGCCACATCAAAGCAAAGAGCTTTGTAAATTACTTACTTTTCTCTTATTCTCTCTCTATCTCTATGTCTCTCCCTCTCTCTGTATGTCTCTTTATTTATATATAATTATATATATATACACAGGGATCCTTAAATAAGTTTCCTGATTTTTTCGTATGGCCACTTTTATTGATATTACACACATGAATCTCTTGTCCCTTTCGAAGTAATTTCCTCAAGTTACAATGCATTTGTTGTACCGTTCCAACAACTTCTGGAAGGCCCCATGGAAGTCCTTTTGTGTGAGAGTGTCAATGACCTTCGTCACAGCCTCTTTCATCTCCTCAGTTGTCTCATAACGACAGCCTCTGAGCTTGGGGAATAACCAAAAGTCACAGGGTGCAAGGTCTGGGCTGTAGTGAGAGTGAGGAACTGACTTGATGCCCGACTTGGTCAAATAGTCTGTGACAAGGATGGAGTTGTGGACTGGTGCATTGTTCTGCTGGAAATGCTACTGACCCGATTTGAAGAGTGCTGGCCTCTTCCGACGGAATATCTTCCTAAAATCCCTTAAAACCTCAACATAGTAACCCTAACCCTAATCCTAACCCTTTGGCCAATCAACTCTGGTGTATTGACTTCCTTACTCCTCCCACACCTCTCATCATTCTTCACGGATTCCCTGCCTTCCTTGAATCTCTTATGCCACTCAAAAGCTGATGCTCGCTTCATGCACGATGGTCCAAGAGAAGTTTAAAGTATCCCATACGTTTCTGTGGCATTTTTTCCAAGTTTAAAACAGAATTTTTTTGCATATCGTTCTTCTAAAGTGTCCTCGCGTCCAGATTGCATTTTTGAAGCTCACCAGCCCTGACAACCAGGCTATAGTTGGGTATATTCCACTTGCTGCTGTAGTTGTTCATTTGAAGCTGAAATCATAAAAATTGGTCAGTCATCTCATAAGATGTGTAACAATAACATACTGAATGTTCAAGAGTCTACGACAATATTACATTTTTGTTCGAAAAAGGTCTGAAAACCTATTCAATTCACCACGTATATATATATATATATATATATACACACACATATATATATCATCAACATGCCATGCAGCTCACAAGCATTTCCCAAATCCTCCCTCGCCATCCGTCCCTATCATTTATCGCTTCTGGCTGGTCTTCCAGGCTAAATTCTGTGCAGATGAATTCTAGCTGATCGTCCTACACTTGCGCGTCAGTTTGGGGACGTATTTAGGAGAACTTTGCTTACGGGTTCCTCTTTGCTCTTCTAGCAGTATTCTACATGTCTTGTTCATGATGGGTGATAGGTGGCCGTACAACAACTGCTTTGTAGGATGCTGCTTCCAGGATTTGTTTAATATAGCTCGTAGCATTGTTGTACAATTACAGTCAAGCTTTTCCCCTATACGATTAGTCAGCGTCCAAATGGTGCATCCATAAAGTTGTATGGACACAATCACTGCTTATCGGATAAGTCTGACTTCCATATGACCGATAGCTCATCCATGGTTGTGCTTGCCTTCACTAGTAACGTATTGATGTTATTTTCGGTAGTTTTTGTATTGAACTAGTTCTGGAGGCAATAACCCTCAAAATATCGGCTGTACGCCCACCTACCACCTATCACCCATCACGAAAACAATCAAAGTTAGAGGAACCAGACATTCGGCACACTGCAGGAGAAGTAAATACGAACTCATAAGTGATATACTCCTGTGGCTCCCGTCCCATGGACCAGCAATGGCAGGACGACCAGCTAGAACCTGTGGTGATACAGGATGTAGCCTTGAATACCTCATGGGAGCGATGGACGATAGGGAGGGGTGGCGTGAGAGATTCAGGGAGATCCGTGCTAGTAGTTTAAGATGATAATGATGATATGTAGTGAACATTCATTTTCTCCTGTCTTTCTTTGTATTCCTGACTCTAAATGATTCCTTTTTACCAACGATATTTTGTGTGTTGAATAAAATTTCACGAATAGAAGGTTTTATTTATCATACATAGAGTCGTAAGTGAACAGGAATTACTTGTAATCAGGATCAGTCCATTTTACAATGAATGACCGGGTTAAGTGAATGTTCACTATATATATATATATATATATATATATATATATAATCATAAACAAAATTGAGCCATCGACCCTCTAAGTGACAAGACAAAAATTCGTAGACCAATTCACGTATACCTTGGCAGCAATATCTCATCTACTGAAAGTGATTTGATCATACACCTGACGAAGATGTGGAACGTTATTGACTGGTTATCGATCATATAGAAATCTGATCTCTCTGAGAAAATAAATCGGTATTTCTTCAAATCGTCACTATTTCTATATAGACGCTAACGTAACGCAAAAGAGAAAAGGTTTTATGGGATTTATAGAAAAAGGTCACGTGGTGTTTTGACAGAATTCTGGAAGAAACAACTCTCAAAACATAAGTTGTACAGCCATCCACCTCGTATCTCACAATCCATCCAAGTAAGACGAACAAGATATACTAGAAAAGCCAGAAGTCTGGATGAATTCATGAACGACGTTATCCTATGGATTCTTAAACATGGATGTACCAGTTTTGGCCGACGTGCAACAAGTTACTTACATCAGCTCTGCACTGACATAGAATGCTATCTAGAATATCCCCCAGCTACCTGGAGCTATGAAGGAGACAAATGGGGAGATAGAGAGAGAAACAGAGGGAGAAAGAGAGAGAAGTAACTCCGTGTTTCTGTGCAATATGATATATATATATGTATATATATACATATATAAGCAAACTAGATAGATAGATAGATAGACATCATCATCATCATCATGTCGTGCTGGTAGCACGGATATCCCTGACCCCCTCCCGCCACTTTTCCCTATCGTTCATCGCCTCAGGCAGGTCTTCTGGACAACATCCTGTATCCTTACATAGTTGCTGAATGTATGTTCGTGCTGGTCGTCCTGTTTTGCACGGCCATGTGTGGGGGTCCATAAGAGTACATCTCTTATGAGTTCGTCCCTGCTTCTCCAGCAGTGTCCTGCATGTCTGGTTCGTCTAACTTAAATAGTTTTCGTGATAGGAGGCAGGTGGCCGTACAGTTGGTGTCTTGTGGGGTGTTGCCGCCAGGACTTGTTTAAGATTGCTCGCAGCATTCTTGTGTAATTGCCGTCTAGCTTCTTCTCCAGCCGTTTTGTTAGCGTCCATGTAGTGCAGCTATTATAGCAGTATCGATGCGACCGCTGCCTGGAAGAAACTGCGTTTCATTTTATAGGTTAGGTCTGATTTCCATATAATCGATAGCCTATTGATAGCTTTCCATGCGTTCGTTAACCTCGTGTCGATGTCCTTTTCGGTTGATGCAACGCTGCTTCCTAGGTAAGTGAATTTGTCTACTAGTTTAAGAGGGGTTCTTTCTAGAGTGGAGATGTCCCCCGTTTGATTATAGCGCATAGTCCAGTTGAACCGGAGTTGGGAATAATTCCGTCAGGACAATAAAATCATTCAACTATGCACATTTAAATTTTCCTGGTAAAGAGCTCAATATAACTGACATCACAGAGCAATATATATATATATATATATATATATATATATATATATATATATATATATATATATGTATATCATTAAACTATAAACATCCTTTGTCTGCTCATTTTTGCATATATCTTTTCGAGTTGCCGAATCAATTTTATAGTATCCGGTGTGAATTGGTCAGTGAAACTCCCATAATTAATTGGTTCCCAAGTACTTTCTGTCCGATCATGGGCCATCATCAGAAGCGCTCCATATCAGAAAGAAACTACGTAAACTCAATAGAATCAATTTGGAATCCTGTACTAATGTACTTAAATGTCTTGACCTATTGCTACGTATCGAAGATACCTGACATTTGCATAATTGTTAGAGTGTTCGCCAATGGCCCGAGAGACCTGGGTTCAATCTCCAGGTCGAGTCATACCAAAGACTCAAAAATGGTACTTGATTCCTCCTTGCTTAACACTTAGCATTATAAGGTACTGATCAAGTGGAAAGGAGTAGCGCCCTCCCCTACACTTTGGTGTAGTAGCTATCGAAAAGGGAGCCTTCGGGTCACTCTCGACAATGTTCGCGAAGTTTACTTTTACTTTACTTACGTATAGAACCAAATTTAATAGTAGACTCTACAACAACACAGCAGTATAAATGAAAAATGCTCAACATTTACAAAGTAGTAATGTACATGCAAATATACACACCCCTGATGATGACCCAAGATCGGTAATATATATTAAGGATGCCTAAATAAACTTATTTTAAATTATATATACATATATGTATGTATATGTGTGTGTGTGTGTGTGTGTGTGTGTGTAAATATAATTTAAGGCGTATTTCCTAATAGTAAACACCCTTACCTCAAATGAATATTAAAGATTAGCTGTTTTATCTTAGTAGAATATTTCATGTCCACAACTGTACCGTGAGAAAAACCAAAAGGAACTTACTCAGTTTTAATTTATCGCATAAAAAGAGAAATGATTTTTTTTTCTTTTGTTGCAACCTCGGCAAAAGCAATGTCCAATTCAAAGTCAACATCCTAAAAAGATAATATGGGATTAATTATTGTAGACAATTACGCTTTATCACCAGCGGCGAACCTTGTGTGGATTCAGAACATACGAGTCAGAGCAAACAATATTCTCTTTCCAAATAATTCCAGTGATCGGTCTCGCAAGATAAAACCTTGTTTTATCAAAAGAATAGCATTTTGTGTGTGTGTGTTGAGGCTGAAACTATTTACCAAGAGAGAAATAAACAATAAACGAAATGTTGATTTTCTACAAAATAATCTACCTATTAATAATTTATTTTCACTCAGTGAAGTAGTTATTCTTTTCAAGATTACTTATTCTTTTGCGCACAGCTAAATAATTGCAAGTATTGCTATGTATCATCATCATCATCATCATGCCACTACCACGGATTTCCTTGACCCTCTCTCACCATTTTTCCCTATCGTCCATCGCCTCTGGCAGGTCCTCAGAGCTACATCCCGAATCCTCACATAGCTGCTGTATGTATGTTCGAGCTGGTCGTCCTGCTTTTGCTCGGCCATATGTGGGGGTCCATAGGAGTACATCCCTTGTGAGTTCTTCCTTGCTTTTCGAGCAATGTCCTGTGTGTCTAGTTCGTCTAACTCGGATAGTTTTCGTGATGGGAGGCTGGAGGCCGTATAGTTGGTGCTTTGTGGGGTGTTGCCGCCAGGACTTATTCAATATTGCTCGCAGTATTCTTGTGTAATTGCCGTCTAGCTTCTTCTCGAGCCGTTTTGTTAGCGTCCCGGTGGTGCATCCATACAGCAGTATCGATACGACCGCTGCAGTATCATTAACAATTCAATTAAACATTAGACTTTAGTTTACACACAGTTAAATGAGCAAAAAGTTCTCTTTCAAACAATTCAATTTAGCCTAAATCCATTGTTTGCACTGATTTTAAATGTCAAATAGTTCTATTTGACTCGTAGATAGGTGCTACCACTCCGGGTCAGAGGGGACCAAGGAGCGATGGCATTACTGAAGTCTCATCATCAGATTGTTTTGTGTTATATCCAGAACTCTCATTGGGTGGGGGATCTTCACTCCTCTACAGAGATGTAGTCGGTGTATTCTACAGCCCCAACCGACTGGGCTTAGATGGTCTAGTTTCATATCTTGGAATATTGTTAAGGTAGTCTTACCCATCTGCAGAGATGTAGTCGGTGTATGGTACAATCCCAGCCGACTGGGCCACTCGTTGGGGGAGTTTTATACCTCTGCAGAGATGCAGTCAGTGTATTCTACTGCCCCAATTGACATTTTAAAATCTTTCTAGTCCGATAAAGAACGATGCTGAATGGTTACTCACTTAAGTTTTTACGCAGAACCGATTCTCTCCACCGCCCAAATAAATAGAAAATAAAAATAGCAAGGCTATATAGATAATTTGTTATATCTTTATATTCATATTTACCCAACCCCTCCGCTCGGGTAGGATATGACTCAAGGTCAATATTTAAGCGAAGTTTAACAGGTTTGAATTCAGAGTTTTCCTTCTCCTAGACTAGTTGCCTCACCAAGGCTGAAGAACCAAGTCTCCCCTACTATTTACCCATAGCTGGAGGGAGAGTAACTTGATTCATACCCTTCCGAAGGGTATTATTGCTATGTGAAATGCAATCAGTCTCGTCCAGGATTTGAACTCTTATCGCTGTGTCCATTTCCTACGACTATAACCATTACACCACGGGCACCTCCATATATCTTTATATTACCTTATGGACAGCCCAGTTGACTGGAGCTACTGTGGGGTAAGACACTTCCAAGGAATGTATTAGGTATGTCACTAAATCACTTGAGGGTGAGGCTCCAATCCTGGAGCTTTGGGAAATGTAGAGTATCTCTTTATTTCCATTTCTCCTAGGTCCACTCTGACTCTAAAGAGTTTGAGTCCAATAGAAATGTTTAAACGTTTATTTGTGTGCCAATAAATGAAGTAAACAATATCGATTTGTTAGTGTTACATAGCAGTGCTGGATACCATTTTCTTACTTTGAAATAAAACTCTTAGTTTTTGCAGTACGTGAAACCATTTAACTGTGTTCAATCAAATAAGGTCTAGCTCTTTGAAAAATGTACCTACATACTATTCGTTTATAAATAAATGAATATATATATATATATATATATATATATATGTGTGTGTGTGTGTGTGTGTGTGTGTGTGTGTGTGTGTGTGTGTGTGTGTGTTTTATGTACGTATAAACAAGATTTGGCATTAAAGGGTTGATAAGACATGGAGAATAATCCACCAAGCAAAGTTATGGAGTTAATATTGCTTTTTAGAAAAAAATCACGGAATTTTATAAAGAAATATTTTTCATTTAATTATGTGGTGCTGAAGTGATTTATCAATTTAAGCATTTTGCTTAACTGTCCAGATTTTTATTTCTTTTTTTATTTCAATTTTTATTTGATTAAATACATGGTGCCTTCAATAAGTTTCCAGACCTTTTTCGTACAGGCATTTAAAATTGTCGTACACTCTTGAGACCTCAGTATGTTATTGCTATACATGTTATGAGATGACTGACCAACTTTTAGGATTTCAGGTTCAAAAGAACAGCTACAGCAAGAATTGGAATACACCCTACTAAAGTCTGATTGTCACAGCTGGTGAATTTCATAAATGCAATCTGGACGTGAGGACACTTTAGAAGAACGATATGCAATAAAATCATGTTTTAAACTTGGAAAAAATGCCACAGAAACGTATGAAATGCTTCAAACTGCTTTTGGAGCATCTTGCATGAATCGAGCAAGAGTTTTTGAGTGGCATAAGAGATTCAAGGAAGGTAGGGAGTCTGTGAGGGATGATGAAATGTGTGGGAGAAGTAAGGAAGTCAGTAAACCAAAGTCGATTGGTCAAAGGGTTAGGGATAGGGTTACTATGTTGAGGTTTTAAGGGGGTTCAGCAAGAGATTTCGTCGGAAGAGGTCATCACTCCTCAAATCGGGTCAGTGGCATTTCCACCAGGACAATGCAACCAGTCCACCACTCCATCCTTGTCACAGACTATTTGACCAAGATGGGCATTAACACAGTTCTTTACCGTCCCTATAGTCCAGACCCTGCTTCCTGTGACTTTGTGTTATTCCCTAAGCTCAGAGGCTGTCGTTATGAGATAATTGAGGAGATGAAAGAGGCTGTGACGAAGGTCATTGACATGCTCACACAAAGGACTTCTATGAGGCCTTCCAGAAGTTGTTGGAACGGTACAACCAGTGCATTGGATGCGGAGGAGATTACTTCGAAGGGGACTAGAGTTTCATGTGTGTACTATCAATGAAAGTGTCCATACGAAAAAGTCTGGAAACTTATTTAATGATCCCCGTATAAACAATTATATAACTGAGATAAATAATTTTTAATTTTTTAAAATATATTTTTAATTTACGTTTTGTTACAACATGGCTTCCAGTTATTTACATAACCCTATTCGATTAGAATTATTCTTTCCTGATTAGGAACAAAAAATACATAAGCATTCTTCAGGATTCAATGAGTATCTGTGTCAAATTTGGTAGGTTTACACTGAATCGTCTGACTTGAGAATGCAGAGAAATAAACTCCATTCTATATTTAATATAGTTTTCTTTCCTTAATCTTGCCGCCTAGTCGGATTTGGGCTGTAGAATACGTCGACTGCACCTTTGAAAATCTACTAGCTAACCCTCCGAACATTACGCAGGAACCGATCACCAGAATTATCAGTAAGCAATTAGACATTAAACTAGGGCCGTTCACTAAAGAAGAACTCGACTCGGTTCTTAGAAAAATTAGAAATAGAAAAGCTGCTGGGCTTGACGAGATTCCCCCAGAAGAGTGGAAGACGAGACAATTCGACGACATACTGCTCCGACACTGCAACGCAGTTTATAACCAAAATCTGATAGACAGATGGATGAAGGGATGCATCCTCCCCTTCCATAAAAAGGAGGACCTCGGATTAACCAAGAACTATAGAGGTATAACACTCACATCCATAGCAGCCAAAATCTACAATGCCCTACTCCGAAACCGCATAGTACCCCAAATCGACAAAATCCTGTGGAAAAACCAAAATGGCTTCAGAAGAAACAGGTCCACGACCTCACAAATATTGACCATTCGTAGAATCCTAGAAGGCGTGAGGGCAAAAAACTTACAGGCGACATTACTATTTGTCGATTTTACCAAGGCCTTCGATTCCATTCACAGAGGGAAGATGGAACAAATACTACTAGCATACGGCCGACCAGAAGAAACCGTAGCAGCAATAATGATTCTCTACAGAAACACCAAAGTGAAAGTGCGTTCACCGGATGGAGACACAGATTACTTCGACATTATAGCAGGAGTACTACAAGGGGACACGCTTGCCCCATACCTCTTTATCATCTGTCTAGACTTCGTACTTCGGACATCGATCGATAACATTAGGAAAAAACGGCTTTGAGCTGACAAAGAAAAGAAGTAGAATATACCCCGCAAAAACATTTACCGACGCCGACTACGCCGATGACATAGCGCTACTGGCCAATGCACCCAACCAGGCCGAAACACTACTGCATAGTTTGGAACGAGCCGCTGCAGGCATTGGACTCCATGTCAATGCACAGAAAACTGAATTTATGTGCTTTAACCAGAAAGGCGACATCTCCACACTAGACGGAACCTCCCTAAAACTGGTTGACAAATTCACCTACCTAGGAAGCAGCGTCTCATCAACCGAAAAAGACATCGACACACGGCTAACGAAGGCATGGACAGCTATTGATAGGCTTTCGATCGTATGGAAATCAAATCTGACCGATAAAATGAAACGCAGTTTCTTCCAGGCGGCGGTCGTGTCGATTCTGCTGTATGGATGCACTACTTGGACGCTGACTAAACGGTTGGAGAAGAAGCTCGACTGCAATTATACAAGAATGTTGCGAGCAATATTGAACAGGTCCTGGCAGCAACACCCCACACGGCGCCAACTGTACGGCCAACTACCACCTATCACGAAAACTATACATGCTAGACGAACCAGACATGCCGGACACTGCTGGAGAAGCAAAGACGAGATCGTAAGTGATGTGCTCCTGTGGACCCCTGCATATGGCCAATCAAAAGCAGGACGACCAGCTCGAATATTCATGCAGCAGCTATGTGATGATACGGGATGTAACCCCGAAGACCTGCCGAATGTGATGAATGATAGGGAGACGTGGAGTGAGAGGGTCAGGGATATCCGTGCTAGCCGCACGTCATGATGATGATGATGCACCTTTTCAGAAAAGCCATTAAAGAGGCTTCATGTTGGCCGTGGGTGACGACCTGTAATGCTCGAGGACTGGATACTGGTGGCTGAGCAGTCTATGACCTGACAACGAATCTGATCAATCGGCTTGTTATGTCAAGCCATAACACCTATATAATATTCACGACCATATATTTGAAATTGATCTGGAGGCAAACAAATACGTAATCTGTTGTTTTTTTTTAATCTTAGACGTGCTTAAATGCAGTGAATAGTTGTCAATTACGCTGAGATAGCAATCCGTGAAACCATTTAAACTATAAGTTGGTTGTTCTCTTTTACGCCGTATCAACACTTTGGGGGTCATTTAATGTCGAATGAAGTCAGTTTGATAAAAGTTTGCACGTTTCAAGGTCTACCTATCTTCATATAGGCGTTAGAACATTTTTTTTAAACAGCTAAATATAAAAACATTTCTATCTGAAATAGTTCAGTAAACTGAACTATATCAGATAGAAATGTTTTTATATTTAGCTGTTTAAAAAATAAGAACGCATTTTTTTTTACACACGGTTAAATATAAAAAGAGTTTATTTTAAACAATTCAGTTTAGCGAAATCACACAGTTTAGTTCTATTTGATCCATAGATAGGACCCTGTCAGGTGCTACCACTCCGGGCCAGAAGGGACATGGGAGCGATGGCAATAAAAGGGTACTCTGCATTTCTCAAAGCTCCAGCATTAATGGAGCCTCACCATCAGATTATTTAGTGTTATATCCAGGACACACGTTGGGGAGTCTTACTCATCAGCGAAAATTCAGTCGGTGTACTCTGCAACTCCGGCAAACTGGGCTACCATTTAACGTGTGTTCCAACAAATGATTGATAATAAATAGAATTATTTGTGTTAGATAGGAATACTTGGAAAAATTTCAATGTCAGCAAAATAATAGTTAATATTTAATAAAATTGTTAGTGTTTTATAAAAATTCTTGAAACCATTTAATCTATAAGCAAACACAGGATTGATATTAAATAGGATCATGAGTATAAGATAATGATACTTGAACCCATTTAATTGTGCAAACGAATTATTGATAATAAATAGGTTTGGTTCGGTTTCTTTTGTTTAATGGCATATCAACCTTTGTAGGTTATTTAATGCCAAAGGTGTTCTCCGAGAAGAACAGTAGTGGTATTATTTAACCCATCGCTGGGGGGATGAGAGGGTTCATACATTTCCAAAGGGTATTTGCCCGAAAGTGAACGTAATAGAACGAGTGGAGTTTGAACTCGCTTACTACGATTCCGCAGTCCATCGCTTTAACCATTACACCACGAGGACATTATGCATTATTATCCAACAATCATATTTTTATTTGCGCGCAGTTAAATGTTTCCAAGACTTGCTATATAATATTATTATTTCAATTTAACATCAATGATTTGTTGGCACACAGTTAAATGATTTTTATTTTAGATTTCTATTTGATTTATCGATAGGAGCTTATCAGATACTATCACAGGACTACCCTTATCGGGTAGAACTAGGAGTTATGGCAATGAAAGTGTACTTCACATCCCCCAAAATTTCAGACCAAGAGCCTCACCCACAGTTTCTTTTTAGAGTCGTATCCAGGATACCGCACAGCAAAGATACAGTCTACGACCCGGATGTTAGTTAGTGACCTTAGTCGAGGGTAACCCGAAGGCTTCCTTTTCAATAGCTACTAAACCGAAGTGGTGGTGAGGGCGCTACTCCTTTCCCTGGATTGCTCCACTTTACCCTTGATCCGTACCTTATAATGCTGAGTGTTAAGCAAGGCGGCATCAAGTACCACTTTTTAAGCCTTTGGTATGACTTGACCTGGGATTGAACCCCGGTCTCCATTGGCGATCACTCTCTTCATTTGGCCCGGATGTAATTTCTAGTCAATTTTTTTTCGATTTGGTGACACTTTTCGGATGAAATCTTCATTTTTACTACATGTAACTTTTAAATGATCATAATTTTTCGATATAATGAAGATATCTATGAAATGTTAATTAGAATCCATCACTGCAACAAAGATAGACGCCTGAGTTTCGCCATGAACCACTGTTACCATTGTCGGCTGAGCTGTCAAGTTCATAGGTGGAAAAGTTTATATGATGACGTCATACCTGCTGGTATTCCGACTAATCGGATTCGAGCGTTTCAACACCGATTAAAGAAATCTGTGGATTATCATATTTACCAACCCCTCCGCTCGGGCAGGATATGACACAAGGTCAATTTTAACAGGTTTGAATTCAGAGTTTTCCTTCTCCTAGACTAGTTGCCTCACCAAGGCTGAAGAATTCAGTCTGCCGTAAATTACCCAGTCTGTAAATTATTCAGTTTGTAAATTACCCATAGCTGGAGGGTCCTTTCCCAAGGGTATTAGTGCTAGGTGAAATGCTATCAGTCTCGTCCAGGATTTGAACTCGTGTCGCCGTGTCCATTTCCTACAACGATAACCATTACACCACGGGCACCTCCATATTATTATTAGATTTAAATAACGATGCGTGAAACCATTTTACTAGGTAAACGAAGGGTTGAAGTTAAATACAATTATTGGTGTTAGCAATAGTTAAATCCATTTAACTGTGTGTAAACATATGATTAATATTATGAACTGAGAGCTTACAAATGAGTAATATAAAATTGGCTAATACTTGATAATTAGAATTATAAACATAAAATGAATATGTCAATCATTGAATTGTGAGGAAACAGATAAGCCCTAACTCGATTAAAAATAAATTTACCTATAAACTATTCACTAAAAAATTATAAATTTCTGAGTAGGAATAGGCATTGGATAACTATCAAGATTTGGTGTGCCATTATACGAAAGAAAGGAAAAAATAACGCATTAAACAGGAATACTCGATCAATAGAATTATTAATGTTAAATATACATACTTGAAAACATTTAACTGTGTGCAAACAAATAATTAATATCAAAATTTATTAATAAAGTTAGATAGTAATACTTAAACCATTTAACTCTGTACAAAAACCTCATTTATTTAAAATAGCATTATTAGAATTGAATAGCAATACTTAAAACTATTTAACTGTGTGCAAATAAATAATTAATACCAAATTGCGTTATTAGAGGTGGATCACAATACATGAAGTAATTAACTGTATGCAAACACCTAATTTATTGTAAATTGCATTATTAGAGTTAAAGGGTCATACTTGAAACCATTTAATTGTGTGTAGACAGATAATTAATATAAATTTTCATCATTAGAGTTAGACAGCAATACTTAAACCATTTAACTGTGTGCAAACACCTAATTTATTTCAATTTGCAGTGTTAGAATTAAATAGCAATACTTACAACCATTTAATTGGGCGCCAACAAATAATTAATATCAAATTGCATTATTCGAGTTAAATAGCCATACTTAAATCCATTTAACTGTGAGAAAACAAGAAAATTATTATCAAAAGGAAATTTTACTGATAAAATGCACCACTTGAAACCATTCAAGTGTGTTGCAAACAAATGACATCTGGCTCGTTTAAAAATGTTACCAACAAAGTATTTACACAGACACAGACACACAAATACATACACACACACACACACATATATATATATATATATATATATATATATACCTTTAAGAAAAACAAAAAAACTGTCACATTAGGATTACAAATTTATTTCCATCCTGTTATGGGCATTAATATGAATCAATATATTACGGAATTATTTCCGACTCCAGCATTGATTAACTCATAAGGATTGAAATGCTAGAAAACACAATCAAATTAATCAATAATCCTTGTAACGATGTATGTCAGCTCATTTAACAATTCAAAGTTCTTTATTTATAACTGTAGAAAAACTTTATTAACATTCTGTTAGGAGTTTCTGTATTCTTTATTCCTATTTCTTTGTTTAATGGCATATCAACATTTGTAGGTTATTTAATGCCAAAGCCATTCCCCTAAAAGAACAGTAGTGGTGCAATTTAACCCAAAGCTGGGAGGATAAGGAGTTTCATACCTTTCCCAGGGGTATTTGCCTGAAAGTGAACGTTATAGCACCGCTGGAGTTCGAATTCGCATACTACGATTCCGCAGTCCATCACTTAAACCAACCCACCTAGTGTATGTATTTACATTTTTTTAAGTCTCAAATTATTTTCTTCTTTTTCCTTTTCAGGGTATTTTTTCTGATACTCGAGTTGACCCTGATTACAAGACAACTTTCCCTTTTCTCCAGAAAATGGAGACCTTTATGAGATTACGGTTATCGTCGATGAAAATTGATGTGACGATCCAAGTTCAAATCTGGACGAAGCTGTTTGTATATTAATTCCAATTAATGCAGCCTGAAAAGGCATTAATCCATTTCTACTTTCGACACATAGATACAGTAAATTTTAAGGAAGACTGTAAAATTTAACTTTAGTACAACAACCAATCTACAAGAAGGAAAGCTGAATTCAAACCAGCTGTGCTCCACTTAAAAAATCCCCGTTTCGTAACGCTACTCATGCGGAGGATATTGATAAATGATACCATTTCTATCGTTTTTGCTCATTTACTAGAACTTTTCATTGTGTTTACTGATCTTCTATTAAGACAGCTTATAATTCATTTGCAAATTTCGTTGAATTTAGCAGCCTCTTAAAAGCAACTTAAACCTTCTTTAAAAAACCAACATTTGGTTTATGCTGTCTTTGGCTTCACAAAACAGAAACTGAATAAATCAAATAGTTGATGTGCTCGCTTCTCTGTATATACATGATATGTTATGCTCGATTTCATTGTGTCGTCTTTTCGAAATTCTTTGTCTTATGCAAATAAATATATAGACTAATGCCGGGAAAATGATAATGATGGATGATGGAAACTGCATTAGTTATAAAAATTCTACCGCTTCTCTATATTTGCAATTAATTGTATTATAATTTTTATAAGGCGTGACTGCACATCGAGCTAAATGACCACACAAAGCGGCTGTGTCTTATTAAATCAGTTTTCTTCGTACATCAGCGTAGTAGACTGATTCAATGAATGAAATCTCCATTCTTTCTTTCTTTCGTTTAACTTAACTATACTAACCATACATTTGTCGGACTTATTTCCCTTCCTGTAAAGTTTGTTTATTTCGAATTCCGAGCTTTCTGTGCTGAATATGATCATTTCACTAAAGAAAAATGTCCGTAAATTTAATAACCCCTACGGGTGCAAATCAATATCACTGAAGCTCGGGGCACCATTTTGCTGGGGGCAGACGGCTGGAGGCATTGAATGCCTTCGAGTCTTTCGCGCAAATTGGGTTGTGGAATAGTATTCTAGGGGTTTCGGCTAAAATAATTTTGCTAATCCTGCCTCGAGGTAAATCCAGTCTGCTAATTTTGGAACCTATGTTTACTTAATTGGACGAGGTTTTTTAATGGTGTCGTAGGTGCTGTGAGACTATTTAGGTCCCAGGATTTAAAAAAAAATGATAAAAGAAGGAAAGCATGGCCGTTATGATAAATTGTAATTTTTGTTCTGATGTAATAGAAACTTCCATTTATTTGATATCTAAAAAATAATAAAGAATACATATACTGCTTAGAAAAACGTCCGATTCTTTAGTATCTTAAAAATGGTAAAGAATATATATACTGCTTAGAAAAGTAGGATTTTAGAATATCACAGTGTAAAAGAAACTTCCAATTATTTAATATCATAATAGATAGAACAGATATCTATACACCTCAAAGGTGGGGTCCTCGTGGTGTAATGGTTAAAGCGATGGTCTGCGGAATCGTAGTAAGCGAGTTCGTACTCCAGTCGCGCATTTGCGTTCACTTTCGGGCAAATACCCTTGGGAAAGGTATGAATCCCTCTTATCCTCCCAGCTATGGGTTAAATAGTACCACTACTGTTCTTCGAGATGCCGGTCTTTGGCATTAAATAACCTACAAAGGATGATATACCAAGAAACTAAACCAAAGTAATATTTTAGAGGTTCAATAAAGAATATTTATACTGCTTAGCAAAAAGGGTTTTTAGATGATCGAAATATAAAAGAAACTTCCAATTCTTTCCTATCTTAAAAATAGTATATATATATATATATACTACTTAAAAAGGTAAGATTTTAGAGGTTCACAGGGCGATAAAGACTTTAGATTCCTTAATATCTTGAAAATAGTATTTATTCTAATTGGAAAAAACAACAGATTTTAGATATGCTCAAAAATATTTTTGAAAAAAAAACAAAGTCCTCATAACACACACACACACACACACACACACACACATAAACACACATGTATAATATATATATATGTATGCATGCATGTGTGTTATATATAATAACATATATATATATATATATATATATATATATATATGTTTCCTTTGTTTAATGGCATATCAATCTTTATGGTTGATTTAATGGCAAAATCATCATTGTACAAAAAGTAGTGATACTATTTAACATATAGTTGTAAGGATAAGGGTATTAGCTATTACACCATGCGGACAGCTCGTTTTCTTCTCCACTCCAGTTATATATATATATATATATATATATATATATATATATAATCAAAGACCAGTGTGGGGCATAATTATATGAAGTAAAAACCTCAGGTGCCACATACAAATTTATTTCCGGACCTATTCATATTTACTTCAATATTTACTTTTCTCTCGCACGTGTGCTTTTCGTCTTTTCTTTTTTTTTACTGAATCAGTTTGCAGAATTTGCAAATTGTACAATCAGCTTTTTTTTCACTCCAACAGAATTATAGATTTGATATAAAGATTAATATATATATATATATATATATATATATATATATATATATATATATATATATATATATAATCTGAAACCCGCGTGGGGCATAATTATATGAAATAAAAAATGTAAAGTTACCTCGTACAAATTCATTTGCAGACCTATTCATTTTAAAATACTTTCTTTTCTCTTATATATATATATATATATATATATATATATAATTCTGTTTGAGTGAAAAAAAGACGAAAACCACATGTGCTACTTGAAAATAATCAAGTAGCATCTATGTCTAGTCAAAAGAAAAAACACCGACAAAATTACCAAAGCGTAAGAAAGTGGTCAATACATGAGATTGAGCTAACATCAGTGCGATAGAAGAGCCGTTTGATAAAACCTAGGTAGATTCGCTCAAACAAACGAAAGCTACGACTTAATGCCTTATGATTCTCGAGCTGATGTGGTTCGTTTGTTGGCTGAGCGGTATGATATGAAGTATAACGTAAAGTCGGGAGGGTTTCGATCCCAGCTTCAAGCGTCCTACATGTCTAACCACACCGAAGAGTTATGATACAACGAAGCAGCCTGTCTGTGGGTGCCTATATATATACGTCTTTGTGTGTCTGTTACCCTCAAAAGACGGTACATTATACCATGATTTTCATTAGAGGGATCCACAGAAAATTCTCTTAAAGAATAAAATAATTCCAGTTCTTTATCCAAAGCAGTAATATTTTTGACTGCATTTGTGATGAACGATATTTTTTAACTAAGTTCTAAATATAATGAGGAAATTTTTGAAATTCTTACCTTGATATCTTCCTCCTGTTTAAATAAAAACATTACTATCATA
Organism: Sepioteuthis lessoniana; assembly: GCA_963585895.1. Taxonomy (NCBI): domain Eukaryota; kingdom Metazoa; phylum Mollusca; class Cephalopoda; order Myopsida; family Loliginidae; genus Sepioteuthis; species Sepioteuthis lessoniana. The sequence goes on along the minus strand of OY757916.1, from coordinate 104,278,191 downwards.
ATGGACAGCACTTAAAACGGGAATAATACAGCACATCACTGCGAGCTATTCATTAATGAAATATATATATGTTATGTGTGCTTAGTGAAACGGTTAATGGGGCAGGAAATGGAATCGGAAATTCTAGTTCAAAACCTGAATGAGGCTGTTTCCATTTCACTTTGCACTGCTGCCGTTTGTAAAGGCATGCATTCGTCTGTTCTCACTCCAGTTATGAGTAAATAATAGGGCAGACTGGGGTTTTGTTTGGATTCTCACAAAGAGACAAAAAATCTGAATAAAAACCAGCTTTACTCCGCTTAAAAATTGATCTTTTGTCATACATTGCTCGTGGATGAATGTCAGGGTACGCGTACACTTAAAACATCTTTCGCAAAATAAATGTTGGTTGTTTGGTTGTGTCTTATGGCATATCAATATTTATGGGTTATTTAATGCCAGACCCACTTTATACATATCCGTTGAATATATATGATTTGTAAAAGAATAGTTTGAAGTCAAAATTTCTAAACGAGTCAGAGCTCATTTCATCGCAGATACTTAAATGGTATCATGCATTATTATCCAACAATTTGTTGGAGGTGCCCGTGGTGTAATGGTTATCGTCGCAGGAATTGGACACGGCGACACGAGTTCAAATCCTGGACTGATTGCATTTCACATAGCACTAATACCCTTGGGAAAGGTATGAATCCAATTATTCTCCCTCCAGCTATGGGTAAATAGTAGGACAGACTAGGTTCTTCAGCCTTGGTGAGGCAACTAGTCTAGGAGAAGGAAAACTCTGAATTCAAACCGGTTAAACTCCGCTTAAAAAATTGACCTTGTGTCATATCCTGCCCGAGCGGAGGGGTTGGTAAATATGATTATCCAACAATTATATTCTTATTTGCGCACAGTTAAATGTTTCCAAGACTTGCTATATATTATTATTTCAATTTAACATCAATGATTTGTTGGCACACTGTTAAATGATTTTTATTTTAGAAACGGATTAAATATTTCTATTTGATTTATCGATAGGAGCTTATCAGATACTATCCCAGGTCTACTCTTATCGGGTAGACCTGGGAGTTATGGCAATGAAAGTGTACTCCACATCCCCCAAAATTTCAGACCAAGAGCCTCACCCGCAGTTTCTTTTTAGAGTCATATCCAGGATACCGCACAGCAAAGATACAGTCTACGTATTCCGCAGCTCCTGACGACCCGGATGTTAGTTGGTGACCTTAGTCGAGGGTAACCCGAAGGCTTCCTTTTCAATAGCTACTAAACCTAAGTGCAGTTGAGGGCGCTACTCCTCTCCCCGAATTGCTCCACTTGATCTGTACCTTATAATGCTGAGTGTTAAGCAAGGCGGCATCAAGTACCACTTTTTAAGTCTTTGGTATGACTCGACCTGGGTTTGAACCCCGGTCTCCATTGGCGATCACTCTATTCATTTGGCTCGGATGTAATTTCCAGTCAAGTTTTTTTTTCAATTTGGTGACACTTTTCGGATGAAATCTTCATTTTTACTGCATGTCACTTTTAAATGATCAAAATTTTCGATATAATGAAGATATCTATGAAATGTTAATTAGAATCCATCACTGCAACAAAGATAGACGCCTGAGTTTCACCATGAACCACTGTTACCATTGTCGGCTGAGCTGTCAAGTTCATAGGTGGAAAAGTTTATATGATGACGTCATACCTGCTGGTATTCCGACTAATCGGATTCGAGCGTTTCAACACCGATTGAAGAAATCTGTGGATTATCATATTTACCAACCCCTCCACTCGGGCAGGATATGACACAAGGTCAATTTTAACAGGTTTGAATTCAGAGTTTTCCTTCTCCTAGACTAGTTGCCTCACCAAGGCTGAAAAAGCCAGTCTGCCCTACTATTTACTGATAGCTGGAGGGAGAGTAATTGGATTCATACCTTTCCCAAGGGCTCTGTGAAATGCCATTAGTCTCGTCCAGAATTTGAAGTCGTGTCGCCGTGTCCATTTCCTACAACGATAACCATTACACCACGGGCACCTCCATAAGAAATCTGTGGATTATGCAGAAAAATAAATCTCATTTGGTCACATTACATACGAGTATCGTGATCAGCCTAAGAATATTTCAGCCGACTCTTCCGTTTAATTGAAACAGAAAGGGGTATGCATCATCTTAGTTTTATTTTATAATAGATGCACATGTTGTCTGAGTCGAAAATATGTTCAATCATTCCTGGGCTAAAACCTTCAACATTAGTAGCCGAATGGTTTTTTTGTTGGTCGACAATATTATAAGACTATAGATTATGATAACACACGTTAATCTTCTTCTTAAATCTTTCACTGCCTTTGCTTCTTTTTCTTTCTCCCTATCACTTTCTGTCCTCTCTTATATAATCTTATGCATCATTGCGTCTTTCTCTAATTTCATATTTCTCATTCTTTATTATTATTTATATTCTTTCTTCCTTTCTTTCTCTTTACTTATGTTTATTCGATGTGAAAGAATTTTGGCCGATGAATGTCCCTATCTCGAATCCATAGACCAGTAGAATTTCAAATCCAGACGCAAATGATCCAGGAATTTATTACCAAAACTAAGCTTATCCAATTCAGTCTTTTAGTGAATCCATTGAAAAATTCAGTTTTTTCAAATGGCTCGAAGACATAAGAAGTAATATGTCTTAGCTTGTGGTGCTAGCCTATGACGTGTTAGTAGAATTTTTCAAAATTTTAAATAATTTTTTTAAAGATTGATTGGCCATGAAAAAAAAAAATCGAATCCCAGTATGATTTTTAAATTCACGAGTAAGTATGGGAAGAAAAATGGATTCCTACCTTTCCCAAAGGCATTTGCACAGAATGAAAACAAACAGCTTCAGCGGAATCTTGAATCTTCTCGCCGTTTCCATTTACCATGCAAATAACTGTTATGTCACACATACACCGAATACATGCATCCTCACACATACACTCACAATATATATATATATATATATATATATATAGAGAGAGAGAGAGAGAGAAGGTAGATATTTTTGGTGGATCAGATAAGATGTTGAAAAATAAATTGAACGGTGGATAGACTAAAAACACAAACAACGGAGTCAGTTCAGAATATTTCGTTCTTATTTATTGAAAAGAACTTTTTCAACTGAAAAAATAGGTTTTTTCTAAAGTTTAGCAAAAAGAGGAAATAGATAAGAGTGAATAAATGTGAATATGAAAGAGGTTAGGATCTAAAGACAAAACACTGAAAATGGAAAAGGGGGAATAGATGTTGGATTGAGTGGTGGTGGTGGTGGTAGGGGTTGCTGGTTTTGTCTTAATTTCATTGAGTAAAAAAAAAATGGAGAGATAATATGAGGAAGTGGGAAGTCTTGAGAGGGGAGGATGGAAGGAAAGTAGAAGTGAAAATGGTGACATGCACGCTGAGGGGGTGGATGTGGAGGCACAGGAACATCCTGTCTCGTCATAAAATTTTTGACTCCATTGGAATATCTAATTGAAAAAGAAAATTAAAAATATGGAGACACAAAAAAGAAAAATATGGAAGCACTGAAGGAGAAAAAATGTTGTCTTGGTTTTTTGTTAAAATGTCTATCTGTTTTCTATTTTGATATTGTTTTTATGTAGGAAGATGTTTGCTAAATAGGAAAAAATCTGCTAAAATCCAGGTCTTTGAGGAATGTTGTTACTTATGGAAATGTCTACAGATTCTGGCAATCTGCGGTTTTTTTTGCAATGTATTGGTTTAATTAGAGTGGTTTGGAACAAATTGAAAGTGTGTTTGAGATCTAGCATGTTGATGAAAAGGGCATTTTGGTCGTCATTTAATCTAGTTTATCGTTTGTATTCACCGATTCTTTTTTCTAGATTGCGTTGGGTCACGCCGATGTAACGTTTGTCAAAATCTTTGCATAAAATAGAATATCTACCTGCGTGAGAAGTAGTTACTTTGTTGGTATCTTTGAAGATGTTAGCGAGGGTTTTGTGGATTGTGATATGGCTTGTATAATTGGTATTCCTAATTTCGTTAATTTGTTGTCGAGGAATTTGTTGTGCGTGTTAGTGGGTGGGAAGATAAGTCTATGGGTAATATGAATAGTGGGAGTGTTTTCTGTTGTTTATTTGATGATTTTATGATGATGGTTTTTTCTATTGTTTGATATGAAAAACCTTGGGTATTTTAGGCTTTTAAGGGAATGTTCGATATACTTGAATCCTTCATCTTAGTACTGAGGGCTGCATTTTCGAATAGTTCGTAAATAAGAGCCGATTATGAGTCCTGTTATATATATATATATTTATATATATATATATATATATATATATATATATATATATATAAAATGAACACATCTGTCGATCTTGATGTGAAATGTTTGAATTTGGACCGATAATTCGTTTATAGTGTTGAAGACTTGTGTAAGACCAACCACACTTTTTGGATGAACAGATAACAAAAGAAATGGTGTATCAATGTGTACTATATAAGAGGTTATCCAGCAAGGTCCACCGACGCGTTTCGACGAAATTTTCTAAGATATGAAATTTCGAATATTTCAGTTAGAAAGTATTTTATGTCATCATCAGGGTAGGAATTATGAATTTAAAATAACGGTTCGAACGATACAGAAAAATATTCAAAAAATATTTGGTCATGAAATGTTAAGGAGAAACAGTGTCTATAAAAAGTCAGTTTTCATTGGTAGCGAATGAAAGAAAGAAGAAATAAGAGAGAAAAAAGAAAAAAATTAAGAAAAACAAAATAGCGTGAAGAAAAGGAGAAATATTGTGAAGATGGAGTGTAGAAGGAAGGTGGATAGAAATATCTGTTTAATTATCGTTGTTTGCTTAAGTTGAAATCTTTCAACATTATTTTGGCTAAGCAAAGAAATATTTCATAAAATCCTGGTCTCTGTTGTATGGTGTTATTATGTGAAATAGCAGAAGATTCTATAATCCTTCGTTTCTTTTTATCATGAATGGATGCGATGATGTTTGAATGTTCTTATTATTAACGCAGTGTTTCACCTTGACTTTTTTTAAAAATACGTGTTATGACGTAATCTTTGTCAAACATTTTTCTGTATCGTCCAAACCATTATTCTAAATACATAATTCCTACTTGAAGATGACATAAAATACTTTCTACCAGAAATTTTCGTAATCTCATATCGTATGTAATTTCGTCGAAACGCCTCGGTGGACCTAAACTGATATTTAGTATTAAATTTTTTCATCTATATATATATATATTTTCTTTCTATTTTCTTCTTTTTACAACATATTAGTCTGATGAAACTTCCTATATTACTCCTATATATATATATATATATACTTTGGTAGTAAATTATTGCTAAGGCATGTTTTGTTGAACATGATAGAACTTTTTATTTATAGTTTTTGTATGTAGTTTCTCGAGTTGTCTTCTTTTTTCCGTATTTAAGGGCTAAGTTGATGTAAAACTTGTCCCATGTTTATTTTTTTCCAAAGCGCTTTCAACCATACTTTGTTCGTCTGCAGGAGTCGTCGTTTTTGGTGGCTATTGAATTTAAGTTCGACTTAGTTGTAAATTGTGAATTGTGAAAAAAAAATGTATAGATCTAAAAAAAAAAATGTAGTTCGACCGAGTTGTAGCGCTTTTTTTTTAAATTTTTGATTAAGTTTTAGCGGTCTTTTTAGATAAATATATTGAGTTGGGATAGTCGATCTAATGGGTTGGAGATATTACCTATTAAAGATGTCATATGTATGAGTGGCAACTCAAGAAACTACAATCAAAAACTATTAACAAACTGTGTTCTATCACGATCCACAAAACATGTCTAAGCAATATATATATATATATATATATATATATATATATATATGTGTGTGTGTGTGTGTGTGTGTGTGTGTGTGATGATAAATAAACAATAACTTTCAGCGTGGGTGTAGATCACAAAATTATCGCTTAATTGCAAATTGAATCGGTAATTGTTTCATACGAGGATGTGATAAGTACATGTGCAGACACAAAATATTTAATCATTTTTAATGGTTATCTGTTGCATCGTTAGTTTGACGGTTATTGTCATAGAAAATGAAATTGGCAATCTAAGTTCGAATCCTAGACTAGATTATTTGCATTTTACTTCACGCTAAATCCTTGAGAGTGGCATGATTCCATCAGTTCTCCTAGATATATGTAAAGAGTTGGTCAGGTTGTTCACTTTTTCTTTGGCAAGGTAACCAGTCAAGAAGAAGAGAAAACTCTGAATTCAAACCAGTGCTCCGCATAAAATTGACTTTATGTCACGATTTGCAAGTGCGGTTTGGATAAATACACACTCCGCGTCATTTATGTGTATAGCTGTGACGGTTTTGTTGGTTATGCTGTCTTCGGCTGCTTGTTTAAATAGCATAAAACCCCTCGATGGTTATCCTTACACACCCCATATAAATATATATATATATATATATATATATATATATATATATATATATATGGGGATGTAAGGATTTGGCATTAGCCATCCAGGGTTTTATATATATATATATATATATATATATATATATATATATATATATATATATATATATATATATATATATTATGATTTTTAAGTGAATAGTTTGTAAATAAATTTAATTGTTTGTAAATTATTTCAAGTATTGCTATTGGACATAGATAATTTTATTTATCAAGTATTTCTATTTAATTTGATATCAATCATTTGTTTGCTCGCAGTGAAATGGTTTCAAGTATTATAATTTAACACTTATAATTATATAAATAATTTGTTTGCACACTGTTAAAACGGTTTCACATATTCCTTATCTCAGCGCAACTGACCCTCAGTCACCATCTTCAAACACCTTTAAGATAGACTCGGGTTGACCATGTGTTTGCCACGAGAAGAATTTGAAGGATAGGGCCGGGACAATCCCATAGGTGGTAGGGCTTGATATGACCAGTCGCTTGATCGGATCAGCCCTCCCCGACCGACCGTCTAGCCCCGCAAAGATCGAAGTGGAATGTTGCAGATCATGTGACTACTCAGCCAACTGGATCCCTTTTCAAGCAGTAAGGGTCACCAACACAGCCAACAGATAGCCTTGTTGGGGTGGGGTTCTTATCCCTCTGCAGGGGTGCAGTCGGCGTACAACCCTAACCGACAGGGTGTGGTTGTATTGACTTACGTTTATATACTCATAAAAAAGCTTAATGAGAATTTTACTTGTATATGGATATTGAAATGAAGATTAGATACAAAAACGTTACATTTTTTTCCGTTTGAAGGACATATCATAGCAAATGCTCTGATAGAGAGGATATACTTCAATGGTAGATTGTATAATTGTGTGTATGGGTGTGTATAGTGAACCAGGGTTGTATCTGCTTACTACTAAATAGTAAGTCTCCAGATGTCTACTCCACTGATTGTAAGTCAACATATCTTACTGAAAAAAGTTTATGAAAGGAGACTAATGAAAAAAAAAGATTAACGGCATAAAATTGACAGTTGTTGGCGCCCTGGTGTAGATGAAATAAAGGCTGTCAATCAAAAGAGATTTGATAAGTTGACTAATCCAATTTCTGGTGAGTATTTCTAAACCTATTACTTATATCTGTTAATCCGTTGACCATCGAGAAGGTGATCAACTGATGAATTCAAGCAAGTTTTCACTAATACAGGCGTAACAAGGCGGACTAGTTTAAATAATACATCCATACACGGAGAGAGAACAGACGTTAAACAGGCAGGTTGGTGCCGATGTAATACTAGCGGGGATTTGTTTAGAAGATTTTGATCATATCACAAGAGAGTGGACATCAAGCAAAATCAAATATTACCGATATATTTTATATAGCTGTGTCTTCAATAGTTAGGTCAAAGCTAAGGTCAGACATTTGTTATTTGTGAATATTGTTAGTTTAATAAAATATGCATATATTCTTAATTTTGAATTTTTGGCCAAGCACACATTGTTGAAAATTTTGTTTCAATCATTTTTCTTTCAACATTTATAGCGTTTTAAAGTTAAAAGTTTTATGTTAAAATTCATTCGTGTAAATTTATTATCAAAATTGTGGCGTAATCTTTAAAATGACTATCGAGCTCTGCTATACGCTAATCTGAGACAAAATACTCCCAAGCTTTCCAGAAATGTTCTGATTCTTTCAACAGGAAAGATTCGTAATATATTTTTACGACTATTTCAGTAAAATGCTATTCTTTATAACCAAATGTTAAGGTAACAGCTCTCAAAAATGTCTAATTCTTGAGAAAAAACGTCGAAATATTTTGTGTATATGGAAATGTAATAAAAACGCCGCGATATATCTTACACACACACACACACACACACACACAAATATATATATATATATATATATATATATATATATATGTATGTGTGTATGTGTGTGTGTATTCTAAAACAGTGATCAGTATGCTACCTGTTTGAAATAAATTCATTCAATTTGCAAATATTTTGTCACCAAAGTTGATTTCTAGAATAAATATGATTTCTTGAATAAATATGATTTCTTGAATAAATATGATATGATCTGTATAAGTCCATCCTTAGTAGTACAATCCGAGTTAAACTGTGTAAATACTCCCCTATAATCTGCTTTGAGGTGTAATTATTTTTAAATTGCGAATGTGTCAAAAGTCTAATAAATATTAAATGCTTTTCAACTGTTCATAAATGGATTCTTGGTTGAATTCTAGTCCATAAACATTTACCTATTGTATTGCTTATCAAATCTTTTGACATATTTGCATTGTTCTGGAAACGGCCAATTCAGCTAACTGTGAGGGTTTCAAATATGCTTGTGTTTACTACGGCAATTGTAGATTTTTACTATTTCTTTAAAGGCACCTTGTGATATAATGTCGAAAATTATTAGTTATAGGTTGTACTCTCACTTGGTGCCACATGCTTTTGGTCCTGTTCTCGAATAAACAAAACACTTCGTAAAGGTCTTGTAAACTCTCTCTCTCTTTTTCTCTCTTTCTCTTTCTGTCTCAATTAATATAAACTTGCAGTATTTGGGGAAATTTCTGTGATTCGGGATTAAGATGTATATTTCTGTAAATGTCGCCAGAAATTTGGTGAAGTTTAGCCCTTCCAGAAAATTAATAAATACATTTGATGCAACATTAAATTCTAATTAGCCCCTTACGATGAGAATATATATTTTTAAATTCTTTTTTTCTTACACAAAAAAAAAATAAAAACGACGCTCTGTCTCAAGATGAGATGAAGTACTTTGATCAATCCTAGAAAGACAGGGAGGTTCTGATCTTCTGTATTTATTCCCTACTAAGCAAATCAGTTTAGGAAAAGTACACAGTTTATTCCTGTTTGGATAAGACACTATCATGTGCTAACATTCCGGGCGAGAATGGACCTGGGAGCGATGGCAGTGATGGGGTACTCTGCATTTCCCAAAGCTCCAGCATTACTGGAACCTCACCATCAGATCATTTAGTGTCATATTTAAGATACTCGTTAGGGGAGTCTTTACCCTTTGTAGAGATGCAGTCGGTGTATTCTACAGCTGGGCAAGTAGCTGATTCTTATAAACACTTATGCTCAAGTATTTTAATACAAAATAATTAGCACATATTTGTATTGTATTCCTGTCTAATATTATAATTATATGATTTTAAGTAATCATGTCTATAATTGTTACTCGTTTGCAAACAGTTATAAGGTTAAAAATAAACTAAATTTAATATATTTTGTCTTATACGATTAATTTTTAATCTATTTGACTCATACATGGGACCCTAACAAATATTGCCACTCCGAATCAGAGTGATTAATAACAATGAATAGGTTCCCTACACTTCCTAGTGTTCCAGTACTGAAGCCTTACCACTAGATGCAGTTTAGAGTTACGCCAAGGACATTCCTTAATGGAGTGGGTCTTACCCCTTGCCAGGTGATACTTTCAGTGTATTATGATCTCCCCGAAAGGACAGAATTCTGAACTGACTCATCAGATCTTAACATTTGGGATCCAGCGAGATATGGAGTTTTAAGTGGTACAGGGTGAAACGATAAAATTGTCGGCCTAAAGAAAACAAGACAGCTTTATTTTAAAAACATTTATCGAAAAAATTAATTCAGGTAACTTGATTATGTAGTAAAGCTGACATCTATTCAATGTAGCCGCCTTCAGCCTCAATCAGCGCCTTGATACGGATCCGGAAATGGGAGCATGCTTTTCCCACTAGCGCCGGCGGGAGCTCGGCGAATACACAGCGGATGGCGGCGATCAGGCTGCCTTTGGTGTTGTGGGAGGTCATGTTGGGGATGTTCTCGACGTATGACCAAACAAAGTAGTCCAGCGGGTTCAGGTCGGGGGAGGAGGGGGTCAGTGAGAGAAGGGTACAAAGTTGTAGCACTCCTTCTGAAGCCAGGCCTGGTTCTCTTTGGATTTGTGGGCCGACGCCGAGTCCTGCTGCCACACCCAGGGTCTCCCACCGGCCACCTGATTGCACCAGGGGATCACCACACTCTTTACCACATCCAGGTACACTTTGGTGTTGACTTTCAAGCCGACTTCGAAGATGTGAGGTGGCATGATGTGGCCCTCACTTTAAACCACACCAAAGACCATAACCGTAGCCGGAAACTTTGTTTTCATCACCCTGGGCACGTCTCTGTTATTCGTGGCAATCCATATTTGCATTTTGAGGGTGCTGGCGATAGTCCTGTTGTCATAACTTGGATCGGTAGAGAGCATGAGTTGTACAGCGGCACACATCCGATCTCGCTCGTTGAACATTGTGTCACTTTCAGACACGATAGAAGTCTCCTATCGCTCTTGGGATTTGTACACAACTGGCTAACTAGTAGATGGTCTGCAACAAAAAAACGGAAACCGGTTTTCATTAAACGGAAATGGAATCATGTCGTCTTTTCTTGGGCCACAATTTTATCGTTCCACCCTGTACTTTACTATCGTACAAAAAATTCCAACAGGCTACAAATATAGGGTACCAAGTAATTACCAAACTCATTACTCAGTGGTAATTAATCTGGGAGTGTAGTCAGGGTTGGGGAATTTTAATGAAACCATTTTGGCAGAATTCAACCAACTCATAATCTGGTTCAGGGAACCTCTTACTGGCAAACCCCAGTGATATGCAATTTTCTTAAATGGGCCATGTTAAACGCAAACAGATTCGTCCAGGGTTTGAACTCAGATCATCGATTCCATTCCATACGACGATAAACGTTACGCTAAATGCACCATAAAGAAATCATAAAGATGTATTATCAAATAATCCTACCAATATTAAAACATTTATTGAAATTATGTAAAAACATTCTACTATGTGCAAAAAAAAGATGAGCTCAGACTTTTCTGAAAATTTTATCAGCAAAATGTGTTTTAAAATCATATCTAATATGCATATATAAAAATGATTTGGCATAAATGTTTGTTTGTTTGTTTGTTTGTTTGTTTGTTTGTGTGTTTGAGTTTTATGGCATATCAACCTTTGTAGGTTATTTAATGCAAAATTCATTATAATACAAATAAGCAGTTCTATTTAAAACAGTTCAATTTAGCATAAGTAAAACAGTTCTATTTCAAACAATTCAATTTAGTATAAATATGTTTTTTGTTTACGCGTCAAAACAGTTCTATTTCAAACTATTCAGTTTAACATAAGTAAAGTTACAATATCAAAAACAGTTCTGTTTAAAAGCATTCACTTTAGCATACAAAAACAGTTCCATTTCAAATACTTCAGTTTAGCATAAGTATGCAGTTTAAATGTCAAAACAGTTCTATTTCGAGCAATTCAGTTTAGCATAAGCACATGCTTTTGTTCTATTTGATCTATAGATTGGACCCTCTAAGGTGCTACCGCTCCGAGTCAGGATGAACCTGGGATCGATGGCAATGAAGGAGTCCTCCGCATTCTCCAAAGCTGCAGCGTTTCTGGAGTCTCACCATCAGATTGTTTAGAGTCATATCAAGGACACTCGTTGTAGAGGTCTTACTCCTCTGTATAAAAGCAGTCAGTGTATTCTATAGCCCCAACCAACTGGCCAATACATATAGTTTTATCTAAAGACAGTTTCATTTCAAATAATTCAGTTTAGCATAAGTACGCAGTTTAAAAGTCAAAACATGTCTATTTCAAGCAATTCAGTTTAGCATAAGTGCGCAGTTTAAATATCAAAACAGCCTCATCTCAACCAACACAGTTTAGTTCAATTTGACCCATAAATAAAATGTTATCTGGTGCTACCACTCCAGGCCAGTGTGGATTTGGGAGCGATGTCAATGAAGGGATACTCTGCTTCCCCAAAGTTCCAGCATTACTGGAGCCTCACAATCAGATTGTTTAGTGTCATAATCAGGGCAATCTCGGGAGCGGGAATCTTACTTCTCGGCAAGATTTAGCATTAAAAGACCTACAATGGTTGATATGCTATAAAACTAAAGCATACCACCCAACCCTATACTCTGCATCTCATTTTCCTCTACATATTCTAATGAAGAAACTAGATTTAAAAAAATGACAAATTGTCGGGTGTCTAATTTACTCCTAATATGAAGTGGGTCACCTATACTACATAAATTGCAAAAGACTCAGCAAAACATATAGAAATCAGACCTGACCGATAAAATGAAACGCGGTTTCTTCCCGGCAGCGGTCGTATCGATACTGCTATATGGATGCACTACTTGGACGCTTACTAAACAGCTGGAGAAGAAGCTAGACGAAAATTACACAAGAATGTTGCTAGCAATATTGAATAAGTCCTGGCGGCAACAGCCCACAAAGCACCAACTATACGGCCACCTGCCTCCCATCACGAAAACTATCTAAGTGAGACGAACCAGACATGCAGGACACTGCTGGAGAAGCTCATAAGTGATGTACTCCTATGGACCCCCGCATATGGCCAAGCAATAGCAGGATGACCTGCTCGAACATACATACAGCAGCTATGTGAGGATACGGGATGTAGCCTTGAAGACCTGCGAGAGGCGATGAATGATAGGGAGATGTGGCGAGAGAGGGTCAGGGATATCCGTGCTGGCGGCACGACATGATGATGATGATGAAACAAAACATTATGGGAAATTCTATCGCTACAAGTTGTGTTTAGCAGCTTATGCTTCGACGTAAATATACAAAAGCCCGATTCTCCCTCGGATGGAATTATGAATTAAATCTGGGCAGGTTTCTTTCGGCTTATTTTGTCTACTGCTGATAAAGTGCAAAACTTAATAAATGGGAGAGGATCGTCTTTGGTCATTTCGTCGGAATAGCCAGTATTTCTGGCACTTCTATTACTTTTCACGAACTCTATTCTTTTAAAAAAGAAACGGATAAAATACTTTCGTTCTCTCTGGAAAAACCAGGAACGACGTTATGATCAAAATCATTTATATATACGTATAGTCTTCCACAGACAGACTGTTCCGTTGTATCACGACTCTTCAGTGTGGCTAGACACGTAGGACGCTTTAAGCTGGGATTGAAAGCCGCCCAACTTTAAGTTTAAGACTTGGTATCATATCACTCAGTCGTCAGTCAACATACGTCAGCTTGGGAATTATAAGGTATTATATAGCAGCTTTCGTTTGTTTATATTTTCTCTTAAAAAACAGCAATCGGTCACATTAAGATAATTTTTTTTTCTTGTTAAAAAGCATTAATATAAATCAATGCTCTAAAAAATTAACAGGACTTCTTCAGATCAAACAAGAAAATGGATTAAAATAATTTTTTTCACATTCACAACCAGATAAGGAAAAATACAAACAAGAAAAAACCTTATTTCACGTATATAAAAGTAACCCTTTAACTTCAAGTAACAATAAGTATCAACTTATTATGGCATGTAAAAGAACATCCACTTTCATCATACTTCAAATTTAACAGAGGTAAAATTTACAGCCACAATAATACATGTTTAAACATTCAAACAAATATGTATATCGTCAACCACAGACAGATTTTTAGAGTCTTTGGTATGACGCGACCTGGGATTGAACCCAGGTCTTCCGGATCATTGCTGAACTCTCTACCCACTAGACCAATGAGCCGGTGATGACCTTCCTTATTTTCTAAGCTATGGGTTAAATAGTATGACTGATGTCTTTCTAGAATTGCTTACGAAGATTGATATACTATTAAGCAAAGAACCTGAAACTAAGTGCAATTGCCAATAAGAACGGGTAGCGAGAGTGACAGAGAGAGAGAGAGAGAGAGAGAGAGAGAGAGAGAGAAATAGAAGGAACCTTTGCTGTCAATGAAGCAAGAAGGATAATGATTTCGATTTCTTTGTTTAATGGCATATCAACCTTCGTGTGTTATTTCATGCCTGACCCATCCTTATACAACAGTTGTACTATTCAACCGTTTGTTGGTTGGGAGAGGATAAAGTGCTTATAACTTTTCCCCCAAAGAATGTTTATTGCTTAGATTCAGATTTTTTCCAGCCTCGTTATTTGGGGTTGTAGAATACGCCGACTCCATTTCTGCTGAGAGGTAGGACACCCCCCAACGAGTGTTCTGCTTATAACATTAAACAATCTAATGGCGAGTGATTTCACCTGATAGGGCCCTATTTAGGGGTCAAATAGAACAAAATGATGCAAACTAAAGACTGATGTTAAATTGTGACATTTAAATTGCAATATTTTAAACCGTTCAATTGTGTGTAAAATTAGCTAAGGCTCTTTTAAGAATGTTATTTACAAAATGTGTTAACAATTCATATATATATATATATATATATATATATATATATATATATATATATCAGTGGCGACTCTAGCCTATTTTTTCTACTCGTGCACCCCCCCCTCTGTCAACTTCAGTTCCCAACCCGTGGTCCGTGGACCCAAAGTAAGTCATCATAGTTGCTATTGCGTGATTCTCCATTGTATAGCACAGATTGACAAACGTACCTTTCATGGTGTTTTTTTTTGTAAACAATCAAGATACTATATAATTTGTAGTCTTGTTAATACAGTAGATAAGATAATTTTTTTTCCTTTCAAAAGTATAGAAGAAAAGAGAAGATGTTCATTACTATGACGAGAAAAATAGTTTTATTAGAATAAAGAAACTGATGACAATATACACAGACACTGCTAGTAGTTTCAATTTCGCTTAAAATAAAGATTATTTGTTGAAAATGTATTCAAATAAACACATTTTTGTTACAGAATGTAATATATGCAACATTCATTAAAGAAATAGACATCTGTTAGTGAAAAAACGAATTAAAACACGCCGTTTAACCAACATTTACCATAGCGATGATGATGACGTCGGCGACGGCTCTAATCTGCTATTCCCCCCCCTCTCTCTCTCTCTCTCTCGGTCCCTCTCCCTCTTCCCAAGACAGCTGTCAGAATGTGCTAAGATTTTTGAGCACGGTGTTTGGGTTGCTCTTGCTATTGGCTACAGCCAAAAGCTGATTTCTCTAACATTACTGTTAGTATAAGGGTCTAGTGCTCGGCACGGATTTGCGCGTGTTCAACATTATAGCCGATTTTATAAGATGTTCAATGAATCTGACGGTGGCCGGACAAAGACCATCCGTTCAAAACAGCATCGTTGTATTATTCCCAGATATATTTATGAACTTTTGGCTACTTAGCTATCGAAACTTGAATAGATACGTAATTTGATTGAGATCAGACTAAGTATGTTTGCTTGAAATTAATGGATGATTTTTAATCCATTTTGAATAACATTGACCAAGTTATTGGTCGTGCCGGGCACGAGTAGCACTAGTCCCGTCTCCACCTCTGATATATATATATATATATATATATATATATATTTGATACATAAGTATAAAGAGGATTTGGTATCAAATAACCCACAATGGTTGATGTGCCCTAAAACCAAACCAATCAGATATTCTGGACTGGACTAATCAAATATAACTCATATATAGAACTTGATACCCATGGTATGGCACTGCCCTAAATTATTTTGAGTCAAATTTGACATTATGTTTTTTATTAATGAAATTTGTAAATCTCAACTAATATTAAAATCTACATCATTCTGTAGAGGATGCTATCCTTTATAACTGTATTACACCAAATTATAAAAATACTCTGAGAAACATTAAGAACAAACTTTTATCCCATTACTGGATATTCCTACTTGCATATTCTTTCACTAATCCATTTGGATGTCAGATGAAATAGGCGGAAGTAATGGACGACTCCAATATATTGTATACAAATCACAAAAATTGTCTGCCAGTGTAGAAGTTGTCTGCTTTGTAAACAAGCCAACTTCATCGCCATTAAAAAAAGGAAAAGATTTAAAAACAACTCTCTATATAAAAACTAATAGTTTTTTTGTCTGTATACAAATTGTTTGTATTCAAGACAAGTGTATCATCAAAATGTACATTTTGATGTAGTTTCTAAGGATTTCAGGCACGGTTTTAGGATATCCGGTGTTCCAATCCTAATAATCAGTAAACAACTATTTGACCCATAGATGGGACTCTTCAAGCAGCGTGAACATGGGAGTTGGTTGGTTGATTGGTTGGGTTTTATGGCGTATCAACCTTTGTATGTTATTTGACGCCAAATCAATTTTTTTTTGCAAATAGTCAGTTCTATTTCAAACAATTCAGTTTAGCATTAGTTTAGACTTTAATCGTCAAAAAAGTTTCTATTTCAACCTATTCAGTTAATTCAAACTGTTCTAATTCACCTAATTCAGTTTAGTTTAAGTACAGATTTTGTTTACACACAGTTAAAGGTCAAAACAGTTCTATTTTAAACAATTCAATTTGGCGTAAGTAGAGTTTCACTATTAAAAACAGTTTCATTTCACAATTCAGTTAAGCAAAAACTTGCAGTTTAAATATTAGCACATTTTGATTGTCAAAAACATTTCTATTTCAAGCTATTCAGTTTTGCATAAGTGTGCAGTTAGTTCTATTTAACCCATAGATAGGGCCCTATCAGGTGCTACCATTCCGGGCTAAAGTCGACCTGGGAGCAATGGCAATGAAGGTGTGCTACGCATTTCCCAAAGTTCTAGCATTGCTAGAACCTTCCCATCAGATTGTTTAGTGCCATATCCAGGACACTCATTGAGGAGGGTCTTACTCCTCTGCAGAGATGCAGTTGGTGTATTCTACAGCCCCAGCCGACAGGGCAAAAACCTGGGAGTAATGCTAAATAAGGAATACAACCCAACCCCCGAGCTAAAGAACTTGAGGCTTACCACAAGATGTAGTTTAGTAATATATCCGTGACGGGGCTTTACTCCTTCTGTAGAGGATGCAGCCAGCATAATCTAAACTCCCGTGCACAGAGTGACACTTTTTTGGAAAAATATAAATTTAACTATATTCATTTCAAAAATTATTCTGCCGCCCTTTCGGCTGAGGCTGTATAATAACCTGACCAACAAGTGTCCTGTTATGACATACAACAGCATATGCAGGTGAGGATTCTTGGAGCCTTGTGGAATACCCGTTCATTGACATTACTCCGAGGTTCACTCTGATACGATTTAGTAGTACCTGTTAGGATCTCCTCCATGCGGCACGTGGAAATATTCAATCATTTACTAAGGATTAATATTTGCTATTTAAGCCGTACAATTATAAGCAAATTAGTTGTATTATATTGGAATTATTACTAAATTGAATTACTTGTGTTAATAGTAATATTTGTAATCCTTTAACTGCGTGCAAACTAATGATAAACATTGAATAGAATTATTCGTGTTAGTTAGAAATACTTGTAATCATCTAACTTTGTGAAAACACATGATTAATATTGAATTGTATTATTAGAGTTTGATAGAAATCCTTCGAACAAGTTTACTGTATTCAAAATTGAGTCGAAAGAATAAAATAGCCGAAAAATTACTTACAAACCATATATATCTATATCTATATCTCTCTCTCTCTCTCTTTCTCTCTCACTCTCTCTCTCTCTCTATATATATATATATATATATATATTTTATTTTATTTTATTTTTTCTTTAAGAAAAACAAAAACCGGTCACAATAGGATTATAAATTTATTTCCATCCTTTTATGGGTATTGATATAAATCAATAACACCAAAAATAATAGGAATTCTTCAGATCTAATGGATTAGATAAAAAATAAAAATATTGCTCTCTGATGTTAGTTACATTGAGCTCTTTACCAGGAAAATTTAAATGTTCATAGTTGAATGAGTTTTTGTCCTGACGGAATTATTTCCGACTCCGGTTTAACTGGACTGAATAATACACACACACACACACACACACACACACACACACACACACACACACACATATATATATATATATATATAAACTGGATTTGGTATCAAATAACCCCCAATATTTGATATGTCATAAAACACCAACCATCAAACCGATTAGATATTCTGCCCAAACATTAATTGGATAGTACACACATGAAACTCTAGTCCCCTTCGAAGTAATCTTCTCCGGCTGCAATGTACTTGTTGTACCGTTCCAACGACTTCTGGAAGGCCCTATGGAAGTCCTCTTGTAGGAATGTCTCAATGACCTTCGTCACAGCCTCTTTTATCTCCTCGATTGTATCATATCGACAGCCTCTGAGCTTAGGGAATAACCAAAAGTCACAAGGAGCAAGGTCTGGACTATAGTGACGGTGAGGAACTGTCTTGATATCCATCTTGGTCAAATAGTCTGTGACAAGGATGGAGTTGTAGACTGGTGTATTGTCCGGGTGGAAATGCCACTGACCCAGTTTGAAGAGTGCTGGCCTCTTCCGACGGAATATCTTCCCGAATTCCCTTAAAACCTCAACATAGTAACCCTAACCCTAACCCTTTGGCCAATCAACTCTGACTTCCTTACTTCTACCACACCTTTCATCATCCCTCACAGACTCCCTGCCTTCCTTGAATCTCTTATGCCACTCAAAAAATGATGCTCGCTTCATGCAAGATTCTACAAAAGCAGTTTGAAGCATTACATACGTTTCTGTGGCATTTTTTCCAAATTTAAAACAGGATTTTATTGCATATCGTTCTTCTAAAGTGTTGCATTTTTGAAATTCACTAGCTGTGACAATCAGACTTTAGTAGGTTGTATTCCAATTGCTGCTGTAGCTGTTCCTTTAAGCTAAAATCATAAAAAATTGTCAGTCATCTCATAAGATGTATAGCAATAACATTGGGAATTTCCAAGAGTCTACGACAATTTCAAATGCCAG
Source organism: Sepioteuthis lessoniana (assembly GCA_963585895.1). NCBI lineage: Eukaryota > Metazoa > Mollusca > Cephalopoda > Myopsida > Loliginidae > Sepioteuthis > Sepioteuthis lessoniana. The sequence goes on along the minus strand of OY757916.1, from coordinate 104,258,965 downwards.
TACAAAAAAAAAGTCTCGAAACTTATTGAAGGCACCACGTATATTGTGGAAACATTTAAAAAAAGTAAAGTTGGTGACCTTAGTCGAGGGTGCACCGAAGGCTCCTTTTTCAATAGCTACTACATAGATGTATAGGGGATACTCTACTCCATTGCCGACATTTCTCCCATTTTACCCTTGATCCTTACCTTATAATGCTGAGTGTTAAGCAAGGCGGCATCGAGTACCATTTTTGTGTTTTTATGATTCGATCAAGGATTGAACGCCGGTCTCCCGGACAATTGACGAACATTCTACTCATTTGGCCAATGGAAACATAGACATTGGTGTGAACAATTTATTTTTGAAAATCTCATCAGATTTTTATATTCTAGCTCTGAATAACGTTTATTATCGTGAGAGAATCAGCGACCCGAGTTCAAATCCTGGACGGGACTTTTCGCGTTTCAATTTGCGGTAATGCATAATTAGCAGGGCAAACTGAGTTTTTTTTTTTTTTTACTTCGTACCGTAACAATTTCAAGAGAAAGAAAACTATGGATTCCCACCAGCTTTACTCCACTAAAAAATTGACTTTGCGTCCCTTCTTGCATATAGCAGGGTTGGTAATATACATTGTACAGGGCTGTTACAGACATGGGATTTATAAAATATAATTTTGATCGGTTACCCGGCATAGACTGGAACTTTATAATAAATAAATATAGCGTTGCACCGCACGATATAGTGAGAACATTTGGCACCAAAAATGCTCAGAAAAAATCTTCCGAAAATCAGGTGTTTAGTTTCTATAAAAGTTTGGTTGCTATTTATGATAACTGAATTTATTAATGAAAAAAGAATTTTTGAAGAAATATTGGTTAAAATGAACTTGTTTCATTCGTGATTATTCAAATTCATCCACGCAGCAATAATTTGATTTCAAACATTCCCATAAGAAATAATATCTTAAAAATAAGATTTTAAATTTATACATAAATTATTGAAATGCTTTTTTAAAAAATTTTAATAGCCATGCAGAAATAAACAGAGATACTGCATTTTGTAGTTTTAGTCTGAATTCTTTGCATAATGGTATATCAACCTTCGTGGCTTATTTAATGCCAAAACCAGCCTTGTTCAAAGAGAGCAGCTTCTAGCTCGAAATATCCGTACAGCTGCTTTTCTTCCTATTTTTTCATCCTAGTTTTTATTGTGTTTCTTATGATGACAACGCTGTTACTGTCTTTTATTGTTCTTTTAAATATAGTCCTCGAATCCTTGTATTGATGCATCCACGCAATCTTCTATGTTGATGAGTCCTGTTGTTATCATTATTATTATTATTAGTAGTAGTAGTAGTAGTAGGAGGAGTATAATCTTACTTAGTTTTTCATTCAAGCGTTATTTGGTGGTCTTTCACTAGATTCTAAATAAAAGAAAGTCACCTGAGGTCTCCGAGACACTTCTCAGTATTTAATTGCTTATGTTAAAACAAAAATTGATTAAACGCAACAGAATAGCAAGTGTAGGTTATGCAGAGAAAGATATGAAACAGTTAATTACAAATAAGCGAATACAGTAAACTAGCTCAAAAGAAGTACAATACAAAGCATAAATGGGTGGGAAAGGTGATCCACATGGAATTGTACAGGAGATTAAAATTTGATCATAATAAGAAATGAGATTATAGACAAATTAGTGTTCTTCCTAGAAAATAAGACATAAAATTATCTGGGATTTTGAGATAAAAACGATCCCCAAATTTCAGCTAGAAGACCAAACTTAGTGATAGTTATCATCATCATCATGTCGTGCCGCTACCACAGATATCCCTGACCCTCTCTCGCTTTTTCTCCATACCATCCATCGCCTCTGGCTCGTCTTCAGGGCTACATCCCGTATCCTCACATAGCTGCTGTATGTATGTTCGAGCTGATCGTTCTGCTTTTGCCCGGCCATATGTGGGGGTCCTTAGGTGTACATCACTTATGAGCGCGTCCCTGCTTCTCCAGCAGTGTCCTGCATGTCTGGTTCGTCTAATTTGGATAGTTTTCGTGAAGGGGAGCAGGTGGCCGTTTAGTTGGTGCCTCGTGGGGTGTTGCCACCAGGACTTATTCAATATTGCTCGTAACATTCTTGTGTAATTACCGTCTAGCTTCTTCTCCAGCCGTTTAGTTAGCGCCCAAGTAGTGCATCCATACAGCAGTATAGCTACGGCTGCTGCCTGGAAGAATCTGCGTTTCATTTTATCGGTCAGGTATGATTTCCATATGATCGATAGCCGATCGATAGCTGTCCATGCCTTCGTTAGCCGTGTGTCGATGTCTTTTTCGGTTGATGAGACACTGCTTCCTAGGTAGGTGAATTTGTCTACCAGTTTCAGAGAGGTTCCGTCTCGTGTGGAGATGTCGCCTGTTTGATTATAACACATATATTCAGTTTTGTGTGTCTTGACATGGAGAAAAAATGCCTGCGGTGGCTCGTTCCAAACTATGCAGTCGTGTTTCGGCTTGGTTGGGTGTATTTGCCAGTATCGCTATGTCATCGGCGTAGTCGGCGTCGGTAATTGTTTTTGCTGGGTACCTTCTGCTTCTTTTCTTTGTCAGCTCGAAGCCGTTTTCACTGATTTTATTAATCGATGTTCTAAGAACGTAGTCTATACAGATGATAAAGAGCGTGTCCCTTGTAGTACCCCTGCTACAATGTCGAAGTATTCTGTGTCTCAATCTGGTGATCGTACTTTCACTTTGGTGTTTCTATAGAGAATCGTTATTGCTGCTACGGTTTATTTTGGTAGGCCGTATGCTAGTAGGATTTGTTCCATCTTCCTTCTATGAATGGAATCGAAGGTCTTGGTAAAGTCGACAAATAGTAATGTCACCTATTTGGTGGAAAGAAAGAAAGAAAGAAAGAAAGAATTGTCCTCAAGAGGATTTTGAGATAAAGACGATCCCCAAATTTCAGCTAGAACACCAAACTTAGTGGTAGGAAAGAAAGAAAGAAAGAAAGAAAGAAAGAAAGAAAGAAAGAAAGAAAGAATTGTCCTCAAGAGGATTTTGAGATAAAAAATGATCCCCAAATTTTAGCTAGAAGACCAAACTTAGTGGTAGTAAAGAAAGAAAGAAAGAAAGAAAGAAATGCCCTCAAGAGGATTTTGAGATAAAGACGATCCCCAAATTTCAGCTAGAACACCAAACTTAGTGGTAGGAAAGAAAGAAAGAAAGAAAGAAAGAAAGAAAGAAAGAAAGAAAGAATTGCCATCTAAAGGATTTTATCGTCATGGCGGACCGTAGAGTGAAAATAAAAGAAAGTGAAAAGATAGATAAATACTTAAACGTTGTCTAAGGACAAATAAAACTGTGGAATATAAGAGAGACAATAATACGAATAGGCGTTATTGCGCTTGTAAAGGTCAACAAAGGTTGAGAAAAAGAAAGGAATAATTGAAAATCAAAGACATAAATATAAAATTTCAAATCTGAATTCGAAAAGAAATATTGAAAAAATATCTACAATGATTGAAAAAATATTTACAATGACTTGAAATTCCTTTAATTATTTTGAAAGTTTCAGTTCGATCAACTTTTATTCTTCTTTCTAGAAGAGAAATCTTAATAACTGTAATCATTCCCAATAACTTTTTTTTTTTTGCTTTTATAATTATTTTTGTCACTCTTCTTTCAAATCTCAATATTACATTTGAATTTCCTTGTTTCGACACTTATTCCTCGACCTTAGTAAAATATTCTTAGCAAGGTCTTATTAGAATTTTATTAATTTTTAAAAAAACATTAAAATTACTTTTCAGCCCAGTAAATTGTGGCAATAGAAAAATGGTCTACTGTATATCCGCAGTAGGGTTACTCCACCCTGCCAACGAATATTCTGGATATGACACTAATCTTTTGGATGATGAAGCTCTAGTCCTGGGGCTTTGGATCTGTTATACTCTTTCATTGGCATTACTCCCAGGTCCACTCAGGGTCATATTTAAGCGTCAAATGTAACTGTTTCATCATTTACTATACTTGAAACCATTCAACTATGTGCAAGCAAATGACTGATATTAAATTAGATCATCAGTATCAGGTGGCAATACTTGAAACCATAAGCCTGTGTGCAAATAGAACGATTAGTGATAGCAATACTTGTAGACATTTAACTAATTGCAAGTAAATGAGCCCTGTTCAAACTATTTAATTACAAATCAAAGATATAAAATGATTTGGCATTGAATAACCTACATGAGTTTATATACAAGAAAAACACATTCAACTGGCCATAAACAAAAACATATTCGGCATAAAATAGCGCAAGGGTTCACTTACCATATAAAAAAGTAAAGTTAGCGACCATAGTCGAGGGTGACCCGAAGGCTCCCTTTTCGATAGCTACTACACCAAGGTGTAGGGGAGGGCGCTACTCCATTCCCTGGATTGCTCCACTTTACCCTTGAACCGTACCTTATATTGCTGAGTGTTAAGCAAGGTGGTATCAAGTTCCATTTTTAAAGTCTTTGGTATGACTCGACCTGGGATTGAACCTAGGTCTCCCGGGCCATTGGCGAACACTCTAACCGCTGGGCCAATGTCCCGGTTACCATATAATCTACCCAAACAACCCCAAATTAACATTTTCTTGCGTGGAAGGCACCAACTGCATCTCCAAAGAGTGGTAAGACTTCCCTATCGAGTGTCCTAGATATGACACTAAACAATGGTGAGGCTCTATAATGCTGGAGCTTTGAGGAATGCGGACTACCCCTTTAATGTCATCGCTCCCAGGTTCACTCTGGCCTGGAGGGGTAACACCCAATAAAGTCCTATCTATGGTCAAATATAACTAAACTGTCTACTAATGCTCAACTGAATTGCTTGAAATAGAAATATTTAGATATTTAACCCTGTTTAAACAAAAAACTCTACTTATGATGAAGTGAATTGCTTGAAACAGAATTGTTTACAGGTATAAAAATTGATTTGGTATTAAGTAACCTACAATGGTTGATATGCCATAAAACCAAACCAAACCAAACCAAATCATATATGTTCATTATCATATTTACCAACCCCTCCGCTTGGACAGGATATGACACAAAGTCAATGTTTTTTAAGCGGAGTTTAACAAGTTTGAATTCAGAGTGTTCCTTCTCCTAGAGTATTCGCCTCACCAAGGCTGAAGAACCTAGTCTGCCCTACTATTTACCCATAGCTGGAGGAAGAATAACTGGATTCATACCTTTTCCAAGGGTATTAGTGCTATGTGAAATGCAATCAGTTTCATTCAGGATTTGAACTCGCATCGCAGTGTCCATTTCCTACGACGAAAACCATTACACCACGGGCACCTCCACAAATGTGCGATGTGTGTTAATTGTACGATTATATTCATATTTTTTATGCAATGGTTTTGCATACGCTCCAATCGAATAACAAAATTTTGACATATCAATTTCATCCAGGGACAGATTTAATTCTGTTTGGTTTCTTTGATTGATGATCTCTCAACCTTTGCGGGTTATCTAATGCCAAAGCTATCCTTGTAGAAGAACGGCTATGATAATATTCAACCCATTTCTGGGGGCCCATAGAGAGGACCGTATCAGGTTCTTCTACCCCAGGTCAGAGTGAACTTACGAATAACGGCAATGGAGGTGTACAGCACACTCTCCAGATTTCAAAATGCATTGTTGCTTCCAACAAAGGACACCCCTTTTTTATGGATGGAATCTCACCCTTCTGCAGAGAATGCACGTGACGTATTCTATGTCAACAATGTACACATTGTACAGGAACGTATTTTTCTTATGCCCAGTTGGCTGGGGCTGTAGAATACACTAACTGCACCTCTGCTGAGGAGTAAGACCCCCCAATGAGTGTCCTGGATATGACACTAAACTGCCTGATGGTGAGGTCCCAGTAATGATGGGGCTTTGGGGAATACCGATCACCCTTTCATTGCTATTGCTCCGAGGCCCTATCTATGGGTTAAATAGAACTCTGAATTGTTGGACTAAACTGAATAGCTTGAAATAGAAATGTTTTTGACAATTAAACCAAACTTACATTTAAACTGCGTGCTTAAGCTAAACTGAATTATTTGAAAGAACTGTTTTTTTGACATTGTAACTGTATTTACACTAAACTGAATTGTTTTATATAACTGCTTGAATAGTTTGAAAATAGAAATGTTTTTGACAATTAAACAGTATACTCATGCTAAACTGAATTGTTTTCATAAAAATGGATTTGGCGTTAAATAACCTACAAAGGTTGATATGCCATAAAACCCACAAACCAACCAACCAACCAACCAACGTATTTTTCTAACGGATAAAATATAAAAATCCCTTTACTTTACTTAGCAAGGCTTAAGAAATATCTACTTTGTTAATGATTTGACCGTTGACTTTTTATTCAAAATAATAATTGAAATGTGAAGTAACAGATAGATTAGTTTTTATTATGTTCGTTTGTTAATCCGTTTGCACTTAATCACACTGTTTCAATTGTCGATGTTTTTTTTTAAACGCCAATTGTTCTGATGCAGTAAACATCGACTGAAAAAGTCATTTAAAAGTTATTATAAACTTTAATGACAAAATCACCCCGTAATGGATTAGACTTACCCGTAGTTTTCAGACATACGTCTCGGAAGAGATTTCTATACGCTAAGCTTAACAATAAGCTATAAAAGATCGTTGGCTTTTAAAAGGATCGATTATATCACCTGATGGACTGTGGTTGGACCGAGTTTAGACGTTGAATAGAGCCGTTCGCCTTACCTAAGGGCAAATGCCCTTGAGAAAGCCATAAATTCTTCTCTTCTTCACCAGCTATGGATAAAAAGTTGGATGACTGGAGACTGGACTCTGTTGTTTGACAATAGGTCAAATTGTTTAGTTTGGTTTAATTTCATGGCTTGTTAACCCTTTGTGGGTTATTTAATACTAGATCATATATATATATATATATATATATATATATATATATATATATATATATATATATATTGTCGTTCATATTAATTCTTTCCCTCCCACGAAGATATTTCCCAGTCGGCTGTGGCTGTAGAATACACCGATTGCATCTCTGCAGACGGATAAGACACCACGCAACGAATTTCCAGGATATGACTCAAAACAATCTAATGGTGAGGTTCTTGCGATGTTGGAGCTTTGGGAATTGCAAAGCACCCCTTCATCGCCATTGCTCCCAGGTCCACTCTGGTCCGGAGTGGTAGCAACTGATAAGGATCTCATATCTGGGCTAAATAGAACTAAACTGCATATTTATGGTAAACTGAATTGTTTGAATTAGAACTGTTTAACTAAATTGAATATCTTGAAATAGAAATTTTTTTGACAAATAAACTAGGTACTTACATTTAAACTGCATACTTTTGCTAAACTGAATTGTTTGAAATGGAATTGTTTTGGGCATTGAAACTGTACTTACGCTAAACTGAATTGTTTAATATAGAACTGTTTTGACATTTAACTGTGTGTAAACAAAATCTATACTTTTACTAAACTGAATTAACTGAATTAGAACTGTTTGAATAAACTGAAGAGCTTGAACTAGAAATGTTTTGACAATTATGCTGGGAACTCTTGCTAAACTGAATTGTTTGAAATAGAACTAATTATTTGTTTAAAATGGATTTGGCGTTAAATAACATACAAAGGTTGATATGCCATAAAAAACAAACAACCAATTAACCCACAATGATAATAGAAAAAATCATTATTATTTATCAATTTAGATGTCCATTGGTTGAATGCCTCTCCGAAAATATAAAAAGCCGTAAGTTGTTTGGTCATACCATATCAAAATTTTCAAGAAGGCTCACTCTCCACCTTTCAATTCGAGCTCCTTATATCAACATTAAAAAAAAACATAATTTTCTTAATGCAACATACTGAAATATTTTAGTTAATAATACACAAATATTCCATACGGACTATAATACCCAAAATTAAAAATCCTAGAAGCTTCGTATATAAAATTTAGACAACCTACAATTAACTTCGGAACTAGTGGTAATTTACTAAGCTTTTTGCTTAGATGTGGCACAAGGCCATATGAAAGGGGCACCCAATGAGACTCGAACTCACTCGGGTAGTAATTTACGAAGGTCTTTACTTCGATTTAGCACAAGGCCAAATGAATGGGGCACCCAATGAGACTCGAACTCACTCGTGTAGGTTTGCTAGTCGAGCTTGCTAACCATTACACCACCAGAGGCGCCTAACTTCGGAACTAGTGTCAATATTTTAAAGTGTTCAAAATAGAACAATCCATATTACAAAAGATAAAACCAATTTTATTCTACTTCACGTAATAGAAATAAACTGCCACCACCGCTAAACATCACTTTTGTGATAAAAACAAAAATAGAATCATAATTCATTTTAGATATTAAACAGCATTAATTTAGAAACAAACATACACATTACTTTGATAAGTTTCTGATAAGAACCGTAAGTAATCAGTATACGGCAAATGGCTCCTTTGGAGAAACGATTTACAAATTTTAAGATGTTCACTAAAAAAAACAAAACAAAAAAAAAAAGGCAAGGACTCTTGAAAAAATTTAAAAAATTAAAAATAACAACGATACCATTTTATTTAACCATACCTGTTCATGCAGATATATATATATATATATATATATATATATATATATATATATATATATATATCTGTCTGTGGGGGTGATTTGTAAGCAAATAGCTTTTAGGTAACGCTATTTTTAAACGAGCCAGGGCTCATTTATTTACTCACAAATAAAAGATTTTAAGTATTACTATCAAACACTGATAATTCTTTTTTGCACACAATTAGAAGGTTTCAAGTATTGCTATTGAATAATAAAAATTATATTTAGTATTAATAATGATTTTTAATAAACCATAATAAAAGATTTTAAGTATTGCTATGTAACACTAACAGTTCTTTTTAACATTATTCATTTGTTTGCCAACATTTAATTGATTTCAGCATTGCTATGAGATAAAAATAGTTTAATTGAATATCAATAATTTGTTCGTACACAGTTAAATGATTTCAGGACTCTAGCCTCACCATCAGATGGTTCAGCTTCATATCCAGGACATATGCTGTATGAGGTCTTACTCCTCTGCAGAGATGCAGTCTGTATATTCTACAACCCCTGACAATTGGGCTTCAATTGGTCTAGCAGTATGCGTTACTTGGTCAGTTTTTAGGCGGAGTAAAGCTAGATTGAATTCAATTTATCTGTTGATTTTAACGATGTTGCAACTCGTTTCGGGTTATTCTCTGCCTAGAAATTTAGAAAATAACACAAAAAAATCTTCATTTATTTTTACATTTTTGTGATTGTTTCTTAAGAGATTTCGCATCCAGTTTAAAAAAACCAAGTCTTCCTATCTATAATAAATAATTTGCACACAGTTCTATGGTTTTAAATCCCCTGAAATGATTTTTATTATTATATAAGTCGGCCGACCGTAGTCGAGGGCAATCCGAAGGTTACTTCTTCAATAGCTACTACATCCGGGTATTGGGGTGGCCGCTACGCCTTTTCCTGGATTGCTCCACTTACCCTGGGTCCGTATCTTATAATGCTGAGTGTTAAGCAAGGTGGCATCAAGCATCATTTTTTAGTCTTTGGTACAAATTAACCTGGGATTGAACCACGATTTTCTGGGCCATTGGTGGACTCTCTGACCATTATGCCAATTTGTTTGCGCACAGTTATATGGTTTCAAGTAGCTATTAATAATCCTTAGTAAACTATTTTAATTTCAAGTAATTATACTTTATACAAATACTTTATTGTAATATGGTTTCGAGTATTCCAATTCAATATTAATTATTTTCAAACAATTCGATTTGACCCATAGATAAAAGTCTACAATGTATTACCCGTCAGAGTCAGGGTGAACCTGGGAGTAATGACAATAAAGGCGCGACCCAAACAGAATTGGAATCTCATCACAAGATACAGTTTAGTGTTATATCCTGAACACATTTTTATGGGGTGGAAGGGGGCAGTATTACCTTTGGGGTGTGTATTACTTTTAGGTGGGCTTATTACCTTTTGGGAGGAATGGATTACTTTTTGGGGGATGTATTAATTTTTTGGTGTGGAAGGGTGTATTACCTTTTAAAGGGGATGTATTACCTTTTGTGGGATGAATTAATTTTTGAAGGGATGAATTACTTTTTAAGGGATGTATTACCTTCTGTTGGGAGTATATTACTTATGGTGGGAGGTGTATTACATTTTGGGGGGAATGTATTACCTTTTGGGGGGAATGTATTACCTTTGGGGGGAATGTATTACATTTTGGGGGGAATGTATTACCTCTGTAAAAGACGCCAATAGGTCAGTTTAAATTAAGATTTTCAATCTTAACCAGTTTATGGTTACCTGACCAAAGGTAAGAGACCTAATCTGCACTTCTGTTTACCCACAGCATTAACTTGAACTGAAATGCAAAAAGGTTTCGACGAACATTCGAACTCGGGTCGTTGAATGCATTCCCAACGACTATGATTGTTATATTAAGCGTGCTTTTTTTAATTATCAGTCAATTTGGAGATGGTACACTTGTATCATATAACTGAATCCAACCTGTCGCATGTTATATGGAGATGGTTTGCTAGTTGATTGATTTCACATGTCAACCATTGTTAGGAAATGTAAAGCCAAAGTAAGCTTTTTAAACAATTTTATGGTTTCAAGTAACTATTATTTAATACTAATCATTTATTTGGTCTTGTGGGTAGAGTGTTCGCCAATGTCCGGGAGACCTTGGGTTCAATCCCAGGTCGCGTCATACCAAATACTCAAAAAATGGTAATTGATACCTTCTTACTTAACACACAGCAATATAAGGTACGTATCAAGGGTAAAGTGGAGCAATCCAGGGAAAGAAGTAGCGCCGTCCCCTACACCTTGGTGTAGTAGCTATTGAAAAGGCAGCCTTCTAGTCGTCCTCGACTACGGTCGCCAACTTTTATATAGTTTCAAGTCTTCTGATTTCATATTTATAGTTTTAAAAAAAATCTATTTAACCTATTGATGGGACCTTAACTAGAATTATTTCCGAGTTAGTTCAGATTTGGGACTAATAACAAGAGAATGGTACCCGACACTCCCGGGAGATTCAGACGTGGAGCTTCACCACTAAGTGCTTAGGATACCCCTTTTAGGTTGAAATCTTACAACTCTGCAGGAGATACTGACAGGAATGGCAACTAAGGGAAGATATGGGCGACACCAAGTAACACCAATTATCTTGGGAAAGTGTCCATGCCGCATTGGCTAAAGTGCTAGCTTACGGTCTCTGAGTAAGCGAGATCGAACCCCAGTCTCGCTATTTCTTTCGCTTTCTGACAACTAACCTTGGGAAACGTATGGGGCCTCTTATCTCCCATCTATGCGTTAAATGGTATCCCAGATGTTCTTCTACAAGGATATCTTTGACATTAAATAACCTTTGATGGTTGATATGCCATTAAATAAAGGAAACAAACAAACAATTATTTTAAGAGAAGCAATTAAAATAAATTGTTCTACGTGAAACATTAATGACAAATTAAGTGTTTGGAAACATCTCTTCTCAAAGAAAAAACTGGTTTTATGGCATATCAACCATTGTAGGTTATTTAATGCCAAATCCATTTTATGCATATAAGCATTTCTATTTCAAACAATTCAGTTTAATATAAGTACAGTTTAAATGTCAAAAACAGTTCTATATCAAAAAATTAGTTTAACATAAGTTTATTGTTTAGTTCTATGTGACCTATCGATATGACCCAAGCAGGTGCTGCCACTCTGGGCCTGAGTGCACCTGAGAGCGAAGACAATGAAGGGAAACTCTGCATTTCCCTAACCTCTACCATTTCTGGAACCTCACCATCAGATTGTTTAGTGTCATGATCAGGACCCTCATCAGGGGAATTTTACCCCTCTGCAAAGATGCAGTCGTGGTATTCTACAGCCGTAGCCGACTGGGCCACCAGGACACTCGTTGGGCGGTGTCTTAACATTCTGTAGAGATGCAGTCATTGTATTTTGCTGCTCTAACCGACTGGGTCATGAAAAAAATTGGATCTCCTAAAGAATAGTTCCCGCCTAATTCTTGTTACCAGATCAATCGGTATTTGTGTCGTAACCTTAAAGTACACAGAAATTCTAGTCGTGAAATTCCTATTTCTTCATAATTATTTCATATAATTATCACTATCAGTTTATTGTATTACGAACGTCGATAGATCAAATAAAAGAAAATTCTCTTACACAAAAATAAACTAGAAGAAAACAATACTCAGCAGAAACTATTACATACACAGAATAAACAAATGGCCATGCCTGTCATAAATATAACACAGTGTCATACTCCACTACGTTGATATTCATTTGCGAATTAGATTTAAAACTGCTTTATTCTCAAGTTACAACATCTTTAGTGTATTGATCAAGTCAACTTTTCGCAATGACGTGCCACATGCACACATACACACACATACACACACATACACACACACACACACACACATACATACATATATATATATATATATATATATATATATAGATATGTGAAACTAAAATTATCAACATACTTGTGTGTGTGTGTGTGTGTGTGTGTGTGTGTAAGAGAGCGAGAGAGAGACAGTTTACTAACCTCTCCACACGCGCAAGATGTGAAAATGTGAAACAAGGTAAATTTTCTAAATGGAGTTTAACTGGTTGGAATTCATTCAAGACAGATTGTCATACATATTTTAAAGAAAACAACCTGCCCTACAATTTATCTATGGTGTGAAGGAGAATACTTGGATGCATACATTCTCCAAGGTGGTTAGTTTTATATGGAATGTAAACAACCCCTATGAACATAACACCACGATCAACTCTCTCTCTTTATATATATATATATATATATATATATGTGTGTGTGAATGTGCGTGTGTGTGCCTATAATTTTACAATTAATAACATATTTGCAAACAATATAGATGCAGCAGCAAGCATAGGCCTCTATGTTAATGCACACAAAACGGAATATATGTGCTATAACCAAACGGGGGACATCTCCACTCTAGAAGGAACCCCACTTAAACTAGTAGACAAATTCACGTACCTAGGAAGCAGCGTCGAATCAACCGAAAAGGACATCGAAACGAGGTTAACGAAAGCATGGACAGCTATCAATAGGCTATCGATTATATGGAAATCAGACCTAACCGATAAAATGAAACGCATTTTCTTCCAGGCAGCGGTCACATCGATACTGCTATATGGATGCACTACATGGACGCTAACAAAACGACTGGAGAAGAAGCTAGATGGCAATTACACAAGAATGCTGCGTGCAATCCTGAACAAGTCCTGGCAGCAACACCCGACAAGACACCAACTGTACGGCCACCTGCCCCCTATCACGAAAACTAATCAAGTTAGACGAACCAGACATGCAGGACACTGCTGGAGAAGCAGAGATGAACTCATAAGAGATGTACTCTTATGGATCCCCACACATGGCCGCGCAAAAGCAGGACGACCAGCTCGAACGTACATTCAGCAGCTATGTGAGGATACAGGATGTTGTCCTGAAGACCTACCTAGGGCGATGAACGATAGGGAGGAGTGGCGAGAGAGGGTCAGAGATATCCGTGCTACCAGCGCGATATGATGATGTATATAATCTCATATGTTGTTAATTTTATATATAGTGTTCGCCAATGGCCCTAGATCCCAGGTCGAACATATCAAAGACGCAAAAAATCGTACTTGATGCCTCCTTGCTTAACACTTAACATTAGAAGGTAGAAATAATGGTAAAGTGAAGCCATCCAAGGAAAGGAGTGGATCCGCCCCCTTCACCTCGGTGAAGTAGATAATGAAAAGGGAGCCTTCGACTACGATTGCTAACTTTACTATATGTGTACTATATGTGATCATTTTTTAATAAATGTATTAGACTGCCAAATACGCTCTCAGGTTTTTTGTTGATTTTTTGTGTCCATTTTTGCATCTAAGAGTCTCTTTCCTGTAAAGGCACATTATCATTTTTATAATTCAAACCTCTTCGAAAATAAAACAAATGCCCTAAATTTGTATTTTTCGAAATTCCCCACAACTATCAGTTCTCATATTGTCCCCATACTGTTTAGTTGTTTTACACTCAGATACCATTTATTGTGCTGTAATGTTTTCATTTAGCTTTTTCTGTTGCCACCGATATGACCTAATGATCTTATAATCTCAGAAAGCTGTTTTATACTTAATCCGATTAACCCCGATACTGACAATAGCTTACTCTAAAATTCAACAATAATCACACAAAACGATGATATACCAGACGGAGGGTGACAAAAGAGCTAGATTCTTACACCTGCAGTTTTGTGTTGGTGAAACGATGCCGCTGGATGTCACTAAAACGCTAAAAGGCTTTGTTGAAGGAAAAAAAAATATTAGTACAATTATGTCAGCCACCTCGATTCATACGATAACTGAGTCGATACCGCATTGGACCTTCAGATGCAATAACTGGAAGGGGCCCTGGAACAGTTTATTTAGTAAAACTTAGGGGAACATTTTTAAAATATCTTATAAGGGAACGAATTTGAAAATATCTTTATAAAAAAATGATGCTAAAATTACTTCTACAAAAATCGCAGTCACCTCGTACTGGGCTGTAGAATACACCGACTGCATCTTTGCAGAGAAGTAATACCTTCCCCTAATGAGTATCTTGGATACGACACGTGACTATCAAATGATGAGGCTCCTGTCTTAGAGCTTTGGGGAATGTTGAGTGCCCCTTCACTGCCATTACTCTCAGGTCCACTTTGGCCTAGGGTCCCATCTATGGGTTAAATAGATTCGTTTAATGGTTGTCTAAATATCTGAGACGAAGCTTGATGATTTTTATCATTATGTGTTTTAAGACTATTGTCTTCATATTCATTGTTTCGACCTTCTTCAGGTGTTTGTCGAACTCAGGAACCTTCACGGAACTTCGTCCTTTATTGAATCCATGGGGGTCGCCTGTTCTGATTCCGTTAGCCATAAACGGCTAGAAGAACATCGGAAGGCAGTAGTACGAGGTGAGATTGAAAAGTCAGGTATGGCGGACCATATATGGAAGGAAAAGGGAAACCATCTGCCCTCATGAGATAAAGTTGAAATAATTGATAGGGCTGAACATTGGAGGATTAGATGCCTTAAGGAATCAGCACATATGTTGGGCTACAATGACCTGCTGAGTAGACCAAGTATAGAGTTGAATACAATATAGGAACCGATAATTAAAAAGGCTAGATGAAAAAAAATCTGAAAATGACCACAAGTAAAAATCATACATAATAGTTGTAATCCTAATCAAGTAAGAACATTAAGTTTATAAGTCCCAAAAAATCACTCTGAATTGTCCAACAGGACACAGCGTAACGGTTATAGGCGTTGGTTCCCTAAGCTTCTAAGGAGACAATCATCTAGAGGCTGCAGGTTCTATCCTGACTGCTATATAGTAATAATACAGGAATGCATAACACTTGTACTCGGTTATGGCTAACGGAATCAGAACAGGCGACTCCCGGCCGAAACGTTGCGGTAATAACAATGAAGACAATAGTCCTAAAATACTTAATGATGAAGATTCGTTTAATTATTTACTAAACTTGAAACTATCTAACTATGAGAATAATTAATTAATATTAAATTGAGTTATTAGTATTTGATAGCAATGCTTGTAAATATTTATCTGTGTGTGATCAATAAATGGCAATACTTGAAATCATCTAAATACGTGCAAACAAATGATTGATTTTGAATATAATTATTAGTGTTAAAGATTGCTAAATGAAATCATTCAACAGTGTGCAAAAAATTAGCTTTGGGTCGTTTAAAATGTTACGAAGCCAGGAGTGGTAGCACCTAATACAGTCCTATCTATAGGTGAAATAGAAGTTAACTGTGTGATGCTAAACTGAATTGCTCGAAATAGAACTGTTTTTGGCATTTAAACTGCGTACTTCATTAAAACTGCGTACTTACGCTGAAGTGAATTGTTAGTAATAGAACTGTTTTTGACTGTGAAAATGTACTTACGCTAAACTTAATTGTTTGAAATAAAACAGATTTTATATTTAACTGTGTGAAAACAAAAAAAACTATACTTATCTTAAACTGAATTGCTTGAAACAAAACTGTTTGACTAAACTGAACAGCTTGAAAAAGAAATGGATTTGGCATTAAATAACCTACAAAGGTTGATATGCCATAAAACATAAACAAACATATATAACTTTGGTAATTTTCCGGGTAATGATAAGAAAAATAAAACGATTCAATTCAAAATTTTGCTTATCAAAACTAAAGCATGAGACTGGCAAAATAGTAAGTTCAACTTCAGTCATTACTATTTTCTCTTACATTGAGGGGTTTCTCTGTACCGTACAGTTTAACGTACTCAACTGCAACATCGAAGAAAACGAGTTCGAACTCCATTCACACAATAACGTTCACTTTCGGACTAATACCCAAGGGAAATCTATGAAGCTCCTTATCCTCCAGGTATTATTTAAACAGTGCCACCACTGTTCTTTTAAAAACATAGAGATGACATTGAATAACCAGCAAAGGTTGTTATGCCATTAAAAAAAGAAAACCGCCGAAACCAAATCAAACCAAACCTTTACATTGATGGAGACGCTAGTGGTGTAACGGTTATCAACACAAAAAATTTGACACGGTGACCCAAATTCGAATTCAGGCTGCGTAGATTTTAAATTTTCACATGGGAAATTATATTATTATTTTTATTTTGGGTGCTTATGACGTTCTTCGATTTTCTAGTCTACACGAATCCTCTGTGATTTTCTGCTAAACTTTTAAAAAAATTTTTAATCGCAATTCAAGTATTAATCGTTAATCCACGAATAAACAACTGCTCAAAATCTAATACAGTGAAAACTAACGTTCTACTGTATAACAAAAGTATATAGAATTTAAATATCATCATCATCATCATTATGTCCCACCATCAGCGTAGATATACCTGACATTCTCTCTCGCAACCCCACCCTATCGTCCATTGCTTCTGGCAGGTCTTCAGGAATACATCCTGTGTCGGCACAGAGCTGCTGTATGTAGGATCGAGCTGGTCGTCCTAGCTTTGGTCGGCAATGTGAAGAGGTCCACCGGAGTATCTTACTTATGATATCGTCCCTACTTCTTCAGCAGTGTCCTGCATGTCTGGTTCGTCTAATTTTGATAGTTTTCGTAAAGGGTGGCAGATAGCCGTACAGCTGCTGCTTTGTGGGCTGCTGCGGCATCATATAATCTGTCTAATGGTACGGATTTTAGGGTATATGAAAACAGTCATTTGAATGTATTATTCCTCTTGGAAAATTTTACTTAACTAGAAATATGAAATGATAGCTTCCTGTATAGAAGGACACAGGAATTCCTTTTCTTGCAATTTAAAACTGTCGGAGATTTTGAAATAAAACGGGTCACCAAATCCTGGCAAAAAGACCAGACATAAAGGGCTCGCCAACTAGTGAATTTTGCTTTTTCAACGGACAACTGAGTAAATTTTAAAAAGCAAAAGGGTGAGCAAATACTTGTACCTTCTAGGAGAATTAAAAAACTTTGAAACTTGAGGGTGACGGTGGTCCCTATTGTAGTTGGCGCACTTGGAACGGTCTACAAAGGTTTTCAAAAAAGAACTGAAAATCAAAGGAAGAATCAAGACTCCACACAACAGGGTTGTTTTAATCAACCAAAATACTGAGAAGAGTCCTGGTGTCTTGAGGAGACTTGCTGTCACTCAAACTCCAGTAAAAGACCATCAGCTAATGCTGTTATGAAAACCTCAAAGATCAAAAAGAATGTGATGTATTCTAGAGGATTTTGTTATTCCAGTAAAGAATAGGGATTATGAAAGAAGGCTGGCTAAATATCTGAACCTTGCTCGAGACCTATAGAAGTCGTAGAACGTGAAGGTAACGGTGAGACCAATTCCTGATGGTGCTCTTGGAATAGTCCTCAAAGGCATGGAAAAGAGATAGGAGAACTGGGGAGCAGAGAAATAATTGAGACTATCTAAACCACAGCATTGTTAACTCATTGAGAACATTTAGAAGGGTCTTGGAGACATATGGGGACTTACCGTAACTCAGACTCGAGTGAAAAACAATTGGTTGAAACTGTTGTTAAACATTTGCCTACAGAGTGAAATTGAATGAAGGTGAAAATAGAGACAAGTACTAAGACCTTGCTGGAGAAAGTGGTGGTCATACTAATAGTAATTGGTGCGTTCGGTGCAGTCATCAAAAGGGATTGAAACAGGGACTGGGGGACTTAGAAATGAGAGGACAAGTGGAGACCATCCAAACTACTGCATTATTTATATCGCTGAATGTTACCCAAGGAGGGATCAAGTAACATCTTTAAAGTATGATCTGACCCGGAATTGAACCCAGGTCTCCTTGACCATTGGCAAACACTCTACCTATCCGGCCAATGAGCCGGTTTTAAGATAATAATAATAATAATAATAATAATAATACTTTAAGACTAGACATAACTGGGAACTGAGCAAGAGGTTTAAATTTGACCATACGAAAAAATGGTATATGTAAAACTCAGTATCTGTCCTGAAGAAATTATTTGTATTTGATTGAAATACTTGATGCCATGTAACCATGAAATATTTGTATTAGGAATATGTCATACTGGAATAAAGTGTGACACTAACGTTTGGATGCCGATCGCCAGGAAACGGAAATGGCAAATCTCCAGATAATATAACTAGAGGGGTGCAGGCATCAGTCGTTGGACTTCTTTGAGAAACAGACTTCAGTGAGAGATATACTTGAGTACTAACTTGGCTGGTACACTCTTGATTCCAAGCGATTCTGTTATTATTTCTAGACAAGACTGTAGTGTTACGGATAGTAACAATCTTTCGTTTGTCTTATTTTCTTTTTATGCACAGGTGAGCATTAAAAAATAATATTTACATGGTTTGGTTTCTTTGTTTAATGGCATGTCAACCTTTATGGGTTATTTAATGCTAAAGCCATCCCTCTAGAAAAACAGTAATTGTACTATTTAACCCATAGCTGGGAGAATAAGGAGATTCAGACCTTTCTCTAGATATTAGTCCGATAGTGAACTTAATAGGGCAACTAGGGTTTGAACTCATTAATTTCGATGTCTCTTTGCAGTACGTTAGCCACTGCATCATAAGGAATCCTCCTAATAGTTACTTGACTCAATAAATGTCTTCTAAAGATTGTTATTATCAGTTACTTTAAACCCTATAACTTCTCAAGGATTCTGAGATAGAAACGAATCACCTAATCTCGACCAGACGACCAGACTGAGTGATAGTCAACAACAACAGCAACAACAACTAAAGGGAAACTGCCGAATAGTGAACTTTTTCGTTCCGCCTAACCACTGGGTAAAACTAAAAAAAAAAGCGAAAAGAGAGATACTTACCTTGACCTTTCTAAAGAATTGAAAAAACAATGGATCATGAAAGTGACGGTGATAACATTTGTGATTGGTGCACTCGGTACAGTCAGCAAGGGATTGAACAGGGAACAGGGAATGGAGGACTTGGAAATAAGAACACGAGGGGAGACCATCCAAAATACAGTATCATAAAGATCGGCCAGAATATTGAGAAGAGTCCTGAATACCTGAGGAGACTTGCTGTCATTCAAACTCCAGTGAGAAACCATCAACTAACGCTGCTGTGAAAAACTCACAAAGGAGTAAAATAATGACAATAAAAAGTAAAGTAGGTGACCATACTCGAGGATTACCCGAAAGCTCCCTTTTCATTAGCTACTACACTGAGGTGTAGGGGG
Source organism: Sepioteuthis lessoniana (assembly GCA_963585895.1). Lineage (NCBI taxonomy): Eukaryota > Metazoa > Mollusca > Cephalopoda > Myopsida > Loliginidae > Sepioteuthis > Sepioteuthis lessoniana. The sequence continues at coordinate 104,239,091 of OY757916.1, read as the reverse complement.
TGTGCTATTCCTTTACTTGAATAATGATGATAATAATAATAATAACACGAGTTCAAATCCTGGACGAGACTGATTGCATTTCACATAGCACTAATACCCTTGGGAAAGGAATGAATCCAATTATTCTCCCTCCAGCTATGGGTAAATAGTAGGACAGACTGTTTTCTTCAGCTCTGGTTAGGCAACTAGTCCAGGAGAAGGAAAACTCTGAATTCAAACCGGTTAAACTCTGCTTAAAAATTGACCTTGTGTCATATCCTGCCCGAGTGGAGGGGTTGGTAAATATGGATAATAATAATAATAATAAAGATCGTCCAGACCACAGCCTTACTGTGATCAGCTGGTATATACAGTAAGTATTTAGAGAACTAAGGAGAATTCTTGTCATTCAGTGATCAATGAAAACCACCTGTTATTAAATAGTAAAATGTAACAAGAACAGCAACAATAATAACAACTATAATGGTAATAATATATATATATATATATGTAGGAAAAAACACCCAAACAAAAGAGCAGCTGTACGGTCCAATACCTCCATTCCCACTAACCATCCAAGTAAGATGAACAAAATACAACGTTTTTCCAAGGAACCTTACTGTTGGCTGACCAATAAAGGTTTACTTACATCATCTCTGTGCGGACACTGGATGTAGTTTGGAAGACCTGCTCAGAGTGATGCCCGATAGGGACAAATTGCAAGAGAGAGAGAGAGAGAGAGAGAGAGAGAGAGATCTGCGCCGTCAGCATGACTTGATATATATATTATCATCATTATGTCATGCAGCAAGCACTTATTTCCCTGATCCCCTCTCGCCATTCGTCTCTCTCATTTTTCACTTCCGGCAGGTCCTTCAGACTACATCATGTGTCCGTGCAAACAAAGATTATCATGACTCTCACCAAGGAACGACCGTTACTAAAACATTTTTCTTTAATTTGAAATTTGAATGAAGAAAGAAAGAAAAAAAACTTTGGGCGAGACAAATAATAAAATAGGGGGAAACCTTCATTCCTTCTGCTCGCCTGTGTTCAATCTTAATTAGGAATGGCTTCAGTAAAAATCTTTACTGTACAATGACATGTCACTTTTTTACAAATAGAAAGTTTTCACTTCACAATTTATATATTTCGAATAAAAACCTGCCTGACATAATCAACTATGTTCAAATAATTTATTTTATTTTCTTATTTATTCATTTATCTTTTTATTTCTAAATTATTCATCTATCTTCCAGATCACGAGCAAAGAAACAAAGAAGTTATTGGGTAATGTGTCAACAGCTGCTTATCAATTCAGTCCTCTTCTTCAAAAGGTAATCTAACCCTGGGAACGTGACGATTGAATATATTTTCTTCCGATCACAAACTGAGGTTTCCTTATCCTCGCCCAGATGGTCGTATCTCATTTTTTAAAATCCCAAATATACTTGTTAAATTCCGGTTGATTTATACAATTAAGTGATGATGTCTAGACGAGCAGAGTGCTGTTTAAGGATCTAGAAGAAATCCTCTGAAGATGGCCTATGATGGGTCTGAAAGAACTCGGGAACAAATTAACAATGGAAAATGTATTAGCTAATTCCGGCCGGATTATATAACATCCATTCGGTAACTTGAACGAATCAAAATAAAAATATGTAGACAAAATAGGTCTATACTATCTAACCAAATATGATTATATATATATATATATATATGAAATTGGAATGAAGAAAAATCATTGTATATCCACTTCCACTTATCAAGCTTACGAAGGCACGATATATACATATATATATATATATACACACACACACACACATATATATATATGTGTGTGTGTGTGTATATTTATATATATATAAGTTGGCTAACCATAGCCGAGTGTGATCTGATGGCTCCTTTTTCAATAGCTACTCCTTCCCTGGATTGCTCCTCTTATCCTTGATCTGTACCTTATAATGCAGAGTGGTAAGCAAGGAGGCGTCAAATACCATTTTTGAGTCTTTGGTATAACTCGAACTGGTATTGAACCCCGTTATCCCGGGCCTGCGGTGAACACTCCAACCATTAAGCCTATGGTCCGGTATATATATATATTGTAATGGTTACCTTTGTAGAGATGAGCCGCACATGGGTTGTTTAGCGCTGACTTTTCAGTCGAGTTCATCCTAATCCAGTTCAATGGTATTTAAGTCGGCAAATTGTCCCAGCCAGGACATCAGTTGAAGGACTTATTGTTCCTCATTGCTTTTAATATACCTATGGTAGAGTTTCTTAGTATACTTATAGTCATTATATTGCATTAGTAAAAATTCTGGATCCACAAGCCACGTTCTAGATAGGATAGCGAGTTGCTGCAGTATGTTGTCATAGACGTTCTAATTCAATTTGCTCTTCACATAGTGGAAGTCCTCGACTTTGCATTGGATAAAAGCCCCCAACTGCATAAGAGAACCTTTGAGTACTACAGGTGGTTGTTGCTCTTAAACCAACACTTCGTCGCATATAGACCCTCCAATTTGAGCCAAAGATTTCGACCTTTGATTCATCAGTCCAAAAGACTTTATTACTTTGCTCAGTCTTTGTGCACCTTTGACATTGCTTTGCTTTCTCAACTGGGTTTCTTGTCAACAATTCTCCCATATAGGCCAGCTTTACAGAGTCGTTTTCTCACTGTGAATGTTGGCACATTTTTTCGATGTTGGTTCTGTTGAGCAGCGATGTTTAGAGCAGTCAGCCTTCTGTCACGCAAGCTGATCACTCTTGTGAAATTGTCTCCTGCTCTTATTGCTTTTGGTCTATCAACCCTAATTTTGGTCTTGTTTGGTCCTGATATCTCCTAACAGTTTTATTTTCATTTCTAATACTAAAGAAGAAAAACGTCTTCAAATCAGTTTTTCAAAAGATATCTGGTTATACTCAACTCAAAGTTACTGAAGAAGCTTTGTATTTAGTATGATATATAAAAACATTGTGGGGCTTAACTTTTTCATTAAAAATAGCACTTTTAGGATTAGAAATAAGTTTTTGAGGATGATCAAATACTTTTAACTGGTAGTATATATATATATATATATATTAACTGATTGAGATACAGTTATAGATAGATATAGATAGATCGATAGAAGGACAATGACCCATCTCAATACTGATAGTATTGGCCCACCAGAAAACATTGCTGTCTGGTATTAAAAATTACAATTTCGTATTAAGGATCCTCTTAAGATCGTAGACCTATTAAAATTAACATTCAGTTTCAAATTCGACTGTAAATGACATCGCTCCCAGATCCACTATAGCCCGGAGTGGTTGTACCAGATAAGGTCGTATCTATGGGTCAAATAGAACTGGTTGACATTTAAACTCTACTTGTGGTAAACTGAATTGTTTGAAATAGAACTGTTTTTACATTTACATAGTGTATTTATACTAATCTGAATTGTTTTAAATAGTACTGTTAATATGTATAAAAAATGGATTTAGCAGTATATAACCTACAATATGCTATAAAACCAAACAAAACTAAACCAATATAATATAAATCCTGTTTTAATGTATTTTTTCTACGTCTTCTTAATATTCATAAAATATCAGCCAAATACACACCGACCAATTTTTTTTTTTTTTTTTTTTTTGCTAAAAGTTACTTTTTTCTGAACAAAATACACCTGGATTTTATTTTTCTTAATGCAATATTATTCAGCGAAAACTGTCGTTGTCAGACATTATTAATTATTAGTGTCTAGAACATTGAATTTCCGCATATATTTATGAAATTTCATTTTTACTTACAATTTGAGCAATGTAGATTTTGCTGATGAAAAATTCCTAATGATATCCGTTTTCATTTTACATTCAACCAGAATTGTTTTTTTAAAAACCTCGCATCATTATTTTTTTGTTTTGTTTTTCGAAGAAAATCCCTTAAAAATATATTCAAAGGTGTATTTAATCATGGACCACACGGTAGAAATATTATTTGAATATATAGAATATATGTCGATTTTTTTTATTTTTATTCTGTTTCTTAAACTTTATGCCCTTGCGAAACACTGGGAGGTCTAGCTGAAGTTATGGTCTCTTCTATACTCTGCAGAACCCCAACAACCTACAAGAATAAAGAAAAAAAACACTTATGGGAATCCCCTTTGCCAGTCTTTTTTGTGTTGTTTCTCTCCTTTCTGTCATTTAACCCCCGTCGTTCGTTCTCACACCCGATCCACAAAAATTAACGCTTGTTAAGTTAAAGAATATCCCCCATTCGAACACAACCCCTAAAGACTCATAAAAGATTTGCTAATAATGCAAACTCAGTCACTACATTCTTTTCGCCATTTGCCGTTATTTCCTCTACTCCCTACCGTCTCGTTCTCGCTCCTGCTGGGATCTGATATGATGAATCTTCCCCCGGGGGTATGATCTAATTTTGCTTCTTTTCCTTGTGGTCTCTTTGGATTGACGAAAGCTCAAATACAAATTAAGCATCATTATACATCCTTAGGGGGTAAATTATCATTTAATAACGTAGCCTTATTTGAGATATAGTCTTTTTTCTTTTTATCCTTATATTTTTGTTACTTATTTTGTCTCTTTTTTCTGCTTCTAATCTTCAATAACTTGTTTTTTCTTTTTAAGCTTTTTTTTTTTAGCTGGGTCTTTCTTTTATATATATATATATATATCTATGTTTTTTTTTCGAGTTTTCTATTCTTGCTTAGTTATTTATCTAATTCTTATTTGTTTATTTCTTTCTTTAATTCTCTTTTTTTCCGCATTTTTTTTTTTTACTTTGTCATTATGAGACTCGGCTTTATTTCGGGACGCTATCTTTTTTTTTTTTTTTTGCTTTTTCTTCTTGCCGTTCGTTCTTCATTTTTGTCTAACTTGGCCGCCCTTTCTCTTTTATTATCATCATCTCATCTTTTCACAACAATTTCGTTACATCCTCCTATTAACTTCTATTACTTACTTCTGTTTTCTTGTCATTTGCCTTTCTTGATCTAATATCACTTTTCATTAAGACACCGCCGATAACGAACATCAGAACCAGTGTTATCATCATCATCAGCTGCAGCAGTAGCAGCATCACAATCATCAACACGACTCTTATTTTCCCATCTCCATCACTACCGCCATCACTAAGAATGTCATCGACGATAGTAGTGGACTACAACCACTACTGCCAACAACGACAACAACAACAACAACATCTCTACCATCCTCCTTCTCATTGTGTCCAAAAGCACCGTCATCATCACGATAACTAATGATAATAGTCATCAGCACTACTAACAATATCTTTCCACCATCACGACTATCAGTACCAGCAGCAACATCAATACCGCAACATCACCACTGCCTCTACCACCACCGTTTTTGATTATTTTATCTCCATAGGCTTCGCCGTCATCAATTTGACGAACATTAATAATGTTATAGCAATTACCACTTCGACCACGTCACAATATTAATAATAATAATATTAATATTAATAATAATAAGTAAGAAAAGTTGGTGATCATAGTCAAGGGTGACCCGAAGGTTCCCTTTTCATTAGCTACTACACCGAAGTGTAGTGGGAGGTGCTACTCCTATCCCTGGATTGCTTCACTTCACTTTTGATCCCTACCTTATAATGCTAAGTGTCAAGCAAGGCGGCATCAACAAATATTTTTGTCTTTGGAATAACTCGATTTAGGATTGAACCCAGGTCTCCCGGGTGATTGGCGAACACTCTACTCACTAGAACAATGGGCTGGTTAATAATAATAATAATAATAATAATAATAATAATAATCTTGCTAATAAAAATACTGATAATAATAATAATAAAGCTACTACTATTACTACTACTAAAATAATAATAATAATAATGATAATAATAAGAAGAATGAAATTTAACCATTTAACCAAATTGTATATGCACAAATCCGTCCTAGAGAATGAGACGCATAAAATTATTTGAATGATGTAATCCCGACCAGACGACCAGACCTAGTGCTAAATAACAAAACAAAAAAAAAAGAAAAGAAAGGAAAAGAAAAGAAAAAACAGAACCTGCTTTAAAGGGGACTTTATCATCCTGACAGACTTCAAACTGAAAACCAAAGAAAACAAAAAGAGAGACAAGTACTTGGACCTCACCGGAGAACAAATTACTGTGGGCCATGAGATTAACAACTGTTATTGGCGCACTTGGAACGGTCCCCAAAGACTTGGTAATGGGGCTGGAAGAGTTGGAAATCGACGGACCAGAAGAGACCAACCAAACTACAGCATTAATACCGACCAGTGTACTGACATGAGTCCTCTGACTATGGTGAAAGACGATCAGCTAACGATGGGGTGAGACACTCACACACAAAAAAAACAACTCCTATGGGACTTTGATATACACACGGATCACCTAATCTTAGCCAGAAGACCAGACCTTATAATAATCAACAAAAAAAGAGAACTTGCAAAATTGTCGACTTTGCTGTCCAGGCTGACCACAGAATAAAACTGAAAGAATGTGAAAAGAAGGCTAAGTACCTCGACCTTGCTAGAGAATTGAAATAACTATGGAACATGCAGGTGACAATTATACCAATTGTAATTAGTGCATTTGGAATAGTAACTAAAGGATTTCTAAAGGGACTAGAAGGCTTGGAAGTTGGTGGACGAGTGGAAACCATCCAAATTACTACATTATTGAGAACGACAAGAATACTGAGAAGAGTTCTGGAGACTTAAGGAGACTTGCTGTCACTCAAACTCCAGAGAAAGGCCATCAGCTAACGCTGATGTGAAAAACTCAAATGAGTAAATAATAATAATAATAATAATAATAAGACGAGGAAGAAGAAGAAGAATGAAATTTGACCATTTAACACCGGTCAGAAGACGAGACCAGAAGATAATTAGCTAAAAAGTAAATTTGCTGTTTTGAGGGTTTTGCCGTTTTAGCAGTACACAGAGTGAAAAAAAACATCAAAAGATTGAAAAATTATTGGACTTTGCTTGAGAACTTACAAAATGCTGCGGGACAAGAGAGTGAAGGTGATACTAATTAAAAAGGATGCGCTTATAACGACCTCAAAAAAGCTTGGAAAAAGACTGGAAGAATTGAAAATCAGAGAAAGAATCGAGACCATACATTGTTGAGATCGGCTAGAATACAGAGAAGCGTACTGCAAACTTGAAGAGACGTGCTGTCACTCAGACTCCATTGATGGATTTCCAGCTGATGCTGTCGTGAAAAAACTCATCAAGAATAATGATGATAATAATTACAAAAGTCACTACCTACACCTCCAATTATAATTTTCCACTTTTATTATCGTTATTACGATCACATACTTTAAAATTATTATAATTACCTACATAGATACGTGGTATATTCAATAAGTTTCCAGACATTTTTTGTACAGGCATTTAAAATTGGCGTAGACACTTGAACATTCAGTATGTTATTACTATACATCTTATAAGATGACTGGCCTATTTTTAGGATTTCAGCTTTAACTGAACAGCTACAGCATGAATTGGAATACATCCTACTGAAACCTGACTGTCACAGCTGGTGAATTTCAAAAATGCAATCTGACACTTTAGAAGAACGATATGCAATAAAATACTGTTTTAAACTTGGAAAAAATGCCACAGAAACGTATGAACTGCTTCAGACTGCTTTTGGGGTATCTTACATAAATTGAGCATCAGTTTTCGAGTGGCATAAAAGATTTAAGGAAGGCAGGGAGTCCATGAGGGATGATGAGATGTGTGGGAGGAATAAGGAAGTCAATATACCAGAGTTGATTGGCCATAGGGTTATAGTTAGGCTTAGGGTTACTATGTTGTGGTTTTAAGGGAATTCAGGAAGAGATTCCTTTGGAAGAGGCCAGCACTCTTCAGATCGGGTCAGTGGCATTTCCACCAGGACAATGCACCAGTCCACAACTCCATACTTGTCACAGACTATTTGACCAAGATGGGCATCAAGACAATTCCTCAGCTTCCCTATAGTCCAGACCTTGCTCTGTGTGACTTTTGGTTATTCCCTAAGCTCAGAGGCTGTCGTTATGAGACAATTGAGGAGATGAAAGAAGCTGTGACGAAGGTCATTGACACACTCACACCAGAGGACTTCCATGGGGCATTTCAGAAGTTGTTGGAACGTTACAACAAGTGAATTGCACCCGGAGGAGATTACTTCGAAGGGGACTTGAGTTTCATGTGTTTATTGTCTATAAAAGTGCCCATACGAAAAAAGTCTGGAAACATATTTAATGATTCTCGTATATTGTCCCAAAAACATATTCCTCCATTGACAGGATGGGACACTATGTCAATTTCTTTATTCCGAATAAAACTGGTTTAAATTAAGTGTTTTTTCTTCAACGCTTTTTGCATAACTGATGCGGACCCTATTTAGGACCACGAAAAAATAACTCGGAACACGGTATAAGTTTAAGGATATAATGAAGTAACAAGATACCGAGAAAAGTGGTGGCGTAAGCTAGGCTTACTTGTCAGTCGAATATTCAGTCTCTACGACCGGCTGACCATCCATCCGAACCACGAGAGTACTTGGCTCTCGATTAATATAGCATTTGAAAGAGTCCATCAATGGGTAGGTAACGGTCCAGTAACACTAACCAATACTAATAAACACTGTATGCCTTACTATTTGCCCATAGTTGGGGCAGGGGGAAAGATAAAATCATACCTTTTCCACGGGCTTAGCGGTAAGTGAAACGCAAGTAGCCACCTCCAGGATTTTAACTCAGATCGCTGGTTCCATTCCTTAGGACGTCAACCGTTACGCTAAGAACTAAAACCATTAAAAATGTAGATATTTTGTGTCTACGCTGTAGATGTATTTATTACATCTTCCATTAGATGATCATTGTTGGTTTAGGGAATACACGACCGCCCTAAAATAAGCACACCTAAATTAATTTTTAGTAATTACTTCATATCAAACATAAAGCATTTTATGATTTCTAGTGTAAAGTTATACAATCAAAGCGGATATTATTAAGCACCATTTATTAACTAGCACTACTGCATTAAAAACCTGTAAAAATAAATATGAATATGTTATCATCGAAGAACACTGCAACGCTTGACAAAATCAGCTATGCAATGTTCGGGAGAACCAACATCAGAAAATCAAAACAAAAGACGTCGGTACAAACGCTCGGCTGCCACCAGCCAGTTATTCATTGGGTAACTTTTCTGTCATCTCTCAGTGGAATGGAGGTTTCTGCTCAGAAAAAAAAAATCTATGAGCCACTCTTTTGCAGGTCAATTTCTTTTCTGATTACAACTCGGCAAACTATAGTGCGGCGAGCAGCCTGGGACCCGAGAGATGGCGATCCACACCCAGTCGGTATGAAGCGCGAGGAAACTCTGAAACGCCTCTGACACGTGGATACCGATCGTCTGGACTAGGTGTAGGGATGAAAAACCAATCGTTCCGTCTAGTAACTGGTTACCTCTACAGATTCCAGACATAATTCAAGCACTGCATACCATTTAAATAGTTTGGTTTGGTTTAGTTTTATGGCATATCAACCATTGTTAGTTATTTAATGCCAAACCCTCTTTATTCATATATATATTAAATATATATGATTTGGTTTGGTAGGGGGTTTATGGCATATCAACCATTGTAGGTTATTTAATGTCAAATCCTCTTTATACATATTAAATATATATGATCTGGTTTGGTTGGGGGTTTATGGCATATCAACCATTGCAGGTTATTTAATGCAAAATCATTTTTATGCATATATATTAAATATATATGATTCGTAAACACATCTTTTAGAAATCATTTTATAACTAACCCGAACTCTTTTTTTTTTTTTTTTTGGCACAAAGTTAAATGGTTTCAAGTATCGTTATATAACAGTCATAATTTAACATGAGTCATTTGTTTGCATACAGTTTGTAGGTTATTTTTAAATGAGTTTGAATTAATTTGTTTACACGCTCGCATTGATATTGCTTCTACAGATTTTAATGCTTTTAATTATTGCAATCAAAAACTACTAATTCTATTCTATATTAACCAATTGTCTGCACATCGTGAAGTAGTTACAAATATTGCTATTTCACACCAATCGCTCCATTCAGCTCAATTGATTCATTTGCTCACTGTCAATTGGTTACAAGAATTGTAATGAACAATAATTATTCAATTAATGTACACTGTTAAAGATTTCAAGTAATATGTTTTAGCACGAATAATTCTATTTTTTCTATGTTTTCTTTTTTTATTCACTGGGTGTATGAATTTATACGTAGAACAAATGTCAGCGAATAAGGTGACTCCGAAAATTCTGGCGGGCTAATTCAGTTTTTGTCTTTTTCACATCGAAACCCTTAAAATAAATTTGCATCTGTTTTATCTGATTCTTAAATTTCTAAGCTTTAAATGATCTTCTAAGATAAAATATTTTTCCTACCAATATTGGATAATTTCTATAGCACAATAATTGGAATTTAAGATGCCAAAAACAGTTTTTCTTATTTTTAATTAAATTATTCCTTTTTCTATTACGTTCTAATGTAGAAGTAAACAACCGCCAATTAATTAGTTTATAAAACCAACATTTTCTTCCCCCATTATTCGAGGGACGAGAGGTTTTGGTGCGGGGTGAAGGAGCATGTCCAAAGATCAGTGTATTTCAAGTGTTCTCAGGTGGGTTAAACTAGGGAAGAAATAAAAGCGTAAGTGGCAGTGAATAAAGGAGCGTTTTATAATCCAGTTTGCTTAAGCGAACTCAATAATAACATTATTAGACTACGTATTGTTCAGTCAGCAATATTATCAATACCATGGTCATTGACATTGAGGCTTATTATAGGTGGGTCACAGAAACATGAGAAATATTCGATAACAGTTCCATTCGTCTTTTTACAAAAAATGTACTCCTTTAAATGTTGATATTGTGAGATGTCTCAATGATATATAAACTACTACCCTTGTAAAAAAAAAACAAAAAAAAAAACATGGGATTAGTAGTTTTAGAGACTGCTCACCTCGTTAAATAATCCATCACAACCGTTTTAATATACTCTTTTGTTAATATAATAATATAAGCGTCTTTTCACTGATTTTTTTCTTTTTGTATCAATGCTTAGATTTTTTTTTTATTTCGAGATGTTTACTTTCTTTTTTTATTCAGTTTTTATGTATTTCAGCAAGATATCAACTTTATTTGTATATTAATATGAATTTCGAGAAATAACCACTTTGATAGGGAATATTGTTTCAAACAATGGGTTTAGGGCTGTTATGAAAGCTTAAGAGAAGCAATTAAGTGTTATTCGAATTCCATAAACTTTTCCTCAACATTAGGTTATTAAGTAATATTTTCTTCTTCATGGATTGAAAAAGAAATGAGACTGTGAATTTAATCTAATCTAGTTTGTTTAAGGTTGGTTAGTTATTTAAGTTTTATGGCATATCAACCTTTGTAGGTTATTTAACGCCAAAATAGTTCTATTTCAAACAATTCAGTTTAGCATAAGTACGCAGTTTAAATGTGAAAAACATTTCTATTTCAAGCTATTCAGTTTAGTCAAGCAGTTATACAGTTAAAAGTCAAAACAGTTCTATATTAAACAATTCAGTTTAGTGTAAGTAAAGTTTCAATGTCAAAAAACAGTTCCATTTCAAACAATTCAGTTTAGCATAAGCACGCAGTTTAAATATAAGTACAGTTTCAGTTTAGTATAAGCACGCAGTTTAAATGTAAGTACGGTTTAATTGTCGCAAACATTTCTATTTCAAGCTATTCAATTTAATTAAAAAATTCAGTTTAGCACAAGTATGCTGTTCGTTCTATTTAACCCATAGGTAGGGCTTTATCAGGTGCGACCACGCCGGGTCAGAGTGGACCTGGGAGCAGTGGCAATTAATGGGTGCTCCGCATTCCCCAAAGGTCCAGCATTACTGGAACCTCACGATCAGATTGTTTAGTGTCAAAACAGGACACTCATTGGGTTGGGGGTCTTACAGAGGTGTAGTCAGTGTATTCTACAGCCCCAGCCGACTGGGCAAAGTTTGTTTAAGGAATAATTTATAAGGTCAGAATTTTTAACTATTAAATAAAATATTTTGCATTTTTTAATTTGTTTATTTAATGGTAAAAAAAAGAGAATATCCTCTAAATGTACTCATTCTAATTTTTTTTTTCAAAGGTAGCAGCAGCATTTACCTCCTTTTCGTACGGTTTGTAAGATGATCAGTGCTGAAATGAAATAAATAAAATGTCCATCATTAAAAGAAAGTAAACATTAAAATTATTCAACTGGAATAAAGTTATTAAATAAACATAGAATTAACAAAAATAAAATTATTAAATAAAAAAGAATTATCATCGAAAAATAAAAATATTATTTCGTTAATGATGCTGTTCCGGATAGAAAATCTATACCGCTAAAAGCTTAAAATTCTTTAAAGGACAAGCATTATTCGGCTATCTGTGTAGTAATTATGGATTCACCAGTTTAAAGAAAAAACGTACAAAAGCAAAACCATGATATTCACCGATCCAACTCTTGATTGAATCTGCTTTTATCACGAATGAAAAATAGTAAGACATTAGACTGAAAAAGCTACCCTTAGCACTTGTCTAAGTTCACTTGTACCACAGTGGTTACAGTTTAAAATCTGGGAAGAAATTCTACTGTACCTTGTGGATAAACTTAACAATAATTTTCGTAACCAGTTTGGTTTGGTTTTATGGCATATCAAACATTGTAGGTTATCTACTGGCAAATTCATTTTTATACATATGAACAGTTCTAGTTTAACAATTAAATTTAGCTTAAGTACACTGTTTAGTTCTATTTAACTCATAGATGTACCCTATCAAGTGCTACTACTCCGAGCAAGATGGTCTTGTGAGCAATGGCAATAAAGGGGTACTCTCCATTCCTCAAAGCCCCAGTATTACATGAACCTCACTATCAGATTGTTTAGTGTCATATCTAAGACACTCGTTGGGGGAGTCTTACTCATCTGCAAAGATGCAGTCGGTGTATTTTGCAGCCCCAACCGACTGGGCCAATCATTTTGAGATAGGTCACGTAAATTTATATCCAATCAATCATGAAATGGAGAATGTTGTGAAAAATTTCTAATTTTGAAAATCATTATCATAAGACATACAAAATATGTCATTCTAACTAACACTAACAATATCATCCTGATTTAAATGATAAGTATTCTAAAAAAACAACACAGCTGTTATTCTCACTTAGAATAGGCCGTCTGTATCCCTAGTAAAATATTCAAACACCACCTCAAGTGGGGCTGCAGAATACCAATTGCCTCTCTGTAGAGGCGTAAAACTCCTACAACGAATGTCCTGTTATGACACTAAACAATCAGATGGTGAGGCTTCCGTAAGGCTGGAGTTTTGGAGAATGCAGAGTACCCCTTTATTGTAATAACTTCCACCTCCACTCTGGCGCAGAGGTAACACCTGATAGGGCCCTATCAATGGTTCAAATAGAACAAAACTCTGTACATATCCTAATTGAATTGTTTGAAATAGAATTGTTTTGACATTTTAACTATGAGTAAAGAAATGACTGATGTTTAATTGATTTATTGGTGATACATAGCAATACTGGGAACTATTTAACTTTGTTAACTAAACTGATTATTTTTAATAGAACTTTTTTTGACATTAACCTGCGTACTAATGCTAAACAGAATTGTTTGAAATTGAACTGTTTTTATGTATAAAAATGTATTTGGTATTAAATAACATTCAATCGTTGATATGCCATAAAACCGAACCAAACCAAACCAAACCAAATCTCAAATGAGCTATCCTGGGTATGACACTAAACTCCTTTTACATATATACGTATATTTCCGCTGTGTGTTCGTGGAAAGGAACGAGGCAAAAGAAAAGAGTGTTAGAAAGGAAGAGTAGGTGATGTGGGGTGGTGAAAAAAGAATTGTTTCAATTAGAATGATTTCTTCTTCTTTTGATCCTACCTCTCTTTCTCATAGCTAAAGATTTATTTGATGTGATTATGAAATGTCTTAAATTTCGTGGAGAATTTTATTGAATGATGATGACTGTTAGAATTAGAATCATCATCACATTACTTCTTTTAAGAAAGATTTTATTATCTATTTTTTATTCATTTACTTTTTCATTTTTATAATGATAATGATTTTTCGAATTTATTGTTTATTATAATTATTATTATTATTACAATACACCATTACAATTACAGTCCTCTCTCTCTCTCTCTCTTTCTCTCTCTTTCTTTCTCTCTCTCTCTCTCTATATATATATATATATATATATATAATCCGTGGAAAATAGTCTAACGATTAGACTATTAAATAATTATCCAAGGGGAATATGAATATCCAGTTGAGTACTCAATGTCAAACGCTATCGAATTTATAAATGATTTCAGATTTAAAATGCATCAAAGCTCATGTGCAGAGCGAAAACATTTTTATATATAATTAAACGAAAAAAAAAAATTCAATTTTATAGATCTATTATGAATTTATTTCAGCTCTATAAAATGACCATCTTCAGATGGCCAAAATACAGTTATACTGAAGACGGTCATTTTATAGACCTGAAATAAATTATAAAGGAACAACAAAATTGAAATATTTTTGTCTGATTATATATATATATATATATATATATATGTGTGTGTGTGTGTGTGTGTATGTAGGCTGCATGTGTGAATGCACACGGCCGTATCTATACGTTTCAGCGGCAATACAGTATCAAGCCTAACGCAAAAACCTTTTACATATAAAAGGAATTACTCGCTTCTCTTGACGTTCATTGAACTTGATTTAACAAAAGTTACAGATTAATCTAAAAAAAAATAAAAATAAAGATTAAGAAAAGAAAAGGATGTGAGAAAGCGAAAATTAAGAGAATAATAATAATAATAATAATAATAATAATAATAATAATAATAATAATAATAATTATAATAATAATAATATATTCATAAAAATAATATATATATATATATATATACATTCATAAGAATAATATATATATATATATATATATATATACTAAATCTACCAGCATTCACGGTGACAAAAAAAAAAAAAAGAAAAAAAAACGCCAGAATTCAGAGATAACAATATCTCGAATCTCTGCCTGGGGAAAAAAGAAAAGATTATCGGGAGGAAAAAAAAGAAAAGGCCAACTTCGTCACACCAGTTGAAAAAAATCAAGAGATATGCGATCATTTGGTCAAAAAAACAAAAGCCCTCCGCAAAATGCTGCAATGCTACAATTACAAAAAGGGCTCAATACTAAATAGAGCCAATTACAAGAATTAAATCGCGAGTCGGGACTATCCTACTACAGTTACGCCTAAAACGGCTTCCCAGGGTACCTAGCACCGACCGTGTGGAGCCGTTTTAGGCGAAACTGTAATAAGATAGTCCTGAATCGCGATTTAATTTATATATATATATTCATAAAAAAAAGTATATATACATATATTCATAAAAATAATATATATATTTTATTTTTATATATATATATATATATATATATATGCATATGTCTTAATAGAAATGTTCGTAACCGAGCACACGCACGCACGCATATATATATATGCACACACATATATATGAACATACATATATATATATATATATATATATATATATATATACTAAATAAAAAGTAAATAAGAATTAAATACTTATCAAGTTGGAGGAAGTCGATTTACATATATATATATATATATATATATATAAATTACTTTGATGAATACATATATAATGTATGTGTGTGTGTGTGTGTGTGTGTGTTAATAAAAATAAAAATGGAAGAAACCGAGGAGCACTCTGGCGAAGAAATTAACGGCTCTCACTCGTGTAATTCAAAGCTCTTCGAATGAAGTGAGCGCATTGGTATCCGGTAAGGCAAAGTGTAAACAAACAAACTTACTTGTATCGGCTTTCACCCTGGTCGGGTTGAACCGGCTTCCTCCCGAGCAGTTGCTCATTGAAGAAGATTTGATTGAGGGATGGGTCCCAAGTCCTACCCGGAAACACGTCCTGTTTGCCGCAGATTTTCCACAGACGCATTGACAGAATGACCCGAGGCCACCGGTTGCCGGAACAGACACCTCCTGGATTTTCACCAGAGCCCCTTTAGCCGGGTTGCAGCCCTAATACCGCAGGGTGCCAGACCAATCCGCCTTGCGTGGCCCTACCAAGAACTGAAGTTCGCGACAGCATAGCTCTGGCACTACCCGTTGCCACCGCCCTGCCACGTTATGGAGGGGTTGGACTTTATCCGGTAAGGCAAAGTATGAACAAACAAAAGCTACTATATAATGCCTTATAATTCTCGAGCTGACGTGTGTCGTCTGTTGGTTGAGCTACTAAGTCGAATGTTAAGTTAGGCAGGTTTCGATCCCAGCTTAACGCGTCCTACGTGTTTAGCCTCATTAAAGAGTTGTAATACAACGAACCAATCTGTCTGTGAATGACAACGTATATATATATATATATATATATATATATATATATATATATAATCCGCTTCTCCGTCATGTTTTCATTTAAAATATATATCAATGTTTGTATATATATGCATTTATATATATATATATATATGTGTGTGTGTGTGTGTGTGTGTGTGTGTGGTTGTTCGTATAAGAATATTGAAAAAGGTATTCAGGGAATAAATCTATTTATCATTGAACCGACTAGCAAAGATAAATCGTTGGTTTATTTTACTATAATTGAACTATCATCAAGCTATGTTAACATGTTGTATCTTTAGAATTATTTTCGGTTTAAAAATAAGATGGAAAAGTAAGAAAAAAAATTCTAACATGTTGTATTTAGCGTTCTATTACAAATCTATGTAACGTAATTAGAGTTGGAAATTCATTTTAAATGGCAACGAGTTTACTATGGATTTTATGTTGGTTGGTTGGTTTGTTGTGTTTTTTGGCATATCAACCTTTGTAGGTTATTTAACGCCAAATCCATTTTTATGTAAATAATCAGTTCTATTTAAATCCTTTCAGTTTAGCATAAGTACACAGTTCAATTGTCAAAAACATTTCTATTTCAAACTATTCAAGCAGTTATATGTAACAATTCAGTTAAGTGTAAATACAGTTTTAATGTCGAAAAGCAGTTCTATTTCAAATAATTCAGTTAAGCATAAGCACGCAGTTTAGATGTAAGTACGGTTTAATTGTCAAAAACATTTCTATTTCAAACTATTCGGTTTACTCAAACAATTCATTTTAGCAGAAGTATGCAGTTAGTTCTATTTAACCCTTAGATAGGGCCCTATCAGGTGCTACCACTCTGGGCCAGAGTGGATCTGGGAGCGATGACAATGACGGGGTACTCTACTGAAACTTCACCATTAGATTATTTATTGTTATATTCAGGACACTCGTTAGCGGGGATCTTACCTCTTTGCAGAGGTGCAGTCAGTGTATTCTACAGCCCCAGCTGTCTGGGCAATGGATTTTATGAATTTGTAGTAACTTCGTACGAAATTAAATATGTTTTTTCTATTTTTAATTTAAAAAGACTTAAGTTTAGAAGTAGAGGATGTCTCAGTATTCATGGGACCCTTATGACTGCCCTATTATTTATGCCTAATCAGTAAATGTATATATACAATGTGTCTCAATATACATGGGACATTTGTAACTGCTTATAACTCGACTAATATTAATTTTATGTTCGTTTTTGTTTCAGATTTGAAAATAGTATATACTATAACAACTATTAAACCTCGATTACAATGCCTTGAACAAGAGAGAAAAAATACTTTGTGTCACTACTTATTTGGAGAAAAAAGAATCATTAAAAAATGTCTCAAAATAGATTAAATTCATTAGTATCATAATTGTTTATCACTGAGACAAGAAACTCAAAAATAGAATGCATGCCCTCGAAGGTGATATAAAAAAATATTTGATTTGATTTCTCAACCTTAAAGGACGTGTTCCAAATGACTGCCTTTGCACTTGTCTCAGTTATAAATCATTAACATATTGCATCTATTTTAAGTCACCCAGCACCTAAATAATAAACAATTGTTGATAAAGCTAAAGGTTTGTTGTGACTTGAAAGTTATTCTTTTAACGATTACAGAATTATATTCTTTTGTGTAATCTAAGAATTTATCTATCTCTATAAACTTCCGTTAACATCGTAAGCAGATTTACTCCTCTTTGTCTTTAGACAACTAATTCATTTACTTAAACTGTCGTTGAGCAATTGTCAACAAGCTTGTTTAGAATATTACAGCAGCGACTCTTACTAAATATGCTATGTTTGGGCTGATATTTCGGTAAGATTAAAATCATTTCATTTTTTGTCAATGCTCTAAGGAAATATAAATGCATTTCGATGCAGTTTTTAATTCGCTTGTTTTTAGCCTTAAAATCAAAGGGAACATAATGAGTGATATGCGTAGACAGATATAATGCAACAAAGGACGATGGAGTATTTTATAGAAAAACTGCAACTTTTACTTTTCTAGATAATCGAATGGGAAAAAAATCATACACTGAAAATCAAAAAATAACTTTTTGTCTGCTGCCAAAGGAAATTTTTCTTAACAAAATTCGAACCCAGAATTTAGTCATCACGTCACGCATTGAGACATCTATTTTGAGACACCCTGCATATCATGTCAATGTGTTGGATCTATTTTGAGACACCCTGTATATCATGTCAATGGGTTGCATCTATTTTGAGACAACTTGTACATCGTCAATGGGTTGGATCTATTTTGAGACACCCTGTACATCGTCAATGGGTTGGATCTATTTTGAGACACCCTTGTATTATCGAAGATCATGAAAAAAGGAGTATAAACATAAATGATTTATAAAATTTAACAAGTTGAAATAAAGTATCTGGTAACTTTTTAGTTTTGATTTGAAAATATAAGGTGGTAAGTTTGGAAAATTGGGTCTTTGCTTGATTTTATCATTATTAGAAACAATAGTAGACTCAACAGTCTTTGGAAGTTATTTATTATGTAAATTAACTAAAATTTCATAATGTTTAAAGTTTAACTTTTTGTTACAAAATAGAATTGCCCTGAGGATGATTCAATATAAAAGCCGAAACGTTTGAACTTTTTCTTTCATATTATTATATTCACATACCATCAGATTCTTTTTCATTTTCTCTTCAATCCACACCTATCTTTCCCCTCTCTCTGTCTCTATCTGTCTGTCTGTCTGTCTCTCTCTCTCTCTCTATATATATATATATAAAATGCAGACTATTCCGGGCATGTATTCTTAAAATGAAATTTGTCAATTTTAACTAAAACTTTCGAAACATCAATTAAAAAATTTGTAAATTTTGTTTGAATAAAGCAATGCGAAAATCACCTAATTCGAAATCTCGTTTGTGTTCATAAATATGTTTTTTAATCACCCTAGATTTCTCAGCTATGTAAATTTTGTCTAACGTATAATAAAAGATGGAATATACGCCAACTTCAGATGAAATTCTACTATTATTAAAATCATTATTATCATTTAAGAGTTTTTCACCCAAGTGTTAGTTGATGGTCTTTCACTGGAGTTTGAGCGACAACAAGTTCCTTCAAATCTCCAGGACTTTTCTCAGTATTCTGGCCGATCTCAACTATGATATAGTTTGGATGGTGTCCACCTCTCCTCTTATTTTCAAGACTCTAGTCTTTTTACCAATCATTTGGTGACTCTACTAAGAGCACCAATTACAATTTGTAATACCGTCCCTTTCATGTTCCCCAGTTTTTCAGTTTTCTAGTAAGATCCAGGTACTTATCCTTCTTTTCGCTTTCTTTCACTTTTACTCTGTGATCAGCCGGAACAGTAAAGTCCATAATTCTCCAAATTCTCAGTTGTTTGTCAATTATTATAAGGTCTGGTCGTCTGGCCGAGATTAGGTGATCTGTTTTTATCTCGACATCCCAAAGGATTTTGTGCGTCTCATTCGCCAGGACAGATTCTGGGTTGAGCATGTATCATTCTTGCACAATTCCCAGTTGGTCACTTTGCCTACCCAGTCGTGTCAAGTCTTTTATCATTCTGTGCTAATTTGCTGCATTTGCTTATTGATATGTGATTGATTTTTCGCGTCTATCACCACATAACCAATACTTGCTGTTCTGTTGCTTTGATAGGATTGTTTTTAATTGCATTGTTTATTTTTTTTGTTTTGTTTTATTTGGTTGTGAGCTTTTCACACCAGCTTAAGCTGATGGAATTTAACAAGAGTTTAAGTGAGAACAAGTCTCCTGAGATCTCGAGGACTCCTCTCAGTATTCGGACCGACCGAAACATCACTGTAGTTTGGATGGTCTCCGCTCGTTCTCTAATTTCAATTCCTCAACCCCTCTTACTTAGTCTTTAGAGATCGTTTCAAGTCCACCTATTACAATTGGTATCATTGTCACCTTCATGTTCCATAGCTTTTTTTTTAGTTCTTCGGCAAGATCTTATAATTTGTTTCTTTTTTCGTTTGTTTTGATTTTCTCTCAGTGTTAAGCTGAAACGGCAAAGTTCACTTTTTTTAACCATCCAAAATAATTTTGTGCATCTCATTATTCATTCTGATTTTTTAAGTAAAATTTGAACATATAATAAAATTTCATATGATTATCTTCTTAATTGTTCTAGCTGAGTTTGTCTATGTTTGTATACCGAGGTTGTTTAATTTTTTTCGGTGATAAGTATAGTTCAATTACTTAGTAAAATATATCAATGTAAAGTAAAGTAAAGTTGTCGACCATAGTCGAGGGTGACCCGAACGCTCCCTTTTCAATAGCTACTACACCAAGGAGTAGGGGGGATGCTATTCCTCTCCCAGGATTGCTCCACTTTACCCTTGACCCTAACCTTATAATCCTGAGTGCTGAGCAAGGCGGTTTAGAGTACCATTTTTCGAGTCTTTGGTATGTTTCAACCTGGGATTGAGCCCCGATCTCCCGGACCACTGGCGACCACTCTACTCATTAGGCCAATGTAATCAATGTAATAGCATTTTATTCTGAATTTTGATTAATTACAAAATAACACAGAAACATTACTATAACTATCATTATTTCTAACACAGGTTCGTCAATCCTTTGTATCTAATTTTTATTCGCTACATCTCAAATGTGTAATATCTTGTGAATGATTTTTCTCCTTGCGAAGTATCAAAAGACGAGGGATATTAGTTTACCTGTGCAAGTCATAGAAAATACATATTGAATCAAGTGAATTGAATACCCATTTAAATTAACTTTTCAAAAATACTTACTTTTTATAAAACATAAATCTATGTATAGAAAAATATTTTTTTACGTATATTCTATCCCCACCACCAAAAAGAAAACACAGGAAAATAAGAAAAGGACAAGAAAAAGAGTTGTTGAAAAAATGTTTGGAAAAATCCGAAAAAAAATTCACTGTCCTGATTTCAAAGTCATCACATGAAAAAGTGGAAAACTTGTTTTGCATTTCATAAGATGAATTCAACTTTTCCAAACTTTTTCATTTTACATTCGATATTTCTTTAATCTAATATTTCTTACTGTTGCTTGTAACTTTATTTAAATTCATCTCAAGACGCAGCTTCCTGCGACTTTTTCTGTTTTCTTGAAGATTTAGCTCAACGGTAAGACGCGACTTTTTCAGTTTCCTAAATTGAAGATTTAGCTCAACGGTAAGACACCGAAAGTATAAATTAATACTACTACATAACTTTCAAGCTGAGACAAGACAAGTTTTTCATAGAAACATCAATTAACGAAAAATTTGCTGAAATAAAGCAATTATCTACCAACCCCTACACACAAGCAATATGTGACTTAAGGTCAATTTTTAAGCGGACTTCAACAGGTTTTAATTCAAAGTTTTCCTTATCCCAGACCAGTTCACATACAAAGGTTATATAGCACAGTCTGCCCAACTATTTATCCATAGCTGGAGGGAGAATATTTAGATTTATTCCTTTCCCAAGAATATTAGCGCAACGTTAAATGTAAACAGCTTCGTCCAAGATTTGAACTCGGGTCATCGTATTTCTCTTCAACGACGATAATCCACTCGCCACTGGCACTCACAGGATAAGGTGTGGTGTCTTTTGTTTAATGTTATATAAACCTTCGTCATTTCTTTAATGGCAAAGCTATCCTTATAAAATAACAGCAGTGATACTATTCAACCAATAGCTTAGGGATAAGTGGAATCTTCGCTTTCTCAAAGGGTATTAGTCCGAAAGTGAAAGTGAAAGTAATTGTACGATTGGCATTCGAACTCGCTTACTTTAGCTACTGCTAGAATAAATGTCTTGAAGGTGCCCGTGGTGTAATTGTTATCGTCGTAGGAATTGGACACGGCGACGCGAGTTCAAATCCTGGACGAGACTGATTGCATTTCACATAGCACTAATACCCTTGGGAAAGGTATGAATCCAATTATTCTCCCTCTAGCTATGGGTAAATAGTAGGACAGACTAGGTTCTTAAGCCTTGGGGAGGCAACTAGTCTAGGAGAAGGAAAACTCTGAATTCAAACCTGTTAAACTCCGCTTAAAAATTGACCTTGTGTCATATCTTGCCCGAGCGGAGGGGTTGGTAAATAAGATAAATGTATTGAATACATATGTATTTACTGATAAATAAAAAGAAGACAACAGATTCATAAGTTACTGTATCACAGGACGTTTCTGACAAAAAGCGAAATCGGTTCGTGCCTAAAAAGAAAGGCTTCCTGGCACCAAAAAGAAACTGAACCTTAGAAGCCTTGTCCACCTCGGCAGAGACCGACGTAGCTTTTTCTCTCAACAGCAAGTAGGGAACGCATATGTTTGCTCAGGCCTCGGAACTTAGCGGCGCTTTGTGTCGTAGTAGAACGTTCCTACTGAACACGGAGACACAAGACGGACCCTCAAACTTCTAATTCGCAAAAGGTGATTCCATGATGTTTTTCAAACACGTTAACTAAAAGAGCATAACTTTTTCTACATGATCTAGTTAACATTCCCCACTACAGAATAATCATAAGCCCCCAAAATAAAATCTGAGTCTACAGGTATGCTTGTCTTTTACCTTCCTTCCTTCCTTCCTTAATTCCTTTACGGCTCCAATCAACAAAAGAAGAAAACCGATGAATAGGGTAACAAGAAAATGGAGTTAGATACCAACCTCAGAATCTCCCAGCAACGACAACAATTTACCACAACCACCGAAAAACTTCTATGTGCTTCATAAATACCAAGGTGACTATTTCCAAGAACGTTTCATTCATTTTTTGTTAATGTCGTAAGTAATGATTCAATCTTAATATTTTTACCACAGACGTCGTATATTTAATTTGATAATTCTATTTCGTCCTCGAGTCGAAAGGTTCGTAGCCTGAAATGTTCATATAATGACATCATATCTACTCTTGTTGACTTTTTGTTTAATGGGATTTAATCACTGATAGAAGATGTGGATTGCAAAGGAGATTATGTTGAAAAATGAAACTCAATCGGTAACATTCCTTGAGAGTATCTTTTAATCCTAAGAACTTTTAAGCCAAATCTAGGAATTATCTAATTTTTTAAAGGATGTAATCTTAACATGATATAGATGCCATATCACAATGTGATTTCTATTAGTGCAATAGTGTTGAGTGAATAAAATAAATTCAAATCTAAGTGAATACTAAAATAATACTAGAAATAATATGTAGCTTGACATCCATCTTTATTGACGTTGAAGACTCTGACGGCGTTCGTAGAATAAACCGATTACATCTCTTTTCGAAGAGTCAGACTCATTCTATCGGGTATCTTAGATATGACATGAAATTGTATCAGGTGGTGAGGCTCCAGTTCTAGTACTGTGGGATGTACAGAACCAACGCTTATTTGCTATAATACCCAGGATCACATTTAAATGGAACGGTAGCAATTGTCAAGTTTCTATCCAGTGTTTAAATAGATTTTAAGAATTATTATGTAATATTTATTTTTTAAATTACTCATTTTTTAATAGCCAAGTGGGCTGGGGCGGTTGAATATGCCGACTGCATCTCTGCTGAGGGATAAGACCCTATCCCAACGAGTGTCCTGGATATGACACAAAGCAATCTAATAGTGAGGCTCCAATTTTGGAGCTTTGTGGAATGTGGAGTACCCCTTCATTGCCATCACTCTCAGGTCCACTCTAACCCGGAGTGGTAACACCTGAGAGATTCCTATCTATGAGTCAAATAGAAACTGGGAGCAAACAAGACTTATGGAAAATTGAATTGTTTGAAACAGAATTGTTTGATCATTTAACTGTATGTTAGCAAATAACCGATGGTTAATTGAATTGTTAGTGATACATAGCAATATTTGAAACTATTTAACTTTGTTGACTTGTGTTTACAGATTATACATATCTTATTTGTATAACCGAATTTTGCATTAAATAACCAAATGGTTGATATGCCCTAAAATCAAACCAAACCAATAATTTTTTAATCAAGAAATACTGTCTAATTTAATATTAATCATCTTTTAAACAAATTAGTTTCCAGTGTAGTAAATGATAGAATAGTTCTATGTGACCCATTGATGGGAGCTTAACAAGTACTACCACTCCGGGACAGAGTGGATCTGGGAATAATGACAAGGATGGACTACTCTAAATGCCCTAAAGCTCCATGACTTGAGCTCCACTGTCAGCTACTTTAGTGTAATATCCTGAACACTCATTGGAAAGGGATGTCTTACATCTCTGTAGTGGTGCCGTTGGCGTATTTTACAGCTTCAGATAACATATCAAAAAAGGGATGAAGTTGATGTTATAAAGGGATGTGGCCGATGAGATAAATCAGTGATAAAGAGTAAAACCAATCAAACCAACGTTCCCTGACTATCAATAAACAGGCAAATATTTTCTGAAAATTATTAGGTTTAATAATTAATTAAAACAAAAGAGAATATAAATTATTATAATTTATTTTTACGTAGACTTCTCTGTTTTTCTAATGCTTGCTGCATTGGATAAATAAGGACTAAAACCTTTTGGCTTCTAGCTGCCCTAACCACGCTTTTAACCTGAACTATATTCAAATAACTGCTAGATATTCTTCAAAGAATATTCTTCCTATGTCTTTTACGTCAAATTAACTAATACAGATATAGCGATAATTCCAAAGGCCGGTTTTCTGAGTATTTTGTCTTTTCATTAATAAGCGGTGCGCTTTATTCTTCTCCTTTTTTTTTTTTTTTTTTTAAAGTCCTTCACGTTGAAAGACGTGGAAAGGTGACGATGAGTCAATTTTATACTGATCTCTTCAAGTGATTCGAAAATCGTTCGTCCGTAAAGAAAACACGAAACAAAAAAGGCTCACTTGACACGATGTAGAGGCTCAAATACTTCAAGGTTAGGCATGAAACGATAGGAGAGGAGGGAAATAATGAAGAGAGGTTGTTAAGGGAAGGAGAGAGAAGAAAAAAAACAAACAATGAGTGGGATGATTAAAAGAAAAAAATAGGGGACAGTCTAAGAGCTAATAATAAGTGCAGAGAAAGAGCATGTAGCCAGTAACATAAAGAAGGTACAAGTAGATGAAACGGCACAAAAAAAGAAAAAAGGTAGTTAAAATAGAGTGGGAAGGGAGAGAAGAAGAAGAAGAAGAAGAAGAAGAAGAAGAAGAAGAAGAAGAAGAAGAAGAAGAAGAAGAAGACAGTTAAAGAAAAAGAAAGAAACAAAGGTGGATAGTGAAAGAAAGAATGAATGAAAGAAAGAAAGAAGAATGATAATGATCAATGAAGGAGAGAAAAATATAATATCAGTGATGATAATAATTCCCGGCCAGACGACCAGATCAAGAGATAATTTAACCCTAACCCTAACCCTGCTGTTGTCATATAATGGAATTTGCTATTTCTCTAGACTACAGAATTAAAAAGAAAACGAAAATATTGATAAATACCTGGACCATGCCAGAGAACTAAAAAAAAACAAACAGACTGTAAAACAATAGGATGATGATACCAATTGTAGATGGTGCTCTAAGACTGGCCCCCTAACGGTCGGAGAAAGAACTGAGTGTCTTGAAAATCAGAGGAATAATCGAGACTTTACTCCCTACAGCATTGTTAAGATCGCCAAGAATACCGAGAAGACTGCTTCAGACCTGAGGAAAATTGCTGTAACTCAGACATCATCGGAAGGTCACCAGCTAACGCTAGTGTAAAATACTCGCAAGAGTAAACAATAATAATAATAATAATAAGGTGAGACACGACTGGGTCGGTATGGTGATTCACTGGGAAATGTGCAAGAAATTTGAAATCGACCATACTAACAAATGGTATATGCACAACCCAAAACCTGTCCTAGAAAATGACTCGCATAGACTCTTATGTGACTTTAATATACAAACGGATCACCTAATCCTGGCCTGGAGACCAGACTTAATAATGATCAACAAAAAAAAAAGAGAACTTGCAAAATAGTCGACTTTGCTGTCCCGGCAGACCACAGAATAAAACAGAAATAATCTGAAAAGAAGGATAAATACCTCGACCTTGCTAGGGAACTGAAAAAACTGTGCAACATGCAGGTGACAATTATACCAATTGTAATTTGAGCGTTTGGAACAGTAACTAAGGGATTAATAAAAGGACTAGAGGCCTTGGAGGTTGGCGGACGAGTGGAGACCATCCACACGACAGCATTGTTGAGAACTGCCAGAATACTAAGAAGAGTCCTGGAGACTTGAGGAGACTTGCTGTCACTCAGACTTCAGTGAAAAACCATCGGCTATCGCTGATGTGAAAAGCTCTAATGAGTGAACAATAATAATAAATTGTCGACTTTGCCGTCCCGGCCGACGACAGAATAAATCTGAAGGAATGTGAAAAGAAGGATAAGTACCTCAACCTTGCTAGAGAATTGAAAAATCTGTGAAATTGAAAGTGACGATTTTGCCAATTGTGATTGGTGCTTTAGGCACAATAACTAAAGGATTATTAAAAGGCCTGGAGGACTTGGAAGTTGGCGGACGGGTAGAATCCTGAAACGAGTCCTGGAGACCTGAGGAGACTTGCTGTCACTCAGACTCCAGTGAAAAACCATCAGCTGACACTGATGTGAAAAACTCTAAAGGAGACAACCCGGCACCTGTCCTAGAAAATGCCACGCATAAACTCTTATGGTACTTTAACATACAAACGGATAAATTCCTCAACCTCGCTAGAGAACTGAAAAAACTGTGGAACATGAAGGTGACAATTATACCAATTGTGATTGGTACTTTTGGTACAGGAACTAAAGGATTACTAATAGGACTGGAGGACTTGGAAGTTGGCGGACTAGTGGAGACCATCCAAATAACAACGTTATTGAGAACGGCCAGAATACTGAGAAGAGTCCTGGTGACTTGAGGAGACTTGCCGACACACAAACTCCAGTGAAAGACCATCAACTAAATTTGATGTGAAAAGCCCTAATGGCGATAACAATAATAATAAAAGGAATAGGAAATAGCAGAAAAGTGTGTGACTAAAGCCGAAGTCAGAGGGGTTAATAATAGCAGCATATGACCTAGCTTAAAACCTCGAGTCTTTCAGACAATCATAAAAAATGATAGATCAAATCTAATATGTTAACGCTCGGAACCAAAAACTGAATCAATTGACGACTTTGAGTCAAGGTGTCCAATACTAATAATTTCTGAATATAATGAATGGTCTGATAAAATAAGATCTTACATTCATTGAAAAATATGGAAAATCTACGGAATACGGAAATCTGAAAAAATGTCCGTCCCAACCTGTACAGAACACAAACAGATGCACTTTGCAGAACTGCTCACTCTTTGAAAGATTGAAAAATAACACAAACAAAACACATAAAGATATAGAACGTATATAATCACTAACTTCCTCACCCTACGTCTTGGGTAAAGACCCAAGTGCAGGATATAAGAAACCAATGTAAAGCCAAAAATTAATAATAATAATAATAATAATAATAATAATAATAATCAACAAAAGAAAAAGAGAACTTGCAAAATTGTGAACTTTGTGGTCCCGGCTGACCACAGAGTAAAATTAAAAGAAAGTGAAAAGAAGGATAAATACCTCGACCTTACTAAGAAACTGAAAAAAAAATGTGGAACATGAAAGTGACGTTTATACCAATTATAATTGGTGCACTTTGTACAGTCAACAAAGGATTATTAAAGGGACCGGAGGACTTGAAAATAAAAGGATGAGTGAAGACCACAAAATTACTGCATTATTGAGATCGGCCAGAATAATGAGAAGAGTCCTACAGACTTGAAGAGACTCGATGTCACTCAGACTCCAGTGAAAGACCATCAGCTGAAGAGGATGGGAAAAAGAAATAATAATGATGATAATAACAATTCTTAAAGAAAGAATAGTCTGTACCAAAAATTGAAATAAAGACAGAAGAAAGAGAAGTAACCATGGAAAGAAAGAGAAAATTTGATAAATCTTCTTATTTCTTTTCTTTCTCCTCAAAACGTTTAGCTGGGGGAATAAATCATTGAATTTAAGTGTCTCAGAATTGAAAGAAATGAAGAGAAGCAAGCCTAAAGAAAAAAATAATTTTTTTGAAAAGATATAAATGTAGAAAATAGGTTTTTAAAATATCTTCCTCCTCCACCTCCTCCGCCTCCTCTTCATCATCATCATCAGCAGCAGCAGCAGCAGAAGCAGAAGCAGCAACAGCAGCAGAAGCAGCAGCAGCAGCAGCAGCAGCATAATCAAGTCATGTTGATAGCACAGATTCCCTTGAGTGTCTCTCGCCATTCGTCATAATCGTTGGTCAGTCTTTGCCGAACCTTTACAGGGCATCCAATGTACGCGAAAAGAAAATGTAAGTTTTTATTGGGCTGACCAAACTGGTGTGTCCAGGTGTCGTAATCTACAAGAAAACATCGCGTCCTTACTTCTCCAGCACATCATGTTCATCCAACTTTGATGGTTTGGCTGATGGAGGGTAAGTTGCCGTACAAATGCTGTTTTATGAGGTGCTACTTCATGGAATAGTCAAGTACAGCACACATAATTCGGGTGTAGTTCCCAAATAGCTTTTTCTCATTGCGTTTAGTTGAAGGTCATGTGCAGCAACTGCACAATAGTACTAACACTTTTTGTGCTTATTCAATTGTTGGGGACTCTGTTTTATTTGACAACGTCGCTAGAGTCTTGCAAAGAGATACACCGGCACCACTTCCTTTTATAATCTGCTGAGATTACGTGCTAGGAACGTAAATAGATCTTATGAACCGAAATAGTTTTACACTAAAAGAGGTAATGTAACATTGCGGTTTTCAAATAGATGTTTTTAATACTACTACACCACATAGACACTTACATCACCACAGTTCTCAGCTGAACCTTGTAGCGCCGCAGCACTACATAGACATTTGTACCACCACGCTGGTCTCTGAGTGTAGCACTCCACATAAAGTGTTTGTTGTACCTCGTGGTAACCTGAAAAGAAGAAATGATGAACATACAAAAAAACCGTCTTGGTTCGCTCATACAAAAGTTTATTCACTGCTACACCTCTTAGTAGTCGTCGAAAAGAGAGAAACAGAGCATAAAATAAGTCAATCGCTTTAGCTAGACCGAGGGATAAAACATCATGAGTAGAAAGACAGGTTCTGTCTCCATATCTTTGCAGCAAGAGAGGGACCCTTTAGCAGACCTTCCTCAAAATGGGTACCGAAATTTTCGGCAGTGTTTCCATCGTCGGATCCCGTCACCAACTGAATTGTTTTTTCTTGTTTCTATTCCGCGTCCACAATCCAACGGCTATTCCGCTGGGCTTCTTTCAGCCAATCAAAATCTGTCGCCGATTAGCTGCTTATACATTTCTTTTTGAAATTTCTGCTGTTTTAAACTTCTGCTATCTCGGCCTAGAGTTGGAGAAACTCTAAATCTAGCTAGGAAACAACTAATTACCAAAGCGATCACCCAACGTCCCTAATTATATAACAGAAAGAAGCAAACAAATTTCTCAGATATTATCATGGTTGCAGATTGCAGAGATGGTCTAATAATTTTGGCAAATACACATGTTCAAATTAAATTCTTACTACATAGTCTGGAGCCGGCAGCAAAAGCCATTGGTCTCTATGTGAACTTAGATAAAACACAGTTTATGTTTTTTTAAATACAATGGAGCCATATCCACATTAAATTGTAAACTTTTGAAATTTGTTCACATTCTTCAATGGCTTAAGGATAATATATTGTCTCTCAAAGAAAAATTAAAAAAGAATAAAACAACATGGAAGCGAGGATAGATAGCTTGATCGGGTTGGATTGATTTGGTTTGTTTTTTTGGCATATCAAAAATTGTTGGCTATTTAATGCCAAATACATTTTTATACATATAAACTCTTCTATTTTAAACAAATGGGTAGAGTGTTCGCTAATAGCCCAGAAGACCAGTGGTCGATCTCAAGTCAAGTCACACCATAGTTTAAAAAGTTCTATTTCAACAATTCAGTTTAGCATTACAGCACAGTTTAAACATAAAAACAGTTCTATTTCAAACAATTCAGTTTTGCATAAGTAAACATTTTAGTTCTATTTGACCCATAGATAGGACTCTAGTCAGGTGTTACCACTCCGAGCCAAAGTGGACCTGGGAGTGATGACAATGAAAAGATCTCTGCATTCCTCAAAGCTCTAGCAGATTGTT
This sequence comes from Sepioteuthis lessoniana, assembly GCA_963585895.1. Classification (NCBI taxonomy): domain Eukaryota; kingdom Metazoa; phylum Mollusca; class Cephalopoda; order Myopsida; family Loliginidae; genus Sepioteuthis; species Sepioteuthis lessoniana. The sequence goes on along the minus strand of OY757916.1, from coordinate 104,208,382 downwards.
TAGTGTCATAATCAGATTGGATCAGAGCATATAATAAGTTCAGAACTAGCGAGAAAGAAAAGTATATTTTTGAGCAAGAATGTACTAAGTGAATTTAAGGAAAAAGAATGGAGTTGCGTGATATAAAACCCAAATACATTTACATTCCCGAATGAAATGAATTCAATAAGCGAAAATGCGACATTAATGAAAAGAAAGAATCTTACAGAAAGAGACAACAAAGAAAGAAAGAAAGAAAGAAAGAAAGAGGCTTGAGGTGGTAGATGTTCATATCTGATAGTAAAGTAGCTCTTTTTTGTTATTAAGATTTTACCTGTTTATTTAATGAACACTTCAGGTGAACCAATCAAGAAAACAGGACTCGTTTGTATAACCTCACAAAAAAAAAAAAAAGAAAAGGAAGAAAGAAAGAATATCTTATTTTTATTTTAGTGGATTAGGATTATTAATCCTTTTAAATATTAATTTTAATTGGTATTTTTTATCTTGATTTCTTAATTCATTATATTTTATTGCTTGTTATAATTCCTTGGATATCTCTCCCTTTTTGTCATCTTATATATATTTTATTGCTTGTTATAATTCCTTGGATATCTCTCCCTTTTTGTCATCTTATATATATTTTATTGCTTGTTATAATTCCTTGGATATCTCTCCCTTTTTGTCATCTTATATATATTTTATTGCTTGTTATAATTCCTTGGATATCTCTCCCTTTTTGTCATCTTATATGAACCTTAAAAAAGAATTTCTGCTCTCGTCATATCCAATATTGATACAATATATATAAATAAATCAAATTCTGTTAAGTATTTCATCTGGTACTTCCCTAAAATGCCCTCTTTAATTCTCTCCTTGGCTTTATTTTTGAAATCAACCAATTAAAATTATTTGTGTACATTTTCTTTTCAAGTAGAGGAATTATATTGTAAACTGTTTTTTTTATCTCCATCGTCAATTTCTTTTAAAAATGTCTAGTTCTATTAGAAAAAACATTCAATGGATTGATAAATTTAGTTTTGAAATCTGTCTTGACAATAAATTTCCTGTTTGAGGGAAATATTAACGAAAATCTTTACTATAATTAGAGATTCCATTGTTTTGAAAGTTTCAATTAAATCACCACTCATTTTTCTTTCAAATAAAGTATTTAATACTAATTTTTCCATTCTCTCAATGCACCTGTAATTTTTCCTCGGTTTTATTATTTTTGTTAATCTTCTGAGTGTGCCCTCCAATTTCATTATTACATAACAATTTCTATGTCTAGACACTGGAACCTAGGCCTATATGAGGTTTTATTAGGGTTTTACATATCTTTAAAACATGTATCCCTTGAAAGAAAATTTCTAACCATCCAACAGCTCAGTCGGTTGGGGCTATAGTATACACAGACTGTACCTCTGCAGAGGGGTAAGACTACCCCAACGAGTATCCTGGATATGCTATTAGAAAATCCGATGGAGAGGCTCCAGGAATAAGGGAGATTTGGGGAATGCAGAGTATCCCTTCACTGACATCGCTCCCAGGCCTACTCTAGTGGAGTGGTAGTACCTGATAGGATCTTTCCTATGGGTCAAATAGAAGTATTTGACATTCACACTGAGTGCAAACAAATGGCTTATGCTGAATTGAATTGTTTGAAATAGAACTGCTTTTACATTTAGCTGTGTATAAACAAAAAACTGCGTACTTATGCTAAACTGAATTGTTTGAAGAAGAATTGTTTGGTCATTTAACTACGAGTAAATAAAGACTGATGTTTAATCGAATTGTTCGTATTAAATGGCAATACTTGAAAACATTTAACTTTGTGCAAACAAATGATTAATAGTAAATAGAACTATTATTATTAGATAGAAACTGGTAAAACCATGTAACTGTGTGCAAAAAATGAGCTCATGTTCGTTTAAAAATCTGATCTCCAAAATACGGTAGGAAATCATATATTCAATATATATGTATAAAAAGAATTTGGCATTAAATAACCTACGATGTTTGATATGCCATAAAACCAACCTAAACCAAATATTCCATTTACCCTCAACACAACAGAAAAAAAACCATTGATGGTCAGCTTTAGATGTATCATTAAAGTAAATCCCTAGGTTGTATTTCTAATTTGCTTTATTGATTTTCCCGTTGCTTAATTTATTTTCAACTTAAATATTTTTGGATCCAATACGTAGTACCTTACATTTTTTATTGTTAAATTTTAATTTCCAAATATCTTCCCAATATGACAATTTATCTAGAGCCATCTGTGTTGTTTCTTTTGAAAATGGTCTATGTCTAGCAAGTAGTTTAATATAATCAGAAAATAGTTCTATTTCTGATTTTTATTTCATTTGGTAAATCGTCTTGGTTACTTTCTTATCGCAACTCACTCGAGTATGAACTATGTGAATTACGATTTGAAATCCAACGGAGGGTGTCCCTGTGGTGTAATGGTTAAAGTGCCGGACTGTTACTTCCATATAAGAGATTTTGGTTTCCATTTTCTATGACATTTACATTTTGATAAATATCCAAGGAAAATATATCCTTATCCTCCGAGTTACAGATTCAATAGTATTAACACTGTTTTTCTCAAAAGATTACTTTGACTTTAAATACTCCATTAATGTTGCAATGTCATTAAACCATGAATCAAAACCAACACCACAACGAGAAACAAAAAAAAAACGAATGGATGAAATGAAAGGAGGATTTGTTTGGTTTCTTTGATTAATGGCATATCAACCTTCGTTGGTTATCTAATGCCCAAACCATTTTTGGAGAAGAACGGTAGTGGTAGAATAACCACTAGCAAGAAGAATAAGGGAGCTCATGCCTTCCTCGGGGAGCTTTGTCTGAAAGTGAAAGTAATGCAATACTGTGGCTAGAACTCGTAGACTACGATACTGCAGTCAAGTGCGTTAGCCACTACACCACGAAGACTCAAATGAAAGGAGAAATTCAATATTAATAAATACAATGATAAGAAGATTATGTTGATTTTCTATATATTGATAGGTTAATGAATATATTAAAAACAACAAAGTGTCAAGTGAGATTTGAACTCTTGTCTCCGGAAGGCTAGATTTTCTGTACAAGTGACTTTATCGTTAAGATAAGAAAATAATGATACCAGTGACGTCTACATAATAAGGATAAGGTTTCATATTACAGAGAGCTCTACTTTGTCAGTGACAATGATATTGGTAATAATTTCATTCATTTTTGAGTGAATTTTATCCATTATTATTATTATTATTATTATTATTATTATTATTATTATTTACTCCTCTAGAGTTTTTCACATCAGTATTAGCTGATGGTTTTTCACTGGAGTTTGAGTGACAGCAAGTCTCCTCAAGTTTCCTGGACTCGTCTCAGTATTCTGGCCGTCCGCAGCAATGCTGTCGTTTGGATAGTCACTACCCGTCCGCCAACTTCCAAGTCCTCCAGGCCTTTTAAAAATCCTTTGGTTATTGTGCCTAACGCACCAATCACAGTTTGCACAATCGTTACTTTCATGTTTCACAGTTTTTTTAATTCCCTAGCAAGGTCGAGGTATTTATCCTTCTTTTCACTTTCCTTCAGATTTATTCTGTGGTCCGCAGCGATAGCAGATTCTTTTTTTTTTTTACTGAAGTTTGAGAAAATACAAGTCTCCCCAAGTCTCCAAGACAATTTTCAGCATTCTGGCCGATTTTAATTATGCTGTTGTTTGATTTCAAAGGATTGATAAAGGGACTGGAGGACGTAAAAATAAGAGGACGAGTGGAGTCCTCCAGTCTCGTTATCAATCCTTTAGTGACTGTACCGTAAGTATCAGCCTTTCTTTCATGTTACATGGTTTTTTCGGTCCTCTAGCAAGGTCTAGGTCCTTTTTTTCTCTTTTTGCTTTTTTCAGTTTTACCTTGTGATCAGCCGGAACAGTAAAATCCACTCTTTGGCAGGTTCTTTTTTCTTTTGTTGACTATCACTAGGTCTGCTCGTCTGGCCGGGATTAGGTGATCCGTCTGTATCTCAAAATCCCAATTATTATTATTATTATTATTATTATTAATTTTAGTAGTAGTAGTAGCAGCAGTTGTAGTATTTACTCATATTCTTTGCCGATTTCTTAATTTTTGTTGATTTTCAAACGCATGACATGATAATGAATTATAGAAAAAAGTATATAAACAGAAAAAACAGGGTAAAAAATGATTTGAAACAAAAAAGCTGTCTATAATAATATCGTTTTTTTCTGTTAAGGATAGTGAAGGATTCTAATCAGTACTTCGTGCTAATCTCTTTTTTTACAATGAAGTTGTAACAAACGATAACTTCACAAAATGATCCATTTGTAGCTATTTAGACTGGAAATTGTTTTAAACGATTGGTTGGTTGGTTGGTATTTTATGGTATATCAACCTTTGTAGGTTATTTAACGCCAAATCAATTTTGATGCAAATAATCATTTCAAACTATTCAGTTTATTCAAGCAGTTATATACATCAATTCAGTTTAGTGTAAGTGCAGTTTCAATGTCAAAAACTGTTCCATTTCAAACAATTCAGTTTAGTATAAGCACGCAGTTTAAATGTAAGTACAGTTTAATTGTCTAAGACATTTATTTCAAACTATTCAGTTTTGTCTAGCAGTTCTAATTCAACTAAGTATAAGTACAGATTTTGTTTACACACAGTTAAATGTCAAAACAGTTCTATGTTAAACAATTCAGTTTAGTGTAAATACAGTTTCAATGTCAAAAAACAGTTATATTTCAAATAATTCAGTTTAGCTTAAGCATGCAGTTTAAATGTAAGTATGGTTTGTTGTCAAAAACATTTCTATTTCACGCTATTCAGTTATTCAAACAGTTCAGTTTAGAATAAGTATGCTGTTAGTTCTATTTAATCCATAGATAGGGCCCTATAAGGTGCTACCACTACGGGCCAGAGTGGACCTGGGAGCAATGGCAATAACGGGGCACTCCGCCTTCCCCAAAGCTCTAGCATTTGCTGAAACCTCACCATCAGATTGTTTAGTGTCATATCCAGGACACTTGTTGTGGGGGGTCTTCCTCCTCTGCAGAGGTGCAGTCAGTATATGCTCTAGCCCCAGCCGACTAGGCAAGTTTTAAGTGAGTATATAAAAGAGTATATAAAAAATCACTCTAATAAGAACCTTGCTATGATATGTCATTTTTTTGTGGGGAGGATAAAGTTTTTATAAATACATACGTACAAAAATAAAAAATGAAATCTCGTTATATACAGAGTGCAGCAGAAATAGCTTCCACCTTTAAAACTGTCCCCTGTGTTGTGCAGAGAATCATAAGCAAGCGGCAATGGTAGCTTCATCAATCTAATGTCATTCTATTTACATTTTAGATACGATCAGTTACTATTTGGCTTGGAAAAAAAACATTTAATAAAAGACCTCCGAACAGACTGTCTCAGTCTGGATAATTTTCTTGAGTTCCCCATGGCTTTTTTTTTATCACTGAACTTCTGGTTCTGAAATTTTCTATCCAGAACAGCATCATTCTGATGTAACATAAACTGAGCATTAAAAGCTCGCTGTGAAGCGATCACAGATTTCACAGTCTTAAAAAAACGGTTCAACAGCAAATGTAAAGTGTGCTTCATTTCAGACCATGATCGTTACTTATTGCATCTGAAATAAAATGATTGGATATTACTATGACGAAATTACGGTTATCATTTGCTGACATTCACTTGCACCATACAGATGACTATTCAGAATATGGGAAGTGTTTCTGCTGCAACACACACACACACACACACACACACACACACACACACACACACACACACACACACACACACACACACACGTATATATATATATATATATATATATATATAAAGTTGGGAATGCGTAGATTCAAAGTCAACGATTTTTGGTGACTATTGATTTATTGTATAGATAGATAAATTAATCGAAAATTTTAAATTATGGTTTGGATGACGTATAAAAATTAAAAAAAAAAAAATCTGTCATTCTAAATCAAAAAAACTAATGATTATATTATTAGATATTTTGAAAGGAAACAATAAAATAATAGAAAAATTGTTATTTTATATTCTGAAAGAAAACAGTGGGAAAAGAAAGAAAAAAAAATTGAAAAGAAGAAAGCAAGAAATAAAAAATAAACTGAATCAGAAAAAAAAGAAAGAACACTTTCGGAAGATTTTAATAAATAAACAAACATGAGAAGAAGAAGAAGAAGAAGAAGAAGAAGACGAAGAAGAAGAAGAAGGAAGAAAGAAAAGATGTTCAAGTACAAAACAATATTCGCCTCTCGCTTTTGGCAGTAGGCAGAATCTTATTGAACAAGCAAAGAAAGTTAACAAAACAATGGGCTTGAAGAATAGAGTTTGATGATCTTAAGAGGCCTTTTTGAGGACTTGTTCAACTCTTCTATTCGACGCTCCTCGAGCAAAGCTGGATCAGAGAAGGGAAAAGCGGAAAGAGTCGCTTTTATGAGGAAAGAATATAAAAAGCCAGAAGAAAGGAACTAAAAAAAACAAAAAACTTTCAAAGGAGAATGCTGAATCAGGCGAACTTCCTTTCTGTGGCTGTCAGGTCCAGTGAATGAAGATGAGATTCTTCATTGCTTTAGCCACTGGGTCAAATGTGGACAGGAATAAGTGATCCAAGAGAAAATATTGGTATATCTTGTTACTGTTTTAGGGTAATTTTAACTTTCTGTATGAAATAATCATAATAATGATAATAACAATAATAATAATAATAATAATAATTTCTGCCAGAAGACCAGACCTTATAATAATCAACAAAAAAAAGAAAAAAAAAAAAAAGAAAAGAAAATCAGCAAAATTGTCGACTTTGCTGCCCGGCTGTCCACAGAATAAAACTGAAAGAATGTGCAAAAAAAAAAAAAAAAGATAAGTACCTCGACCTTGCTAGAGAATTGAAAAAAACTGTGAAACATGAAGGTGACAATTATATCAATTGTGATAGGTGCTTTTGTCACGGTAACTAAACGATTATTAAATGGCCTGGAGGATTTGGAAGTTGGCGGCCGAGTAGAGACCATCCAAACAACAGCATTATTGAAAACGGTCAGAATACTGAGAAGAGTCCTGGAGACTCGAGGAGACTTGCTGTCACTCAATCTCCAGTGAAAGACCATCAGCTTACACTGATGGGAAAAACTCTGGTACGTTAGGCACAGTAACTAAAGGATTATTAAAGGGCCTGCAGGACTTGGAAGTTAGCGGACGGGTAGAGACTATCCAAACGACAGTATTGCTGAGGACGGCCAGAATACTGAGACGAGTCCTGGAGACTTGAGCAGACTTGCTGTCACTCAAACTCAAGTGAAAAAACCATCAGCTAATACTGATGTGAAAAACTCTAGAGGAGTAAATAATAATAATATAATCAATCACATAATATGCGAATGCAGCTAATTAACACAGAAAGAGTATAAGACTAGATATGACTGGGTTGGAAAGGTGATCTACTTACAATTGTGCAAGCAAATTAAATTTGACCATACGAACAAATGGTACATGCATTACTTGGAATCCATCCTGGAGAATGAGATGCATAAATATTCTCTGGGATTTTGAGATAGAAACATATCACCAAATCTCGGCCAGACGACCAGACCTAGTGATAGTGAACAAAAAGAAAGAGACCATGCGATATTGTTGACTTTACCGTCCCAGTAGACCACAAGGTCAAATTAAAAGAAAGTGAAAAGAAAGATAAGTACCTGCACCTTGCTAGGGAACGGAAAAAACTACGGAACATGAACGTGACGGTGATACCAATAGTAATCGGTGTGCTCGGTACAGTCACCAAAGGATTGGTAAAAGGTCTGGAGAAAGTGGAAATAAGAGCAGGAGTGGAGACCGTCCAAACTGCAGCACTGTTAAGAACAGCCAGAATACTAAGAAGAGTCCCGGATACTTGAGGAGACTTGTTGTCACTAAGACTCCATTGGAAGATCATCGGCAGACGCTTGTTGGGAATCATCTCAAATGAGTATAATAATAATAATAATAATCGAATGCAGCAAATAAACTCAAAAGGAGAACAAGATTAATGACAACTGAATTAGGAGTTGATCCATTAGGAAATGTGCAAGAAAATGAAATTTTATCATACTGCTTAATGGTATATGCACAATTCAGAATTTGTCCTAGAGAATAAAATGCATAAAATTTATTACATTTTGATAATCAAACCTTATCTTAGCCTGAAAACCAGCCCCATGGGGGTTGAGCACTCTGGTGAAGGAATTTTCGGCCGCCGCTTGCATAATGCAAAGCTCCTCGAACGAATTGAACACTCTGGTAGCTGATAGGGTATAAGAATGTTAACAAACGGACGCTGCTGCTGTTGTGGATGACTATATATATATATATATATATATAGAGAGAGAGAGAGAGAGAGA
>OY757916.1:104162454-104194954 GCA_963585895.1 Sepioteuthis lessoniana | reverse complement strand
TAAATAGAACTAAACTGCCTACTTATGTTCGAATTAACACTGTTTGACTAAACTGAATAGCTTGAAATAGAAATGTTTTTTGGTAATTACGCTAAACTGGATTGTTTAATATAGAACTGTTTTTACATTTAACTGTGTAAACAAAATCTATACTTATACTAAACTGAATTGTTTGAATTAGAACTGTTTGAATAAACTGAATAGTTGGAAATAAAAATGTTTTTGACAATTAAACTGTGTACTCATGCTAAACTGAATAGTTTGAAGTAAAAGAGATTGTTTGCATAAAAATGGATTTGGCATTAAATAACCAACAAAGGTTGATATGCTATAAAACCAAACTAACTAACTATATATATATATGTGTGTGTGTGTGTGTGTGTGTATTTAGATTGCGTTGACAGCATCAGTTTCTCGCTTTTGTAATGATCTCATTGACGAGAAACTCAGCTACCACTCACCGTTGACGATATCTATGCTATCCTAACTTTGATATATATGCTCTATCACATATTGAGCACTATTTATTTATGAATATAGCAAATTGTATTATGAATATAACATAAAGTTGGACGGGTTTCGATCCCAGCTTCAAGCGTCCAACGTGTCTAGCCACACTGAAGAGTTGTGATACTACGAAACAGTCTGTCTATGGATGACAATATATATATATATATATATATATATATATATATATATATATCTTGATGCTTTTGTTAAAATCAATAACCCTATTATTAACTAAGGTTCGGGATGTTATAGTAAATGAAATAGCATCATATCTTATATACTGCTTTATATAACCGGAAAAAGTTAGTAATTATAAGTCATGGAGTTAACTAAATTTCAAATTAAGCAGTAAATCTCGCTTATAACATTTTTCCTAGAAAAAAAAGATAGAAGATGAATAACTATAACTTATTTATTCTTGCTTTTAATAAGCAGTTTTATTGTAAATAGTTTTTTCAAAACTTTTCGTTGGTTGTCAACGTAGTGTAACGTTGGATGCATGTTCAAACTCTAGGCGCCCTATAACATTCTCTTTCGAGGGGGTGTCCTCGTGGTGTAATAGTTAAAGCAATGGACTGCGGAATCGTAGTACGCGAGTTCGTATTCCAGTCGCGCTATTACATTCACTTTCGGGCAAATACCCTTGGGAAAGGTATGAACCCCCTTATCCTCCCAGCTATGGGTTAGATAGTACCACTACTGTTCTTCTAGGAGAATGGCTTTGGCATTAAATAACCTACAAAGGTTGATATGCCATTAAACAAAGAAACCAAACCAAAACTCTTTCGAACAAATACTCCTGTTAAATAGTACCACTACTGTCCTTCTAAAAGGGTCAATTTGAATAACCCAAGAAGAAACTTGGCATGCCATTAAATAAAAGACAACATTTATCCTCTGTTTTGATCGGGTCGTTTTCTTGTGAAAAGAGAGTCTGTTTTAAAATCTGATCTTCACCCAAAAATTTGGATAGGTTTTTATCAAAAATAAAATTGATGCAGGATATTTCAATAAATTGCTTTCCAATATATATATATTTCAATATCGGAAAAGAAAAATACATTGAACATAGGATTTTGAGATTTTTCTACAATACGCAATTAACTTTTGAGATCATTTGAACCGTAAACGTTTACAGGATACAAAATGTTATCAATTTTTCTGAAACACTCAGAATATTTTCTTAAAAAAATGAAATGGAAATTAAAAAAAAAAAAAAGAATCTTCAATATTCTTCTTAGATTTTTTATTTGCAAGGATACATTTCATACAAGTTACGATGTGTCGGCTAAATTACGCTAAAAGAAAAATAACACAACCTAACTCTATTAGACATATTTTCCAAAAGTTTATCGATTAAATTTTTTCAAAAAATCGCCACTGGCTTCAACCATGGTCCCCAGACGACTACGGTTGGGAATTGGTGTAACGTAACATAATGGCTAACGTTACATCGTAATAATTTAGTTCGAACCCCAGTGTCACGATTACGTTAATTTCGGACAAATACCCTTGGGAAATTTGTGAACCCTCTCAATATTGATCTTCTACAAGGATAAATTTGGCATTCTGAAACCATTCTGACATGACATTAAACAAAGAAAAAAAAACAAAAAACAAATCAAACTAGACCACTGAACTTCGGAATCTTCTGCAAGCGTTTCTGACGGCCTGCTTGTTTAAATTGCAAATTGTTGCTGTTATGATTAAATTCTGTTCATCTTTAATATTGCACGGGGTTTTGTTTGTCTTTTGCTCAACCACGCCCCACATACACTATCATGGAATTGCATTCTGGAGAGTTAGGCAGTGAGATGTTTGGAGTGAAGAGGTCTCAGAAATTTGCTCACATCCAACACTGGTTTCTCCTGATTGTGTGGAATGGTGCATACCTATTTACCCAACCCCTCCGCTCGGGCAGGATATGACACAAGGTCAAAATTTTTTTAAGCGGAGTTGAACAGGTTTGAATTCAGAGTTTTCCTTTTCCTAGACTAATTGCTGAAGAACCTAGTCTGCTCTACTATTTACCCATAGCTGGAGGGAAAATAATTGGATTCATACCTTTCCCAAGGGTATTAGTGCTATGTGAAATGCAATCAGTCTCGTCTGTGGAATGGTGCATAGTCCTGTTGCCAGACATAGGGTCACCGAGAAGCCACTCTCTCCATTCAAAGCAGCATTTCCTCCATCAGGCACTTGTTTAGAGTCAGGAGTTGAGTTTTTTGCCATTCGAAAAGATGAATCGAACCATTACATTACCATTGCTAGTGACCACACCAAACACCATTCTGTGTACTGAATATTTTTTCATCAATAAGAATATGAATCTGTTCTCATATTGACACCCAAACACTCTGATATCTTCGTTTTGGAGCTTTTGGCATGATCGCCAAGCTGTAGAGCATGGCCTTTCCAAATTTCTAGAGAGGTGAATTACGTCCAAGTATGGCTTTTCTCACAGACAAGGTATTCTACTTTGCTGAAAAAAAAAAAGAAAAAAAAAAAGAAAGAAAAAAAAGCACATGCGCAAAATTGATTATTTAAAATAGCAACAATTTACCCATCTTGCTTAGTGTAAATGCAGTTATGAATTTATCAAGTTTAGTATAGAAATAGAAATTTTTCTAGCTGATATGTCATCATTTTTTACAAACTTCCCACTTTGCTACACAGCCACATTACTAATCATTTGTCAATTTGAAGTTACTTCTGTGAATAAGGTACATTTTGGACTTTATCGAAACGCTAGATGAGAACTATACAAGGATTCTGCGTGCTGTTTTGAACATATCCAGCGAGTAACATACTGCAAAACAGCAGCTGTACGGCCACTTGCCTTCCATCTCACAAAAATTCCAAGTAAAATGAACAAGACATGCTAAGCTTTGTGAACATATAAAGATAAAATTCATAAACGACGTTCTCTTATGGACTTCTCTACATGGATACACCAGTTTTGACCGACCAGCAATAAGTTGCATACATCACCTCTACGCGGACACTCGATACTGTTTTGAGGACTCGCTAAGAACAATAATCGGTTAAAACAGATGGGGAAAGAGTGCCAAGGGAATCTCTGCTGTAAGGACTTCTTGATTATGATGTTGATGATGTTGATGATACATATATATATATATATATATATATATGTGTGTGTGTGTGTGTGTGTGTGTGTGTGTGTGTGTGTGTGCAGTTTTAGCGAAAAAATACTGAGGCATTTTAAATATATCATGAACAAGTTCCGCGACTTTGATGTAAATTGTCATCCAATCATACCGGACCTAATTAACAAAGTGTCAAAAAAATAGTCTTTCGGTAAAATTTCGCGTTTCGCTGGGAGACATCGTTGGGTGAGTTTATACATTGTTTGTTTATTGCATTCACAGGAAATATGTATCAAGTCTTGCTTAAAATCATCTGTCTGATTAAGAAAGCTTTCGAGGAGGATTCGAAGAATGAAGCCCAGATAAAGCTTATTATTGATGCATGAAAATTGGCAAGGAACCCATTGAAAGCAAGCCTCGTTCTGGAATGTCTCCAACAAACAGAACGCTCTTAAACGTTGATCGCACGCGGCCTGAAATCAAAAGAAATCGATTGCTGACGGGGCGAGCAATAGAAAGTCAGGTTGATTGATTGATTTTAAACGCAGGTCAACCCGTCTACGGTTACTTCATGCCTAGAGGTTAGTTAATTCTGTTTATCGTTCATTCATATTTACATGTATTATGCAGTTGTTTCTTAAGACATTTTGAAAACAGTTATATGATATCAAGTATTCCTATATGATACAAATAGTTTGCGCACAGTTCTCTGGTTTTTAGTATTCTTATCTAATACAAATTATCGTATGGTTTCAAATAATTATTTCTATTTAATAATAGCAATTTTTTGTTGGTTGGGTTTTATGGCATATCAACTTTGTAGGTTAATTAACGCCAATTCCATTTTTATGCAAATAGACAGCTCTATTTCAAACAATTCAGTTTAGCATGAGTACACAGTTTAATTGCCAAAACAGTTCTAATTTAGTAAATTCAGTTTAGTATTAGTACAGACTTTGTTTACACACAGTTAGATGTCAAAACAGTTCTATTTTAAACAATTCAATTTAGTGCAAGTACAGTTTCAATGTTAAAATCAGTTCCATTTCAAACAATTCAGTTTAGCATTAGCACACTGTTTAAATGTAAGTACAGTTTAATTGTCAAAAACATTTCTATTAAAGCTATTCAGTTTAGTCAAACAGTTCTAATTCAAACAATTCAGTTTAGCATAAGTATGCAGTTAGTTGTGAATAACCCATAGATATGGCCCTATCAGCTGCTACCATTCCGGGCCAGAGTGGACCTGGGAGTGATGGCAATGAAGAGGTGTCCGCATTCCAAAAAGCTTCATTATCACAATAACGTTACAATCAGATTGTTTAGTGTAATATCGAGGACACTAGTTGGGGTGGTCTAATCCCTCTGCAGCGGTGCAGTCGGTGTATTCTACAGCCCCAGCCGACTGGTCTGGGGATGAGTAAGGGAAAATATAATTAATAAAGAGAGAGAGAGAGAGAGAGAGAGAGGAGGAGGAGAAGGAAAGTGCGAGAGAGTGCGAGAGGGAGTGAGTATTGACAATGAATGATGTTATAATTTTCTCTCCTTGGAATAGTTTGGCATAAGGATATGAGCCTCGAAATTCCTAGTAATAATCTACTGACCTAACTCACTAACCGTTTCTCCCGGTAGATATCCCTAATCATTTAATCATATTTGGCACTTGGTCAAAAGCATGGAGTACCCAGTGAGAATATAAATCCCTAGACATAGTCTCCCAGTCTAGCTTCCAACAATTACACCACGCCAAGTACCGTAATAATTCAATAACTTTCTTTGGCATCCAATCCAAAATGTGAGAAAATTAATCGAGCTCTCAAGTAATGGTCAGCAAACCTTGCTTATCAATGATTAGACTACGTAAATTGCCTTAAACATTTTAGTTTTTGTTTAAGAAATTTTGCCAAGTCTGGCACACGGTCAAGGGCAGTTTCTGCTGGTCCCTTCCGACCGCCGCTTTCAATCTCTGATCAGTTTATTTATTAAGCTTTGCTTAGTTTAGTACAAAATGACAAGTCATATACAGAATTAGATATTCCTTAGCCGACACCCATTTTCAAAGCGGGGGTAGTATCTGTGGCAGAATGCTCGAATGTGACCTCGAAGTGTGCGAGTATGAACTCCGGTCACGTTATTATGTTCTCTTTCGGACTAATACCCAAGGAAAAAATATAAATCCCCTTATTCCCTTAGCTATAGGTTAAATAGTACCACTGCTCTTCTTCAATAACAATGACATTAATACTTAATACCCCAAGAAGGTTATCATGCCATTAAACAAAGAAACCAAACGAAACTATCTTCAAAGTAAGTCTATTATAAAATTAGGAGGGCATGCAATAATCTTTTTTTTTTAAATTTTCGACTTATATATCAATTTTATCGCCTTCAAAATGGTTCCCTTGGAAAATCAAAAACCGACAAATACGTTATTCCTATTCACCGAAAGAATCTCAGAAAGTTTTCAAATGGCACTACATTCAAATTCTGAAACAGGCAACAGTCTTAGATCAAAGGAGTAAGAGGGGTCTGTTTGTTAGTTTGTTTGTCATTTAATGGTATATCAACTTTCTTGGGTTATTTAATTCAAAATCACTCCTTTTAGGAGGACAGTAGTGGTACTATTTAACCCATACATGGGAGGATAAGCAGGTTCATACCTTTCCTGAGAGTATTTCTCCGAAAGTGAACGTAATAGCCCAACTGGAGTTTGAACTTGCGTACTACAATTCCGTAGTCCAGCGCTTTAACCACAAAGACCCCCCCCTATAGGGGTCTGGTAATACTGAAAAATTCTTTTTGGATAAAAGTCATTCTTGGAGAATGTGTCGAGAAAGTAAGGATTTTTTTTTTTAGGTGAGCGACTCTCACTGAAAATTGGATCGTCAATATTAATTCATCCCTTTCACTAAGTCGCATTTTCATAAGTTCGCGAAGTGACCGGTAGATGAGAACAAGATTGATCTTAACTTTCTCGGCTATCCAAAAATGCTTTTGTTAAAATCTTGTTGCCGGCTCAGATTTTGATTTACATAAATCTCTGTCAGTCTTTTTATATTTCTGTTGCATTGAGCCGAAATATGATGTGGAATTTAAAATTGTGTTCCAAGAAAAATACTATTGCTATAATCTTAAATTATACAGTTGAACGTGATTCCTGAAAGGTAGGCATGAACCGAATGTTTTCTCATGTGTTCAAGGTTAATATTGATCGGCTGGTTTTCAGACAGGGTTGCCAAGCTGAAAACTTAAAAAGAAATCAGTCGTTCCTTTTTATGCACCGACCAGGTTCATCTTGTTTAATCTCTGCAATCTGATGAGATTGAGAGCCTTCAGCAAATAACAAATTACGTACATCAACACTGCAAATATGAAAAGAAAGAAAGAAAGAATGCTGGAACTAAAAAAGAGAAAGAAAGAAAAAAGGAAGAAAAACTGAAGAGAAGAAAGAACGAAAGAAAAATGAAAGCAAAGAAAAAAGGAAAAAAAAAGTAAAAATGAAAGAAAAAAGATAAATGATAGAATGAATAAAAAAAGATAAATTAATAAATGAATGAATAAATAAATAAATAAAGAAAGAAAGAAAGAAAGAAAAATAAAAGCAAAGAAAGAAGGAAAAAAATAAAGTAAAAGGGAAAGAAAAAGATTAGATGATAGAATGAATAAAAAAGGTAAATAAATAAATAAATAAATAAATAAAGAAAGAAAGAAAGAAAGAAAGTAAGAAAGAAAGAAAAAAGATAGAAATAAAGAATGAGAGGAAAGTGAAGCAAAGAAGAGTGACTAAATGAATGAAAGACAGTAAGGAAAAAGAAGAAAAGGTAAAGAGAAAAAAGAAAGAAGGAAGAAAGGAAAAAAAAGGAAAATATTCAAATGAAGGAATGAATTAATAAACTAAAGAAAGGAGGAAAAAAGAAAAAAAAGAATGAATAAATAAAAGAAATAAAGACAGAATGAAAGGAAAAAAAATTAAAAATTAAAGAAGAAAGAAAGAAACGAAATGAAACGAAAGAAGAAAGAATGAATCACCGAATTAATGAATAAAAAAAAGAAAGAAAGATAGAAAAGAAAAAAGACAAAGAATTTGAGAAAGGATTAAAGGAGGAAAAGAAAAAGGAAGAATGAATCTTTGAAAGAAAGAAAGAAAGAAAGAAAAGCATTAGTTAAAGACAAAAAAACGAGGAGGAAATATTCATTTTAAAAAACCAAGTATTGGAAGAAGAAGAAGAAGAAGAAGAAGAAGAAGAAGAAGAAGAAGAAGAAGAAGAAGAAGAAGAAGAAGAATCTCTACTGATGGCGACGAAGAGGGCATGATACACTAAAGATGTCGCAGTGTTCCGATTCTATTTGTCAGCTCTGTCGCGGACAATTACCACAAGCATTTTACGCGCCACCTAGCCGTCGGAAACGAATGCAGTCAAGCGTGGCAGGCTTCTTTTACGGGTTGGGTCCTCGCTGCAATCGGATGCTTCATGTTCAGACGAGATGCGATCGTCCCTGGGTGTGGCGGATGTAAGCCTTTTTACGCTGAACGGGAGACAACGCAAGGGCTGAGGCGAGGGGATCGTAGAGCGATTGAGCTGAGGGTTTTTCTGTTTATTGTTAATGAATACAGAACAAGAATCATAGACTCCCGTCCCTCTTCCCGTTCTTTCTCTTTCCCTTCCGTGCCCCCTTTTTTACCGCCCTTACCAACCCGCTATCAACACAACCCTTTTTTCCCATCGATGCGCGCGCGAAGCTAACGGAGCCACTGTGATAATTAGGACCAATTAATATCCAATACGTTTCATCCTAGTGGACCACGTGACATCGTGTCCCGGCCTCTCCTACCCTAACATTGCTCCTCAAGTCTGGAACCCTTGATACTAGAAAAGTCAAAGGTCATAATGACAATCGCCCTCTTCAATAGAGACATTTTTTTTATTGTTTAGGTGTTTTTATTTTTCTTGTTTGTTGCTTCTTCAAATTGTTCCTCCCACTTCTCTCTCTCTCTCTCTCTCTCTCTCTTTCTCTCTCTCTCTCGATCTATCAATCTCGCTGTAGACTTACTTTTGCAACCCGTTTTTAATTTGATAGTTTCTATTTTCAATTTCTTGTTATTGTTCTTGTTTATTTGCCATGATATTAGCAACTTTTTCAAAGGATTTATTGAACTTTGAAATCTATAAAGAGTTTAAGTAAAATCTCACTAAAAGTTCTGGTTCGCATTTAATCACCGAAGTTTAGTAACAATAGGGCTTCTCAGAACCTGAGGGTGACCATTTATTTAAAGAAACTACGGTATGAGGTCTGCGTACTAAACTTGGCTAACCATTGTAAATTAAATGGTTCTTCGTGCGATATAACTTCAGTAATTAGAGGAGAAAGCCTTCCTCCTCCAAAGTCAAACGTAGATCTAGACTGTAAAGACGATAAAGAAAGAAAGAAAGAAAGAAAGAAAGAATAGTCGACCATAGTCGAGGGTGACCCGAAGGCTCCTTTTTCAATAGCTACAACATCGAGGGGTAGGAGAGGGCGCTACACCATTCCCTGGATTACTCCACTTATAATGCTAAGCATTAAGCAAGCCGGCATCAAGTACTATTTTTTGAGTCTTCGGTACGACTTGGTCTGGGATTGAACCCTGATCTCATGGACCATAAGCGAACACTTTTCTCATTAAAAGAGAAAAGAATTAATAAGTAAAAGAAGGACATTATGCTGAAAAGAAAGAAGGAACAAAAGAAAGAAGGAAAAGCAAATAATTGAATGAATGAAAGAAGGAAAGAGTGATTAAACTGATGGAAATAAGAATGAATGAATAGAAAGAATGACGAAAAGGAATGAAAAAACAGTAAGTGTAAAAAAGATTGAATGAATGAAGGTGTTGGGAGAGAAAGAATAACAGAAGGAATGGATAAAAGAAAGGACGATGGAAAAAAGTAATAAATTAATAAATGAAGATTGAATGAATGTACAAAAGAAAAAAAAGGAAAAAAAAGGAAGAATGGCTTTCGAGTGGTGTTCTATTCTCACTAGGAGCCCCATACCTCTGGCTAAAATCCAAGACATAGGCCTCTAAGTAAATGAGAACTTTAATCATGCTATTGCGTTCACTTTCAGACTTAGGAAAGGCATGAAACCTTTCATCCCCGTGCTGATCCTATTTACCCAACCACTCCACTCGGACAGGATATGACACAAGGTCAATTCTTAAAGCGGAGTTTAGCAGGTTTGAATTCAGAGTTTTCCTTCTCCTAGACTAGTTGCCTCACCAAAGCTGAAGAACCCAGTCTGCCCAACTATTTTACACATAGCTGGAGGGAGAATAATTGGATTCATACCTTTCCCAAGGGTATTAGTGCGATGTGAAATGCAATCAGTCTTGTCCAGGAATTGAACTCGTATCGCCGTGTTCATATCCTGTGACGATAACTATTACACCATGGGCACCTCCATCCCCGTGCTGATAGGGGCTGACAACTATTGCAGCTGTTCTTCTACGAGGATAGTTTCGGCATCAAATAAGCCGTGAAGGTTGACATGCCATTAAACAAGGAAACCAACCAACTTATCAAAGTATCGATTGTTTGTTTCATATTTACCCGTCATTTGCTTTTTTTACTATAATAAGTGTCAACTTTAGAAGACGGTTTCATCTGGTTTATTTGTTTAATGGCAGAACAACCTTGGTGGGCTTATTTAATTCCAAACCCATTTCCATCCCTGTCGGCTGGGGTCGAAGAAAATAACGTGTACATCTCTGATGAGAGGTAAGACCCCTCTCCCAACAAGGGATCTGGATATGACACAAAACAATCAGATGATGAGGCTTCAGTAATGTTAGATGTTTGCGGAATGCGTAGTAACCCTTCATCAGCATCGTTCGACGGTCTACTTCGACCTGGAGTAGTAGCACGCGAAAGATTCCTGCCGATTGGTCAAATAGAACTGTTTAACATTTAAATTGAGTGCAAACAAATGACATGTTAAATTAATATGTTAGAAATAGAACTGCTTGACCATTTAACTGTGTGTAAACAAATGACTGATATTTAATTGTATTGTTAGTGATACATAACAATACTTTGAATAATTCAACTTTGTTCATTTATGTTTACAAATCATATATATCTAAAATATATGGATAAACCGGATTTGGCTTAAAATAATCTCGAATAGTCGATATACCATAAAACCAAACCAAACCAAACCAAATCCTATATGGTTAATATATACGTATAAAGAGCATAAGCATTGAATAGCCTACAAAGGTTTATATGCCATTAAACCAAACCAAACAATATATATTTAATATATATATATGAAGAGAATTTAGCATTACATAAGGTACAATGGTTAATATGCCACAAAACTAACCCAAACAAAATCATATATACTTAATAAATACGTATAAAGAGGATTTGGCATTAAATAACCTATAATGGTTGATATGCTCTAAAACTCAACCAAACCAAATTATATATATTCAATATATATGTATAAAGATGATTTGCCCTTGAATAACAGACAGTGGTTGATATGCCATAAAATCCAACCAAACCAACCCCATCTCGTAGAAGAACAATAGGGGTACTATATATCTCATAATTGGGGAAGATAAGGGGGTTCATTCCTTCCCCAAGGGTATCAGCACGAAAGTGAACGTTGTGGCGTGACTAGAATCCGAACTCACTTTCTTCGATATCACAGTCCAGCACCTTAGCAACTACACCATAGGAACTCCATTGAATCCAGATGAGTTAAGTAAGATTCTTATTGTGGACACCAAGTAGGAAACCGGTTAGAGATCGAAATCACTCGACTTTTACTTGATTAACTATCGCCCACTTGATATACAATAGTTTTTCTTCATGTATCTTCATAAGCAACGTTATTCTATGGACTCCTGCACACGGAAACAACAGTGCTGGCCTTCAATGAAAGAATAACTAAAATCAACTTTGTGCTTATACTGAATGCAGTCTAGATGTTCGAACAAAACCAAGGGACGATTTCTCTTTTAAAATTGATCCTGACTCTTTGAAATTTTCCATCATCAAAAATATGCTTTACCAGTCAGGAATTTTTTGGGGTTAACCAACTCCTAAGTGTGTAGGGAATAACCACTGCTTTACGATGATAATTACCATTTTAAAAAAAAGTCTTTATTCGCAAAGGCACCATGTTCAAAAGATGCATATCTCTCATCTATTCGTAATTAATCCTATTTACCCAACCCCTCGGCTCGGGCAGGATATGACACACGGTCAATTTTTAAGCGGAGTTTAACAGGTTTGAATTCAGAGTTTTCCTTCTCCTAGACTAGTTGCCTCACCAAGGCTGAAGAACCAAGTCTGTCCTACTATTTACCCATAGCTGGAGGGAAAATAATTGGATTCATACCTTTCCCAAGGGTATTAGTGCTATGTGAAATGCAATCAGTCTCGTCCAGGATTTGAACTCGTGTCGCCTTGTTTATTTCCAACGACGATAACAATTACACCACGGGCACCTCCACAATTACACCACGGACACCTCCACAACTCGTAATTAATAGCATCTACGCATTAGCACTTTTGAACCTGAGTGATCATTCTGCTTCACACGGTCCAAAAATCTTACGTTGCTCTTCATTTTCTTGTTTATATTTTGTACTTTCCAATCATCCATGTCCGTGGTGTAATGATTATCGTCATTGGAAATGGACACGGTGATACGAGTTTAAATCCTGGACGAGACCGATTGCATTTCACATCGCACTAATACCCTTGGGAAAGGTATGAATCCAATTATTCTCCCTCCAGCTATGGGTAAATAGTAGGACAGACTGGGTTCTTCAGCCTTGGTGAGGCAACTAGTCTAGGAGAAGGAAAACTCTGCATTCAAACCTGTTAAACTCCGCTTAAAAATTGACCTTGTGTCATATCCTGCCCGAGCGGAGGGGTTGGGTAATATGATTATCAAAATTAATAAATATAACGTAGCTTATGCTTTGTCTTTTTCATATGAATAAAGACAACTGGGGCCTCACCCAAAAAATAGTTTGTTGTAATATCCAGGACACTCATGGTGGAGTGTTCTTAACTTTCTGCAGAGACGCAGTCAAATTATTCAACGGCCCCAGCTAACGGAGCTATCTCTTCTAGAGTCAAATAGGTATTGTTGAAAATTACTTTGGTTTGGTTTGGTTTGTTGGGTTTTATGGCATATCAACTTTTGTAGGTTATTTAACGCCAAATTCATTTTTATGTAAATAATCAGTTCTATTTCAAACAATTCAATTTAGCATGTGTACACAGTTTAATTGTCAAAAATATTTCCATTTCAAATTATTCAAGCAGTTATATACAACAATTCAGTTTAGTGTAAGTACAGTTTCAATGTCAAAAACAGTTCTATTTAAGATAATTCAGTTTAGCATAAGCACGCAGTTTGAATGTAAGTACAGTTTAATTGTGAAAAAAATTTCTATTTCGAGCTATTCAGTTTAGTCAAGCAGTTCTAATTCAGCTGAACGTAAGTACAGATTTTGTTTACACACAGTTAAAAGTCAAAATAATTTTATGTTAAACAATTCAGTTTTGTGTAAATACAGTTTCAATGTCAAAAAACAATTCTATTAGAAATAATTCAGTTTAGCATAAGCACGCAGTTTAAATGTAAGTATGATTTAATTGTCAAAAATATTTCTAATTTAGACTATTCAGTTTAGTCAAACAATTCAGTTTATCATAAGTATGCCGTTAGTTCTATTTAACCCATAGATAGGGCCCTATCAGGTACTACCACGCCGGCCCAGAGTGGAGCTGGGAGCGATGGCAATAAAAGGCTACTTCGCATTCCCCAAAGCTCCAGCATTGTTGGAACCTCACCATCAGATTGTTTAGTTTCATATGCAGGACACTCGTTAGGGGGTTCTTACCTCTCTGCAGAGAAGCAGTCGGTATATTCTACGGCCCCAGTCGACTGGGCGTTGAAAATCAGTAGTATGGAATAGAAATAAGTGAAAAGATATGTCAACAAATTAATTAATAAACAATATAATTAATGTTTTGTAAGTACACTAGTAAAATATTTTATGGTATTCAAATAATTTGTATTAAGAAATCTCACTTGAAGCTACAATTGTTTACAAAGGATTGTTATGAGTTTCTTGAATGCAAGAAATTGTGGAAATTATCAGTCGATCAGTTTGCAGGGCTACCCACTACAGCGGGTAATGCATCCACCGAAAACGGAGACTATCCCCGGGACGACACGAAACAACGTTCGGTTGTGACGCTCCAGTTCTGTATCTCTGAAGAATATAAAATCCCCCCTTTATTTCTGTTACTCCCCAAAAATACAAGGATAGTCGATTAGATTATATAATGGATAAAATGGATAGGTTTAAATATTATTCGTCTTTTATAGAAATACTTGTTACCGTTTTATTAAAAAAAACGGCCCTGTCGTCTGGTGCCGCAGAATACACTATCAGTATCTCAACAGGTTTTTTTTTTGTCTCTGTTTCCCACCAGACAGGATTTGACGCAAGGTCAATGACTCGAAGGTCGATTATAGTGGGGATTAAGGGATGGGAAGGTCGAGATCTAGCCGGAGCTCGAGCCCTGCTTGACACTGCTGGTCATCGGCCCACTTAGTGCAATGTGGGCCTGATGAGCCTAGCTGGCCCACATAGACCCAAATCTGGGTACAGGCACGTATGCCCGATTACCAGGGGGACAAAGGTGTCAATGATGCAGCTCGACTACTCGAAAGTTGCCCAGCCGAAGCATGGAGCCTTTCGGCTTCAAGTCTGCCTTTGCTGGACAATGCCCACTAGGGTCAAAGCCAACAGCAAATTAATGATTTCCGCCTTAACACCGGGGCATCTCTGCAGAGGGGTAAAACTTCCCCAACGAATGTCCTGGATATGGCCATCTGATGGTGAGGTTTCAGTAATACTGAAGCATTGGGGAATGCAGAGTAACGCTTCATTGACATTGTTCCCAAGTCCATTCTGGTCCGGAGTGTTAGCAACTGATAGGGTGCTCTCAATGGGTCAAATAGAACTAAACTGTGTACTTATGCTGAACTGAACTGTTTGAAATAGAACTGTCTATAAGTATTAAAATGGAATTGGAATTAAATAACCTACAATGGTTGATATACCATAAAACCAAGTGAAATCAAACCAGCCCTTAAATTAAAAAAGAAATGCCACAATTCAGCTTAGAAATATTTTTGAAAAAAGAAGTTTCATTAGTGTTTTGAAAAACTTGTTCTAAAAAGTGTATTAAACATGAAGGGAACTATTCTAAAGAAAATTGTTTTATTCATTGTTTCATTCTGACTCGTTAAACTTGCAAAACACAGCTTTAGTTTTCGCTCTATTTCAACACACTTCTAATTGAGATCGAATCAAGATCAGTATCTACGACGTATGTGAATCACTTTACCGTCTTCTCATCGGCTATAAAAACATCAGACCAAGAACAAAACGTCAAAGTAAAATTATTGGTTTATCATGAAATAAACGAGATCAACATTAAGGTGTTACTGCTTTAATTCATATTACTTTTAATATATTTATTTCAATTACCAAAACTTTTTCTTTTTGCACACGGTGGTGTGTGCATTAATTTTTGAACGGGACAGACAGTAAATCAAACTGAACACTACAGTTTTATGAAAATAAGTAAAGGTCAACAGGCTTTAACAATAAAATGACATTAAACAAAATCCCACCAGTAATAAAAACCAAGACATTGAGATCAGACACTATTTTTTGTAAATTTAGAAAGAGAAGGAAAAGAGAAAATATCATTTGAAGCAAGTGGTTCCCGTAACAGTATTGTTTCTGATTTCCAAAGGCACCGAATAATGTTCAAACTTTGGTTTAAAAATTGCAACTTTCAGAGTTTGATCGGATATTTTTTGTACCCACTTGCCAAAAAGGACAACGGAGAGAGAGAGTGAGAGAGAGAGAGAGAGAGAGAGAGAGAGAGTAAAATTGGTGGGACTATATTTAAAAAAGCCGGAAGCTTGCCTTCAAATTCTAGAGAGAAAAGATGAATGAACTGTTAACTTTCATCAAAAATGTTATTAAGCACAATTATGCAAGCAATTTTTTTAATAACTATATATATATATATATATATATATATATATATATATATAAGTAGACGGCTAGTTGGACTAGTTGGACTAGTGGGTAGAGTGTTCGCCAATGGAGACCTGGGTTAAATCCCAGGTTGCGTCATACCAAAGACTTTAAAAATGGTACTTGATACCTCCTTGCTTAGCGCTCAGCAATATGAGGTGCGTATCGAGGGTAAGGTAGAGCAATCCAGGGAAAGGAGTAGCGCCCTCCCCGACTCCTCGGTGTAGTAGCTATTGAAAAGGGAACCTTCTAGTCGCACTCGAATACTGTCGCCAACTTTACTTACACACACACACACACACACACACATATATATACATATATATATATATATATATATATATATATATAATTCCACTTTTAAAATTTATATCAATTACATTTTCAGTCTCGTTGCTTTTTGATAACATCACGCATAATGCCCTAAAACATTTACCGCTTACATCTGTTTTTTTAAAAGATATCCATGGTATACATTATCGTCGTTGGAAATGGACATGGGGACACAAGTTCAAATTCTCGATGAGAAAGCTGATTACATTTTATAAAACACCAATACCCTTGGGGAAATGTATGAATGCAACTATTCTCCATTCAGCTATGAATAAATAGTAGGGCAGAATTAGCTCTTTAACATCGCTATAGAAACTGGTCTAGGAGAAAGCAAACTGTGATTTTGAATCTGTTAAGCTCCTCTTAAGAATTGACCTTGTGTTACACCCTGCTCGTGCAGAGAGGTTGCTTTTCTTGTTTTTGTCTTTCCACCAATCTTTATGTATCCCCACTAACTCACTTCCTCTCTCTCTCTCTCTCTCTCTCTCTTGCTCTTCATCTCTCTATCTTTCTTACTGTCTTTCTTGTTCATTCTTCTTTCTCTCTATCTCTCTCTTGGTTTCATATTCAATCCTAATATGTTTCTCCTGTTATTCTCACAAATCTATCAATCTATCTATCTATCTATGAAATCTTTTTCTATCCGACAGTCTTTTTCTCTCTTTCAAACATATACACAATATATATATATATATATATATATATATGTGTGTGTGTGTGTGTGTGTGTGTGATCTTTAACATTTTTATTTTTCTCCCGTTTATCTCTCTCTCTTTCTCTCTCCCTCTCCCTCTTTCTCTCTCTCTCTATATATATATGTATATATATAATCTCCTCTGTCCGTCTCTCTAATCATCTTTGTTTTGCCCTCTGTTTCTCTCTCTCTCTCTCTCTCTCTCTCTCTCTCTCTCACGCATACTCTCACTCATTCTCTTTCTCTTTCTCTCTATGTCTCGGTTTCATACATAATGTTTGCATTATCTCCTATTTCTTGAATCTATCTATCTATCTATCTATCTATCTATCTATCTGTCCCACTTATCTATCTATCTATCTTATTTGTCCCACTTATCTATCTATCTATCTATCTATCTATCTATCTATCTATCTATCTATCTATCTATCCCTTTTTCCTTTTTTTCAAATCTGATACTCTTCGTCTCACCTTTTCCTGGTTAATCTTTTCAGAGGATCTTCGGCCAAAACAAATTTATTCAAGAATACAAATCTTATGTATCTGTTTATAAGTTCATCTGATTTCACAATTCAAACACTGAAAATCTATGAAAGGACATGAAAAGAACTGACCTTCTCTATTTACCCATACAAAATTAAATGTCAGTTCATTTTTGGTGTCATTAGATTGTCAGTGTATCATTGAATTTATCTAAAAATATTACTTCTTCTGTTGTTATTGTACCGACAAAAAAAGCAGTTGTTTATACAACCAAACAGATCACAATTAACATTTGTTGAAAACAAACAAAAACGAAAACAAAAACACTTTCATTCATTCTAAGGATTATAATAAAAATAATTGGAAAAGTGTATAAGTCAATACTGGCAAAGGATTCAGCAATAATATTTCGTTCTTTATTTAAAAAAGAACTTCTTCGGAATGAAAATGGGTTTTTGTAAAGTTCATCAATTGAAAAAATCGATAAATACAATAAAGTTAAAATATAGATATGAGGGAAGGGTCTAAAGAAAAGAGACAGAAAAAGAAAAAAGGGAAATACGTGGTGCCTCCAATAAGTTTCCAGACTTTTTTTTCTACAGGTATTTAAAATTGTGTTAGTCACTTGAAAATTCAGTATGTTATTGCTACACATGTTATGAGATGATGACCAATTTTTATGATTTCAGCTTCAAATGAACAGCTACAGCAGCAATTGGAATACACCCTACTAAAGCCTGATTGTCACAGCTGGTGAATTTCAAAAATGCAATCTAACGCTTTAGAAGAACGATATTCAATAAAATTCTGTTTTAAACTTGCAAAAAATACCGCAGAAGCGTATGGAATGCTTCAGACTACTTTTGGAGCATCTTGCATGAATTGGGCATCAGTTTTTGAGTGGCATATGAGATTCGAGGAAGGCAGGGAATCTGTGAGGGATGATGAGAGGTGTGGGAGGAGTAAGGAAGTCAATACACCAGAGTTGATAGACCAAAGGGTTAGGGTTAGGGTTACTATGTTGAGGTTTTAAGGGAGTTGAGGAAGAGATTACGCCGGAAGAAGCCAGCACTCTTCAAATCGGGTCAGTGGCATTTTCACCAAGACAATGCACCAGTCCACAACTCCATCCTTATCACAGACTATTTGACTAAGATGGGCATCAAGACAGTTCCTCAGCCTCCCTATTGTCCAGACTTTGCTCCCAGTGACTTTTGGTTATTCCCTAAGCTTAGAGGCTGTCGTTATGAGACAATTGAGGAGATGAAAGAGGCTGTGACGAAGGTCAGTGACACGCTCACACTAGAGAACTGTTGCTAGCACGGATTTCTCTGTCTCTCTCTCGACATTTTTCCCTATCATCCATTGTTTTCAGGAGAACTTCTAGACTATATGCTGTGTCCGTACTGAGTTGTTGTCGATAAGTTCTTGTCAGTAGGCCAACACTTTCACTTCCCTGTTAAGGGGTCCTTAGGGGAACGTCTCATGAATTCGTCCTTGCTTCTGCAGCAGTGTCCTGCATGTCTTGTTCGTCTTTTTTGGATGGTTTTAGAGATGGTAGGTAGGTGGCCGTACAGCCACTGTTTTAAGGGATGTTGCTTTCAGGATTTGTTCATTATTGTTCGTAGCATTCTTTTGCAGTTCTTATCTAGTTTTGTCTCTCGACGCTTATTCAGCATCGTTGTGGTGCATCTATTGATACGACAAGAACCGATACAACAGCTGCTTGAAAGAATTTGCGTTTTATTCTATCGGAGAGTTCAGACTTCTATATGATAGATAAACTATCGATAGCAATCCGTGCCTTTGCTATGTGGATATAGATGGCAATTTCAGTTAATAAGACATTGCTACCAAGGTATTTTGACTTGTCTACCAATTTCAGATAACCACAATTTAGAGTGGTGATATCCTCTTTTTAATAAAAACACTTTCTCCAACGCCTCTGAACTTGAATCTTACTGAATTAAGAAATATTAAAACCTCAATACTGATCAGTTTTGTTTTTATTACACTTCGGATATATATATATATATATATATATAGGTAAAAATGATATGTCTATGTTAACATTATTGAAATATACCTATGGAATTATATATACATACTTTGTGATATTCACATGTAAAAACGGGACAAAATTATGCTTGAAGAGAAGAAACATAATTATTTTCTCATATTATTTTGTCGTTTTATTTGGAGCCAAATATACCCAAGCCGAATCAGTGCTGTATATATATATATATATATATATATATATATATATGCGTTATGTGAATAGGGGATGTAATAACCCAATATAGGTGTTTAAACATGTACCTAAGGGAAAAGAGCATAGATTATCAAATAACTCCTCCAACAAGGAAATTTTTGAACGAAGTAAGCAGGAATATGAGGAGGCTTTAAAGAAGGACGGATATAGGATCAATTTAGAATATCGGGATAGGGAGAAAAGTAGCACGCAAAGAAGGAGAAATAGACCTAGGAAAATTTTATGGTTTAATCCCCCTTATAACGTGGAGGTAGTCAATAACTTTCGGAAAGAATTCTTTAAGTTATTAAAAAGAAATTTCCTTAGTGGGAGCCCGTTACATAAGATATTTTATAAGAATTGTGTTAAATTAAGTTATAGTTGCATGCCAAACATTAATGGCATAATAAACAGGAGTAATATAGCTAAATTAAGTAAGGAGAAAAATAAGTTGATTGCTAAATGTAACTGTAGGGATAAGGTTAGATGTCCCCTGGAAGGCAAATGTAAGCAAGAATGTGTAGTGTATAAAGTGGAAGTATATAGTGATTCGAATAATAAGAGAAACAAAAAGATATACTTTGGGTCGACGCAAGACTAGGTACTATAACCATAAAACAAGTTTCTCAAACGTGAAGTATAGGCATAGCACTACATTATCTAGTAATGTGTGGGAGCTCAAGGATAACAAAGGGGTAGATCCTATAATGAAATGGGAAGTAATAAAGAAATGCCGTAAATATAGGGCTGGCGATAGAATTTGTCGGCTTTGCATGGAGGAGAAACTAGCAATAGCATCTTGTAAAAGTTGGAATATGTTAAACCAAAGATCGGAGGTATTAAATAGTTGTAGACACAAAAGGGCGTGGTTGCTCTATAATTAGGGATAGGTTTCAGAGTTTTTTGTTTTTTTTAATAAAAGTAAGGTTGTTCTTTTTTATTATTTATTTATTTGTTTTGTTATGCAAATTCTAAGCTAGGTGGGTTTTTGGTGAATAAAAGACGGAGATTTCTCCTTTAAAATTAGTTCCTGATGATCCGATAAGGTGAAACTTTAGATTTTCGACTCGCGATTTAATTTAATTCTATAATTGGCTCCACTAGTGTTGCGCACTTTAGTAATTGTAGCATTGCAGGATTCACGGAAGGTTTTTAGTTTTCTTTTGGCGACTGACTGCGTATCCCTTGATTTTTTTTCGAGGGGTCGGACGAAGTTGGCCTTTTCTTTCTTTTTGACCTATAATTTTTTCTTTTTCCCCTGGGCGGTGATTCGAGATACTTTTATCTCTTGTTCCTGGCAGGGTTTTTTTTGTTTTTTTCTGGTACCGTGAATGTTGGTAGATATTAGATTAGTAAATATATATATATATATATATATATATATATATATAATATTGCCCATTATCAAACTCCACGGCATTAAAACTCTGTAATAAAAATATGGATATCTTGAAATTTTATTTTTGTTTCAATTCTGAAGTGTTTTGTATTAATTAATGACAAAAATATCCTTTGTGATTGTATAATTTCCCGCTAAAAACAATAAAACCCTGCTATCTTATGTTTTTAAGAAAATTAGGATTTTATTTTCAAAAAAAGACGAGGTCTACTTATTTATGGGAAACACACACACACACACACACACACATATATATATATATATATCTTACCGATCATTACAGACTTACATACATCATCTGTGAGTGGACATTGGATGCAGACTAGAGAACCTGCCTGGAGTGATGGATAATAAAGACAGATGGCAAGGAGAGTCAGGGAAGTCCATGTCATCAGCGCGATTTGATGATAAATATATAAACTGGGCTGGGAATCAAATTTAAGAATATTCTAGTTTAATAAAAAGTAAAAAAGTAAAGTTGTCTCCCTTAGTCGGAAGGCTCTCATTTCAATAGCTACTACATCGAGGCGTAGGGAAGGGCACTGCTCCCTTCCTTGAATTGCTCCAGTTTACCCTCGATACGTACCTTATATTGCTGAGTGTTAAGCAAGGAGGTATCAAGTAACATTGTTTAAGTCTTTGGTATAACTCGACCTGGTATTGAACTCCGGTCTCCTGGACGATTGGTGAACACTCTACCCACTGGGCCAATGCGAAAACAAGATAAACGATTTGCATATCTTCAGATATTTTATTCCATTCATCCTGAATAGCAGTCTTAAGCAAACCAATATTTGGACGGAATGTTGCATTTGTTTTGTTTTCTAAAAGGCCCAATACCACGTATTCAAGAAGGTTAAGGTCTGAGCTTAAATCTTCTTTAATTGCTTTCCTCTCAGTTGTCTCATGAACTTATAATTCATTAACGTGCTTTCTTATTGATGTTGTGGGGTCTTTCTTAAACACCTTTTTCGTTTTTGGTTCAAACTTTCACCCACCCCTTTCTTTAAAAAGCCATTTATCATTAAAAAAAATGTTTTCTTTGATTTATATAGAAATATATATATATATATATATATAGAAACTGTGGCTTTGTTACGGCGATAAGCAAATCATAGATTCTTTGTTGTTTGTTTTTTCTTGCTCTCTCATATTGGGTTGAATTTTGATTTTTAAAAAAGTGTTTAAATAATAAAACTAAACAAGAAAATTTAGATTTATCGCATCTTTTAAATGGACCAATTAATCTAAAAAACGTTTTTAAAATGTACCACACACACACACACACACACATATATATATATATATATTTTATAATAGAGTTGGTCGTCACTAAATCATTTCGTGGGTCTGCGTTGAACCAAGTGCAATATAATATGGAGAGTGCTCAATATCAAGGATAGAGCTATTATGTAATAATAGTATATATATATATATATATATATAATTCATGGAATTCTAGACTGTGAAGCCTGGGTTTCATGGAGTTTTTCGGAGTCTAAATTCCATTAATTAAATATATATATATCAAATATATATTTATTTATCATTATATATATATATATATAGGGAGTTGCTTTTCGTCATTGATAGATATTTAATTAAAAAATATAGACATTTTTTGGACATATTTTTTGTCAATCCTTTCAAGTTATCACATCGATTTTATGATATCAGGCCAATACACGTTTTAAAATCATTTCCTTTATTCTTTCTGCCAATTCTTGAGCCATTATCAGGGTTTTGTATATTGGAAAAGTGATGTAACCTTTGCATTACTCCTTTGTAAGAATCAATGTTTATACTGGTGTATTGTGCAGCGTTTATTTGTAAAAAAAATGTTTCTATGAGGATTTATATAAGTACATTAGCACTGAATTCAAAATTAATTCCATAAATTTTGGGGTGTATATTTCTTATATGTAGCACCTCAAGAATCTGTCATTTTTGTTTGTTTGTTACTTTTTTTGGTCTAATATTGTTGTTTTCGGTGAGAATTTTTCGCACAATCAACTCTCTCTCTCTCTCTCTCTCTTTATATATATATATATATATATGTGTGTGTGTGTGTGTTATGAAAATAACAGGTGAATGCCTATCAATCTATCAACGAGGGTCGCTTAAAAATTATAATTCTCACCCATAAAGAAGAACCCCAGCTGATCATTTTGTTGTGGCAACTCGCTACCCATGTCTTAAAAATCTAAAAAAAAATAATTCAGAACTCTCTATATACCCAACCCTCTCTCTCTCTCTCTCTCTCTCTGTGCTCTTGAGACCTATACAAAGGTGAAAGGTGTGGGATAAGTCTAAAATCTGGAAGAAGCTGAGAACCTTTTGAACGACACCTCGTTTCCCTCTATCTCATATATGAATTTATATATATATATATATATATATATATATATATATATATATATATATATGTATGTATATATACATATATGTATGTGTATATATATATATATATATATATATATATATCTTTTTTTTTCTTTAAGAAAAACAGGATGGAAATAAATTTATAATCCTAAATTAACCAGTCTTTGATTTTTTCTTGCTCTGTAAAAAAAATTACATTGAGCTCTCCGCCAGGAAAATTTAAATGTTCAGCTCCTGAATGATTTTCTTGTCCTGAAGGAATTATTCCCAACTCTGGTTTAACTGGACCGAATAATACCTATATATATATATATATA
This sequence comes from Sepioteuthis lessoniana, assembly GCA_963585895.1. NCBI lineage: Eukaryota > Metazoa > Mollusca > Cephalopoda > Myopsida > Loliginidae > Sepioteuthis > Sepioteuthis lessoniana. The sequence goes on along the minus strand of OY757916.1, from coordinate 104,171,348 downwards.
TATATATATACGCAGGTACATTACTGTTCTTTTTTTCCGTTTCTTGCTTTAAGTGTTTTCCTGTGTCAAACATTAATTTCAGCTTCTCTGATATGATAACTTTCAATCTAAATCCAGTGTCATATGACTGAAGAAAAAAATACCATTTTAGTCAATTATTGGTACAGACCACGTCTAGATTGTGAGATTCAATGAATAATGCGTAATTTTAACAAGGAAAAAGTTTGTTAGCTTTTCTCTAAAACCTAAGTGAACAATTTCGATAGAGCAGTCGAACTATAAGTGCACAAAGAGAAGTATCTAATAGGTTAGCTCTTCATTTTACCACCGTGGATCATACACAGATGTATTTTTGGTCTGTGATAGTGATTAATCTATTTTGAGAAATGTTTAAGATTATAACAATGTATTCGCCAATAACTCCGCCACTTGCAGGATTTGACAATTCAGTTTTTAAGTGGATAAGAGTTAAATTTTTTCTTCTCCTATAATGATTACCAACTCACGCAAAAAACATAATCTGCTCTACTATTTACCAATAGTTGAAGGACGGGATAGTTTTATGCCTTACGAAATGTCATTAGTTTGAAGTGAACCATAAGAAGCATAGCATAATTCCATTTCCATTAAACATACAATTTGGATTAATAGTAATGATCCTTTTGTGTGAACGAATCATTAATTTGTAAATTTGACTGGAAATTGCTTTATTCTTTAAGTTTGATCATGTTAAGATATATTGTGCTAATTAATCGTGCTTAATGTGCTGTAAACAACGGTTACACCCAAATACGATAAATATATTTTTGAAGTAAAGTTGGTGGCTGTTGTCGAGGGCGACCCGAAAGCATTCTTTTCAATAGCTACAACACCAAGGTGTAGGGGGTCGCTACTCCTTTCCCTGGATTTCTCCACTTTACCCTTGATCCATACCTTATAATGCTAAGTGTTAAACAAGGAAGTTTCGTGCACCACTTTTTTGAGTCTTTGTTATGACTTGACCTGGGCCATTAGCGAAGACTCTACCCACAAGTGCAATGGGTCAATTACGCTGTTTGAATTTCACGTATCCTTAATACCTTTGGGAAAGGTATGAAACTCTCTATTTTTCCTACATCTATGGATAAATAGTAGGGCTGGCTGGGCTCTTTAGTTTTTGTATGGCAATTGGTCTAGGACAAAGAAAACTCGGGGTTCGAACCCGTTAAACTCCACTTTAAATCAACCTTGTATCACGTCTTGCTCGTACGGAGAGATTGGTATATATATATATATATAGATATATATATATATGTAGCGAAACCTTCCACTTGGAGAAATTCTTGGACCAAAATTCTGACTGGAAGACTTTAAGAGGATTAATAAATAATAAGATTTAATGAATTGATAAATTTTAATAAATTCATAAAATCTTAGATAAACGATAAAACAAATAAGGAAAAAAAAATAAAAAAATAAAAACAAAATACGCAAATACATTTTTTTTAACTCTCACAACTTCTTTTTCGCTGAAGGTTTGACTTTCGGCGCTCAACTAACGGAAATAGCATCTTATGATGCCTAAAAAGCTCACTGGACACACATGCTGGACACATACATTTTAAGAATCTAGAAAGAGCAATCACTATTCCCTTACATTTTTGATATTAATTCATTGGCTAGTCTTTTTTTTGTAATACACAATAGAAGCTCATAATTTCAAACATCATAGACATTGTCGAGTGTTTAAGGCTTTCAGCCATATTCCTTTTCAAATTATAGGTTCATGGTGTGTGCCATTATATATATATATATATATATATATATATATATATAACTGTGTCACACTCACTAATAAACGCACACATGCATATATATATATATATATATATATATATAAGTTATATTTTCATACAATTTGATCCGATGATCGTATTTTAGACTTGAGGAAAACCTGGGTTTAAATTTGATTCGAGCTGAATGTCTGACCGCAATTGACGTTTTGCACCTCGTGGCCCACCCCTATCTGACATGAAATATAAAGGTCACATCTCCTTCGAGTGACCTTTCTACGCTTGCTGGCGCCCTCTACGTCTCAGATCCGATGGACCAACGCAGACTCGAAGGAGACATTTGACAGCCGCTAACCCGAATATCCCCGTACCACTGAACACAACTGTCCAGATAGAGACGCCTGTGTGTATTAGCAAAGAGCGAAAACATCAGATGCTCTAAAGGACGAAATTGGAGAGTGGAATAACTTGAGATAGCTTAGTTAGTTTTTTTTTTAAATCTTTTTTCGAAACCCAGTAAAAGTGGCAAACTTAACACCTATTGATGCAAATATTATAACACTTATAGCGTTGTTCACACTGGATGTATCTGGTGGCTTTCTCGGTAGATCAAGTGACAGCAAGTCTTTTTAGTACGCTTTCACTTTCGACATTATTCTTGTTTGTAATACAGTCGTCCTGATGGCTTTTAATCTTTTTTCGAAACCCAGTAAAAGTGGCAAACTTAACACCTATTGATGCAAATATTATAACACTTATAGCGTTGTTCACACTGGATGTATCTGGTGGCTCTCTCGGTAGATCAAGTGACTGCAAGTCTTTTTAGTACGCTTTCACTTCCGACATTATTCTTGTTTGTAATACTGTCGTCCTGATGGCTTCAGTTCTTCCTCGTATTCGAAATTTCTGAAAACGTATTTGTGCGTCTTCGTGTGTCTTGTTTCACGCGTGTCAGCAACCATAGATGCTTTTGTTCCTTTTAACAGATTATCCACCATATTTTTCGTCTATCACTACAGAGGATTTCATTTTCAAGAATGCTGTCAAATGAACTTATGAAGAAATTATATTCTTAACTTTTACAATGTTAAAGGCAAAATTTTTACGGTTTGGTTGGTTTGGTTTGGTTTGGTGGGTTTTATGGCATATCAACCTTTGTAGGTTATTTAACGCCAAATCCATTTCTATGTAAATAATCTGTTCTATTGAAAACAATTCAGTTTAGCATAAGTACACAGTTTAATGGTCAAAAACATTTCCATTTCTAACTATTCAAGCAGTTATATGTAACAATTCAGTTAAGTGTAAATACAGTTTTAATGTTGAAAAACAGTTCTATTTGAAATAATTCAGTTAAGCATAAGCACGCAGTTTAAATGTAATTACGATTTAATTGTAAAAGTCATTTCTATTTCAAAATATTCAGTTTTACTTAAACAATTTATTTTAGCATAAGTATGCTGTTAATTCTATTTAACCCATAGATAGGACCCTTATCAGGTGCTACCACTCCGGGCCAGAGTGGACCTGGGAGCAATGGCAATGAAGGGGTACTCCGCATCCCCCAAAGCTCGAGCACTGCTGGAACCTCACCATCAGATTGTTTAGAGTCATATCCAGGACACTCGTTGGGGGGGTACCCCTCTGCAGAGGCGCAGTCAGTGTATTCTACAGCCCCAGCTGACTGGGCAAAAAATCTTTACCATCTGAGCAAATGTAAATTTAAACTTCCACCTCGGATTTAATTTAATGAACAACAACAACAACACTCACAAACACACACACACACACACACACACGTTATGTAAACATGATATTTCTCTCTATATATAAGATGTATCCTCGTGGTGTAATGGTTAAAGCGATGGACTGCGGAATCGTTATAAGCGAGTTCGTACTCCAGTCGCGCTATTTCGGGCAAATACCCTAGAAACATACCCAGACATGGATATGTGAAACGTACATAGAATGCTCATAACATATATTCATAGATCATAGGAATCCCGAAACACGATAAACACTTAGGACTTCTTAATTCAGATACGAAACCTTTTATTACCTTTGAGTTAAAGGTTTCGACATAAGGAAGAGAGATGCACAATCTTTCTATGACGACTTTTCCATCTGCCCACCCCATTACGTGCGGTGCCCGTAGCGCACAAATTCCTCTGGCCTCAGCGAGCCCCGAAAGTCGACCCATCCCATTCGAAGTCTAATTCTCAATTAACTGATTTTTTTCAACCCCCCCCAAATCCTCCGTGCGCGTTTCCGGTGCATGACGTCATTCATATCCACTGGTCAACCTTTTTGTCTGGGATTTTTATTTTGACATCTCTGAAAGACACATCCTCCCCGCGAGCGCATCAACACCTGTGCTCAAATTTGCAACTAACTTAGCGAAAGGTTCTCAGCCTAACTTAACCCAAAGGCAGGATATATAAAACGAAATCCCTCAGATATTATATTAAACCCTTAGGAAAGATATGAACTCCCTTGTCCTCCCAGCGATGGGTTAAAAAGTACCACCACTTTTCTTCTAGGAGAATGGCTTTGGCATTAAATAACCAATAAATGTTGATTTGCCATTAACAAACCAAATCACAAATCTCTCTCTCACTCTCTCTCTATATATATATGTGTGTGTGTGTGTGTGTGTGTGCGTGTAAAGTAAATGCACAACTAATTAGTTACTGGTTGAATTTCGAATATTCGATGATTGGAAAGTTGTGATCTCAAATGTGTTAACATCAATCTAATAATTCAGAATTCTCTGAAAGACAATATATGAAATATATCGCTCGAAAAGAGTTAAATACTGCAATATGGGTGCACTGCATGGACGCTAAAAAAACGCATGGAGAAAAAGCTTGATGGCAATTACACAAGAGTACTGCGAGCAATATTGAGCAAGTCATGGAGGCAACATCCCACAAAACAGCAGCCATCGCGAAAACTATCAGAGTTAGACGAACCATACATGCGGGACACTGCTAGAGAAGTAAGGGCAGACTCATAAGCGGTATACTCCTGTGGACCCCTTCACATTGACGAGCAAAGACAGGACGACCTGCTAGATCCTATATACAAGAGCTATGTGCTGATACAGGATATGGCTTTGAAGACCTCCTGGGAACGATTGACAATAGAGACGGGTGGCGAGAGAGGGTCAGGGAGATCCGTGCTGGCAGAGCAAAATGATGATGATGATTTTATATACATACTCTCTCCCAGTGGGTTGAAAACACGAGTGCTGAATTGCCAGCTTCCACCTACACGTAAATGCAAAGGTCTTCTCATGGATCAGGCACTACGTTTGCTGAAAGCATATATGTGACTATATACCTAAAACCCCCTTTGATTACGCTGAAAATGCCGATAGTTCAGAAGTAAGATATCTGGCTGACGTAATGTCCGTCGGATTTCGATCCAAGCTTGAAGCATCAAAAGTGTCAAGCTACATCGAATTGTTTTGATACTGCAAAATATTCTGTATGTGAATGACAATATATATATATATATATATATATATATATATTGGAGGTACCCGTGGTGTAATGGTTATCGTCGTAGGAAATGGACACGGCGACACGAGTTCAAATCCTGGAGGAGGGACTGAGCCCAGGTCTCCCGGACCATTGGTGAACTTGTGATTTTTTTTCATGTCGAAGCTAGTTTTCTTGAAAGGTAGTTTTAGGTTACTCGCGATCATTAGAAAACAATTACCACTAGGCCAATACAAATAATGTATACCTAAATATATCTTAAAAGTAACTGTTCCCATGATTTTTATCATTACAGGTTTTCGGACTATTGTCTTCATCTTTATTTTTATTTCCACAAAGTTTCGGCTGATGTATCCTCCGGCCTTCTTTAGGTGTTTGTCGAATTCGGGAACCTTCACTGAACTACGTCCTTTATTCAATCCACGGATGTCGCCTCTTCTGATTTCGTTAACCATAACCGGGTACAAGTGTTAAGTATTCCTGTATTGTTACTCGCCTGCACTCAGGATTGAACCTGCAACCTCCAGATGATTGTCTCCTTAGAAGCGTAGGGAACCAACGCCTATAACCGTTACGCTGTGTGTCCTGCAGAACAGGCGACCCCCGTGGATTCAATAAAGGACGTAGTTCGAAGTTCCGTGAAGGTTCCCGAGTTAGACAAACACATGAAGAGGGCCGGAGGACATACCAGCCGAAACGTTTTGGAAATAACAATTGTACCAAAGCCATATACACGAATATGCGAAATGTACATGGGACATTCATTACATATATACATAGAACATAGGATCTTGAAATTCGAAAAACACGTAACGACTTTTCAGTTCAGGTATAAACCATTTTATTACCTTTGAGTTTAAAGGTTTCGACATAAGGAAGAGAGATACACATTCTTTCTATTCTGGCTTTTTCATCTCCGCACCCCAATACGTGTGGCACCCGCCACGAAGGTCTCTGCGAACAAGCGAAAATCAACCGTCTCGTTCTGTGTCCAGTTCTCAACTAACTGATTTTTTCAAAATCTCCCAAAATCCTCCGCACGCTTCCGGTGCGTGACGTCACTCGGACTGTGTAACCCCATTTCCCATTTCGGGCTATTGTGACATCTCTGAGTGACACGTCCGCTCTGTGCGTGCGCTTGAACACCTGTTTTAATGTTGCACCTAAGTAACCCATGTGCTGAGCCGAAAGTTTCTCAGCCTAACTAAAAGCAAAGGCATAAACCGAAATCCCTTGGCCATTATATTACACAATGAAGATGAAGACAATAGTCCGAAAACCCTTAATGATAAAAATCATCAAGCTTCGTCTCAGAAATTTAGACAACTATTCCTATTTTTTTACCATTTGTTTGAAAACCGTTATATAGTTTAAAATATACCTATCAAATGCAAATAATTTGCATAAATTTATACTATCACGTATTTCAAGCAAATAGCATCACTGCTGTTCTCCGACCAGGATGGCTTTGACATCAAATACCCTGTTGTGTTCTGGTTAGTGAATACAAGTAGTAGTAATAATAAGACAAACTACGATATTTGAGGAAAATAGCTATATTTACAGGAAAGAGTATTTACAAGAGAGAGACTGTTTGTATTAAGAACATAGGATTACTGATAGAGTAATGATATACTTCAACAATAGGAACGGCTCTTCTGGTCTGACTCGTAACTTTATTCCCAGACTGATCTCCGCTACTGCCATATATGGCAGATGGAACAGCTCATTATGCTGAAAAGGTAGGTGATACCCAACATACCCTACAAAGGTTGATTTACCTGTTAACAAAAAAAACTGCTTTATGTCTTATTTTAAACTTCATTTCCATTATCCTAACTCGTTATTTTTTAGATTGTTATTCAAATATTAAAAAAAAGCCCTGTCGGAGGGGCTTAGAATATGCAGAATGTATTCCTTGAAGAAGAGTAAGGATCTGATTGCAAGGCTCTAGTTCAGAAGATTTGTGGAGTATCTTACCATTGCCATCACTCCCTCGTGTACTCTGGCCTGGATTGGAATTATCTGTTAGGGTTCCTTCTATTGGTTAAATGGACCTGATCAAAAATTATTCATATTCTACTGGACCTTGTGTAAAAGAAAACCTTCTAAAAACAACAGCACAAAAAAGTAAATATGAACATACAATGAACCCAATTCTAAAACCTCTAAGTATAAAACACTCTTTACAGGTTGATTGGCTGTTTTAACGGTCAATCAACCTGTAAAGAGTATTTTATCAATCACTCAAGGAAATATCTATAAAAAAAACTGCGTTTGAAAATTTGTTTAATCGTCACTAACAAAGTGCAACTTATGCAGTGTTAATAATAAGGGAATTACTGATGCACAATGTCTTGCATATCCAACTGAGGGCAAATTGGATACTAGAAATATAATACGTCTTTCTCTATTTCTTTCTCTCTCACTCTCTCTCTCTCTCTTTCTCTGTGTCTCTCTGTGTCTCTCTGTCTTTTTGTCAGTTTGTCAGCATCTAAGTTATTACGATATATTAATGCAAATGATTAATAGAAGTCGGAGCAATAAAGCCAATCTAAATTGGCTTGAATCAAAAAGCTGTCACATTACTTATTAACCGTAATTACACTATGATCACATAATGTGCGTCATGAAATAATTAGGACACTGGCTAATTGATATGCAATCAACCAATAGCTTTGCTCTGCACTTACCTCCGTATTTATCCGTATATATATATATATATATATATATATATATATATATATATATATGTGTGTGTGTGTGTGTGTGTGTGTGTGTGTGTGTGTGTGCTGATGCAAATAAGGACGCACAAGAAAAGAAACGTAGATGAAATATGAGTACAATTACACAGAGAAGAGTATTATCTCATTCAGAAATGGATTTCATAAACATTTATTCGATCTAAAAGCATTTAAGAAAAGAGCATTTAAGAAGAAGTCCTATTCAAAAGAGAATAAGGACCCGTTAAGTTTGGCCTTTGGATTTTGAACATTTGGAATTGCCTAACAGAAAAAAAAAAAAACTTAAGTTGAAGAACAAAATCCTCATCTATTGACGATCTGCATTGTATTTTAAAATCCCAAATCAATCAAGTCCTTTTTTACATATTCCTATTTACTATCAAAAGGCTTGGATACCAGGGCCTGAACTGTCCACATTATACTTTTACAAGATTTCAAAAGAAGTTTTCAAAGTCAATTTTATGCCAAAATGTGTTTCTTGGAAGTATATCTTTAGACTACGCTATGAATGACTTCTTCCTTGCAATTACTTCTAGTTCGACTGTTTTAAAGTGGTAAGTAAAGTAAAGTTAGCGACCATAGTCGAGGGTGACCCGAAGGCTCCCTTTTCGATAGCTACTACACCAAGGTGTAGGGGAGGGCGCTACTCCATTCCCTGGATTGCTCCACTTTACCCTTGAACCGTACCTTATAATGCTGAGTGTTAAGCAAGGTGGTATCAAGTTCCATTTTTAAAGTCTTTGGTATGACTCGACCTGGGATTGAACCCAGGTCTCCCGGGCCATTGGCGAAATAGATAAGATAAAAGTAATTCATATTCGACTGAACAGTGTACCAACAATAACAACGATGACAACAGAAAAATGGAAATATGA
>OY757916.1:104129954-104157454 GCA_963585895.1 Sepioteuthis lessoniana | reverse complement strand
ACAAAAGTCACAGGGAACAAGGTCTAGACTATAGTGAGGCTGAGGAACTGTCTTGATGCCCATCTTGGTCAAAAGGTCTGTGACAAGGATGGAGTTGTGGACTGGTGCATTGTCCTGGTGGAAATGTCACTGAACCGATTTGAAGAGTATTGGCCTCTTCTAAAGGAATCTCTTCCTGAACTCCCTTAAAACCTCAACATAGTAACCCTAACCCTAACCCTTTGGTCAATCAACTCTGGTGTATTGACTTTCTTACTCCTCCCACACATCTCGTCATCCCTCACAGACTCCCTGCCGTCCTTGAATCCCTTATGCCACTCAAAAACTGATGCTCAATTCATGCAAGATAGTCGAAAAGCAGTCTGAAGCGTTACATACATTTTTGTGGCATTTTTTCCAAGTTTAAAACACAATTTTATTGCATATCGTTCTCCTAAAGTGTCAGATTGCATTTTTGAAATTCACCAGCTGTGACAATCAGGCTTTAGTAGGGTGCATTCCAATTACTGCTGTAGCTGTTCATTTGAAGCTGAAATCATAAAAATTGGTCAGTCATCTCATAAGACGTATAGCAATAACATAGTGAATTTTCAAGAGTATACGCCAATTTTAAATGCCTGTACAAAAAAGTCTGGAAACCTATTGAATGCACTTTGTATGAATTGTACGTTAGTAGTTAGTAGGTAATGTTATTTAAGTAAGAGTTGTTGTTGGGAAACAGTTAAGTATTACTATTTTTTTCACACAGTTAAATAGTTTCAAGTATTGCTGTCTCACACATTAAAATGGTTTCAAGTATTGCTGTCGCACATATTGAAATTGTTTCAAGTATTGCTGTCGTACGCACTGATGTGTTTTCAAGTGTTGCTATCACACAGAGCGAAATGGTTTCAAGTATTGCTATCGCACACAGTGATGTGGTTTTAAGTATTGCTCATACTAATGGTGAGTTGAATGGTATCAAGTTTTGCAACTGAACATTAATAACATAATTCGACATAATTCTTTCATTTGCACACAGATAAATAATTCCAAGTATTGCTATATAATAGCAATGACTTAATTTTTCACTCAAATAAATGGTTTAAGGTATTCGTATCAAACATGAATAATTCTATTTAGTTTTAATCATTTACTTGGCCACCCTCCCCTACACCTTGTTGTAGTAGCTTTGGAAAAGGTAGCCTTCGGGTCACCCTCGACTTCGGTCACCAAATTTAATTATTTGGACACACTTTAATTGTTTGACGTAATGATATCGGATATATATATATATATATATATATATATATATATATATATATATATATATATATAGTTTATTAGAACACAATTAAAATGGTTTGAAACATTGCAATGCAGCAATTTAATAAAATAAGTGTTATTTGTTTGCACACAGATAAACGCTTAAATAGTACACTTAAAGTTTGATCCAAAAGTGGGACTCTATCATGTACTAATACTCAGGGTCAGAGTGGACCTGAGAGTAATGTTAATGAATGGGTACTCCGTGTTGCCCAAAACACCTGGGACAGATAGTTTAGTGTTATAACAGGACACTTGTTGGTGGTGGTCTTTTTCCTTCAGAGAGATGCAGTCGGGTCGGCGTATTCTACAGCCCCAGCCAACTAGGTTGTCTCATCAAGTTTATAATGGCTTCTTTTTAATTGCTTGTTGGGTACCTCACGAGGTGCAGAGGTTAGCAAGCTGAATTAGACGATCATTTTAGAAAAGTTCAATATACAATGTTACGTAATACTTCCGGCATACTATTGATAAGCTTTATATATCGTTCTTGGAAACATTTGTTGAACATTTTAGGTGGAAGTGTTGATATTGATACTAATAAATTAAACTGAACATCATATTTGCACGGATATAAATAGTGTGTAACACACACACACACACCCACACACACAGAGAGACACACACACATGCATATATATATATATATATATATATATATATATATATATATATATATATATATATATATGCCAAATCCGCTTCACGATCAGGATGCGACACAAAGTAAAGTTTTAAGCGGTATTTAATAGGTTTGAATTTAAAGTATTTCCTCTCCAACCAGAGACTAAAGAGACCAATCTGCCCGACTATTTATCCTTAGTTAGTGCAAGAATTGTTGGATACCTCCACCCACTTTCATATATATATATATATATAGAGCTGTTGATAAAAAGACAATCGTACAATTTTGCATTAGTTGTTTGTTGTGATACTAATAATTGTCCAATTACTTCTGATGATATATATATATATATATATATATATATATATATTACTTATTAAGTTTGTTCTATTTATGAATAAACAGTTCTCAATATGATAGACCGTATATATATATATATATATATATATATATATATATATATATATATATATATATATATATATATAAGTTAGTCTTGCGTAAATACAGAATCAATAAGACTTCGTGATTTGGTTTACACTACCCTAATAGCTCATTTAATAGATTTGCATAGTCGGCTTGGGCTGTAGAATATACTGACAGCTTCTCTGCAAGGAGTAGACCCCCAAGTGAGTGTCCTAGATATGACGCAAAAAATCTAATGGTGAGGTTCCAGTAATACTGAAGCTTTGGGGAATGCAGTGTACCCCTTCATTGCCATCACTTCCTGGTGTATTCTGGCCCGCAGTGATAGCAGTTCAGATCAGTATGCTAAACTAACTTGACTGAAATATTCTATATCTATCTATCTATCTATCTGTTACTTTATCAGTCTTTCTGTTTTCTGTCTCTGTCTCCGTCCGTCTGTCTTTCTGTTTGTCTCTCTGTCTCTCTGTCTGTCAGTCTTAGTCTCTCTCTCTCTCTCTCTCTCTCTCTATATATATATATATATATATATAGTTATATATATAATAGTATCACCACGGTTTTTCTACAAAGATTTCTTTGGCATTAACTTACCCACGATGGTTGATATGTCATTAAACAAAACAAAAAAACATATCTCTGCTCTCTCTCTATCTACCTGATTTTATCCACAATTGTTATTTTTCTGAATAAATCTTTCCCTAAATTATATTCCTCCTATCTTGCTATCTCTTCATCTATCAATTAATATTAATCCCTTTTTCTCTCATTTACACACACACACACACACACACATATACATGTATATATATATATATATATATATATATATATATATATATCCGTATGTTTATTTGTACGCAGCTCATTTTAATATACACATTACACATTAAACACACACACTCACACACACACAATCACACACACACACAATCACACACAATCACACACACACACACACACACACACACACACACACACACACATACACATAATCACACACACACACATACACATATGTCCTCAGTTCGTAATAATATACACCACACACGCACCCCCACACATATGCAACCTTTCTACAAGTCCTGGATGTGACACCAGGTATAATTTTAAAGGTAGTTTAACAGATCTGAATTCAGTGTTTTCCTTCTCCAAGACTGGTTTCCAAAACAAGAGTAATGTGTCCAGTTTGACCGACTATTTACCCCAAACTGAAAGGGAGTATAACTGGATTAGTACCTTTTCACAAAGGTACTATATATAAGGTGCTGGTCATACGAGGATAACCGTCGTATATATATTTTGTGTGTGTATATGCATGCATATTTGTCTACGTATGTATTAATGTTTTCCAGTCTGTATGTTTTAATTCATTTGATATATGCGTGTATATGTCATTATTTCATGATTAAATCGTTCTCTATTTATTATCTTTTCAATCTCTCTCCCTCTCTCCCTTTCACTCTCTCTCTCTCTCCATCTCTCTATCTCTATCTCTGTATATATATGGCGAAGGAATTTTCGGCTGCTGTTCGCATAATGCAAAGCACTTCGAACAACTTGAGCACTCTGGTATCCGGGAAGATATATAATGTAAAACAAACGAACGATGCTGCTGTTGCTACATAATACCTTATAATTCCCTAGCCGACGTGGTACGCTTGTTGGCTTAGTGGTCTGATACTAAGTCTAACATTAAAGTTGGGCGAGTTTCGATCCCAGCTCCTAGCATCCTACGTGTCTAGCCACACTGTAGAGTTGTGCTACAACGAAACAGTCTGTCTGTGGATGACTATATATATATATATATATATATATATCTGTTTGTGTACGTTTCTAGATATGTAACTATGTTTCTCACCTGTATAATATTTTAAGTGTAATTCTTTCTTTTTCTGTCTTTATATTTTTTTTCTTTCTTTCTGATTTTCTTTCTTTTGATCTATATATCTATTAATTCTTTTCATATCTAATAATTTTCTTATAATTATCATATCTATCTAACTATTCGACAAGGGAGACAAGTAACTCCGCTTAACTCTAGAAACATACTGTGTGTCCTTAACATTCAAACATTTCCCTTTTTTTAGATCAGCAGATTCACTTAAATCAAAGTTCAAAGCATCTGTAGCCAAGTTCACTCTCATTTATGCCCTCTGTGAATATTCAATAATTGCTTCTTCTCACTTCTCTGTCCACCAGCCATATTTCAGATTCCTCTTTCATCAATTCACCACACTTCTAGAGTCCCTTCTTCTTCTTCTTCTTCTTCTTCTTCTTCTTTAACCTTCATTTGAAAGTCCGTTTCTTATCACGCCACTCTGAGATGATCCAGAGTGAGGAAAACGATAATTGCCTTTAGTCTTCCAAGACAAACAAGAAAATAAGAATTTAAAAAAAAAATAAAGGTGATATTTTTTTTTAGAACGGAATGTTAAGCTACGGGCCAAATGATTAAAGATTGAAACTAATGCCGTCGGAATAGTAACCAGATTTTTTTTCTTTTTGTCATGTGTATTTCTTATACATTTTTATTGACGACGGCTTAAAGAACAGAGTCTTGTTTTCGAAATGTGTGAGACGATAATTTCTTTAATACTGCGCAATAGAGTTTTTATCAACCTCTTTATTTTTTTCTTAATTCTCTACTTCCAAAGTTCTTTATTCTTATGCTCTCCACAGGTCCTGAGTTGACGCGTTTCTGTGAACAAGAGAGAATTTCGAAAGGTTTTTGCCTTATTCCTTACCTCTGGTCTTTTTTTTTCTTTTTGTTTCTTGTATATTATTATCCCACCTTCCAACTCTATTCTTTCGGTTTAATTATAGATATTTAGTTTGATCCCTGTAATCTTATGAAGAAAAACACGTAGACAAAACAAGGAGAAAGTAATAAAAAACCACCACCACCATCATCATCATCACCATCATCCTTTAAAATTAGTAATGCCAGTATTTTCTTTAAAATCATCGGCTACTTCTATTTACTTTGCTGTAGTCAGCATTCTGACTGACAATAATTGTTTACGTTTGTTGATATTTTTCATAATTTCTGGCGTCATCTGAAAACTTTATTATCATCATCATCATCATCCTCACGATACTTCATCATCTCTATACTAAAGGGAAGTTACTTTGGTGTAGTGGGTAACGTGCTGGATTGTGACATCGTAGTAAGCGGGTTCGATTTATAGTCGTGCTTTTACGTTCTCTTTCTGACTTATGCCCTTAGGGAAAAGTATGTGCCCCCTAAATCTCTCCACTTATCAATTAGATTGTACAAATACTCTTCTTCTACAGGGATAGCTTTAGTATTAAATAGCCCATGAAGGTTTATAAGTCATTAAATAAAAACAACCTCAAACAACTTAGGTTTGGTTTGGTTTCTTTGTTTAATGGCATATCAACTCTTTTTAAGTTATTTAATGCCAAATCCATTCTCCTAGAAGAACAGTAGTGGTACTATTTAACCCATAGCTAGGAGGATAAGGGGGCTCATACCTTTCCCAAGGGTATTTGCCCGAAAGTGAACGTAATAGCGCGACTGGAGTACGAACTCGCGTACTACGATTCTGCAGTCCATCGCTTTAACCATTACACCACGAGGACACCCCTAAACAACTTAGGATATCAATTATCATCCACATCATCACTTTTGCAAGCATATAATACAAATCAATTCTATTAAGCCAATATTATGTCAATGCAGCTTAGAATAAGCTGAGTGAAACCCCCGTAGAGGTTAAAGGAATCCTTCTTCCCGCCACTCCCCACAAGAAAAATTGGTGCCTTAAGTATGACATAAAACTGTTTCTGATGGTTTTTTTTTCTGTCAGTGTTTTCGAGGTTCGGGAGGAGATAAAAGTTTGGCGTAACGAAGGTGACTGACAATTTTAATATCATCATCATCATCATCATCATTATCATCAAGTCTCACTGACAGCACTGATTTCCCTGACTCTCTATTTTTCTCCATCCATCTCTATCAGTCATCGCTCCCGGCTGGTCTTCCAAATTGCATCCTCTATCCGCAGAGAGCTGATATAAATAAGTTCTTGCGAGTCGGCCGATACAGGCAAGTCCTTGTTAAGGGCTCCTTCAGAGAACGTTGCATATGATTTCGTCCCAACTTTTTGTTCCTCTTACTTGAATGCTTTTTGAGATGGAAGGTTAGTGGCCGTACAGCTGTTGTTCTGTAGGGTGTGGCTTCCATGATTTGTTCAAGATAGCTCATAGAATTCTTGTGTACTTCCCTTCTTGCTTTTCTCAATGCGTTTTGTCAGCGTTCATGTGGTGCATCCATACAGAAGTATTGACACAACCACTGCTTGGAAAAAATGTATTTTATCGGATATATCAGCTCCCATCTAGCTTGTTAAATAATTGATGAAGATACCCGTGGTGTAATGGTTATCGTCGTTGGAAATGGACATGGTGACACGAGTTCAAATCCTGGATGAGGCTGATTGAATTTCACATAGCACTAATACCCTTGGGAAAGGTATGGATCCAATTATTCCCCCTCCAGCCATGGGTAAATAGTAGGGCAGACTAGGTTCTTCAGCCGTGGTAAGGCAACTAGTCTAGGAGAAGGAAAACTCTGAATTCAAACATGTTAAACTCCGCTTAAAAATTGACCTTGTGTCATGTCCTGCCCAAGCGGAGGGGTTGGGTAAATAGGATTAAGTTTTAATTATTACCAAACTCTACAACATCTACATTTTTTAACCAGAATTGAAATTGCATGAATATTTGTGCGGTATGCTGTGGACTACAACATATCGATTTTTTTGGTTACAAAGTTTCAGTATTGTAAGTGAGTAATGTTGGCGACGGTAGTCGAGGGCGACCAGAAGGTTCTCTTCTGAATAGCTACAACACAAAGGTGTAGGGGAAGGTGCTACCCCTTTCCCTCGTTGCTCCACTTTACCCTTCATCCGTACCTTATATCACAGAGTGTTACGCAAGGAGGTATCAAATACTATTTTTAAAGTCTTTGGTATGACTTGACATAGAATTGAACCCAGGTCTTCTGGACCATTGGTGAACACTCTACCCACTGAGCCATTATTTGGTAAACAGAAATCACATGACACTATCCATGTGGAGTCTCCATGGTAGAGTGGTTAACGTTCTGGATTGTGTCACCTTAGTGAAAGAGTTCGAATTCCAGTCCCCTAAGTTGCGTTCATTTTAGGGATATTACCCTTGGGAAAAGTCTGAATTTCCTTTTTACAGCAGCTATGGGTAAAATAGTACCAGTACTGTCCTTCTAAAAAATGGTTTTGGTTGAAAATAACCAACATAAGTAACATACCATTAAACAAAAGAAGCAAAGCACCAACCATGATGATATTGTCTTGATAAAATAATGCTTCATTAGCAATAATAACATTCTGGTATCTTTGCTTTTGGGGGAAATTAACATTTAATTAAACAATTAAGAGTGGAGTTCTTATTCATCGTCGATATTAATGTATATATGGTTAGTTAGCTTGCCGACCATTGTCGAGGGTGACCTGAATTCTCTCTATACAATTGCTACTGTGTGCGCATATATATGTGTGTGCATATATTGATATGTGTACACATTTGTGTGTATACAATATAAATGTGGGTTGGTTGGTTGGGTATAACGGCATATCAATCTTCGTAGGTTATTTAACGCCAAATCCATTTTATGCAAATAGTTCTATTTCAAGCAATTCATTTTAGCATGAGTACACAGTTTAATTGTCAAAAACATTTCTATTTCAAGCTATTCAGTTTAGTCAAACAATTCTGATTCAAACAATTCAATTAAAAATAAGTATATAGCTTAGTTCTATTTAACCCATAGATAAAGTCCTATCAGGTGCTACCATTCAGGGCCAGAGTATAGATGAAAGTAATAGCAATGAAGGGGTGCTCCGCATCCCTCAAAGCTCCAGCATCGCTGGAACCTCACCATCAGATAGTTTAGTGTCATATCAGGACACTCACTGGGGGGTGCAGAGGTGCAGTTGGTGCATTCTACAGCCCCAGCCGATTATATATGTTTCATCATATATATATATGTATATATATGTATGTGTGTGTGTGTGTGTGTGTGTGCACATCCCTGGACAAAAATAAACACCCCCGTCAAAAATGAAGAAAAAGATATTGTTTACAATCTTAAAATTATGAAAATCAGATATATGAAAGATAAGGCAAAAAGACAATCAAAATTAAAATATGAAGAAATTTCAATTCATTTTTTGTATGTATATTAGCATTTGTGCTTAATTTAAAAATTTTGTTTTGATATAAAACCAAGTGGCAGAACTATAAAATATAAAGGCAATTTTTTTAATTTAATATTTTGTTGATCCGCCGTTAGATTTGATAACCTCTATAATTTTGCTAGGTATACTATCAACTAGTTTCTGAAGTTGAACCGAAGTTATTTTTTCCATGCGTCTAAGATTGTGTTTTTGATTTCAGAAATTATGAAGGAAGTCGACAGTATTGACCTCCTTCATAAACTTTTTCAACAATCACGCGTATTTTTTTGTTCAAGCAAGTACTTCTTTGCTAATGATGCATTGTGGATAGCGGCATTATCTTGCCTATAAATCCATTCTTCTTCACATAGACAACACTTTTCTTGTGCGAGAAATACATCAATTTGTATCTTCACATAATCTGCCGCTCTTTGTAGACCACTGACAAATTGTAGTTTAAGTTTTCCTGAAGATGAGAAGGCCTCCTAAATCATAAGAGATCCTCCTCCACTCTGCCTTGTTGAGCAATTGTATTCTGGAAAATATTTTGCATTTCAGTACGAAATTGAATTTCTTTTCGTCCGAGAAAACAACTTTTCGCCATTCTTTAGCACTCATGGTTTGATATTGACGGGCATATTGCAGTCGTTTCTCTTTGTGCTTCATAGTTAACCTCAGGCGATAAATACTTTTCTTATGCTTAATTTTTTCGTTGTTTAAATGCCTTCTAATTATTCTTGTACTGCAAGGAACATCCTCTAGGTATTTCGATATCTTTGATGTTGACGAAGCTTTCTTTTTTACTTCACGAACAATTCTTCACTTGAATTGTGGTGTTAATTTTTCTGGTCTGCCAATCGGTTTTCTTGTGCCATACTTCTTTGGACTTATCAAGTAATTGCAGATAATAGTTTTACTGCGTCCTAAGACCTTCAGAATTTCTCTCTGAGATTTTCTGACTCTTTTCAGAGCTGTAATCTCGCCTTTCTCAAATTCAGATAATTTCGTTCCTTTTGCAAATAACGTTTTTAGTATTTTAAGTATTACAGTTTTATTAGCTTTTATATTACGTAGACTATATACAATAAATTTTTCAATTAAATTAAGTTCTTTTTTTCTTTAGTTTTTATTGGTGGTCATATATTTATGTCAAAAATAAATTTTAAAATTTAGCATACATATGAAAATATATTGAAATTTTTTCTTATTTAAAAATTTAGCTTATATATGAAAATAAATTGACACTTTTTTCTTATTTTAAATCTAAATATCTCTTAACCTTATCTTTTATATATCAGATTTTCATAAGTCAAAAATTATAAACAATACTTTTTCTTCATTTTTGAGGATGCTCTTATATTTTTGTCCCGGGGTGTACATTCCTCAATGGGTAGTGTCGATTTGTGTGTATCGTGTATAAGGTGGAGGTACATAGTCGTGGATTAAACGATAGTGACGTCAGAAGAAATGTTAAAAAGGTATACGTGGGTTCCACGCAGGGACCCTTCAAAAAAGACATTCCAATCACAGAATTGGCTTTGTACACAAAGTATGTTGACAGAACTAGTTTATCGAATTAAGAGTAGAAAATTATGAAGAACCTCGGTACAGATTCGATATTAAAATGGGTGATAGTAGAATATTTCTATAAATATAAAGCAGGGGAAAATATTGTAATTTTTGTATGGAGGAGGAATTTAGCATAGCTTCCTACTATAATCATAATGAATTACTTTATTACAGTTTGGAAATACTTAATGTTTGTAGACATTTGAATAGTTAGTTTCTTTTTATATCAGTTACGATTTGGTTTTATCTTATTTATTAATTTATTTATATTTTTCTTTATTTATTTATTAATCTATTTATTTATCTAATTTATATTTCATGCTAATTTTATTCTTTCTAGCGGATGCCCAGTCGGCTAGGGCTGTAGAATACACCGACTGCACCTCATCACCTCATCAGACGGATAAGACCCCTCCCCAACGAGTGTCCCGTATATGACACTAAACAATCTGATGGTGATGTTTACTAATGCTGGACCTTTGGGGAATGCAGAGTACATGTTTATTGCTATCACTCCCAGGTCCACAATGGCCCGGAGTGGTAGCACCTGTTAGAGCCTTATCCATGGGTTAAATAGAACTAACTGCATATTCTTGCTAAACTGAATAGTTTGAATTGGAACTGCTTGTCTAAACTGAATGTTTAAGACATTGAAACTATACTCACACTAAACTGAATTGTTTAATATAGAACTGTTTTCACATTTAACTGTGTAAACAAAATCTATACTTATACTAAACTGAATTAGCTGAATTTTAACTGTTTGAATAAACTAAATAGCTTGAAATAAAAATATTTTTGACAATTAAACTGTGTGTTCATGCTAAACTGAATTTTTTGAAATAGAACTGACTGTTTTCATGCAAAAAGAATTTGGCGTTAAATAACCTGTAAGGATTGATATGCCATAAAACCCAACCAACCAACCAACTTTCTAGCGGTCTTTTAATCAATAAAAATGTAGTTTTGCTTCAACCCTTCTTTAGTCAGAATCGTCCTGATGATCCATTTAGATGTAACCAAGGTAGATTTTTTTTCTGACTCAAGAAATCCATATATATATATATATATATATATATATATATATATATAAAGTTGTCCGACAGTTGTCGAAGGTGACTCAAAAAGTCCCTTTTCAATAGTAGGGGGTGTTATCCTTTCCCTGGATTGTTTCACTTACGATTTATCCGTACCTTATTATATTGAGGGCTAAACAATAAAGCACCATTATTTGAGTCTTTGTCATGACTCGACCTGGGATTGAACCCTGGTCTCCCTAACATTGGTGAACAGACTAATCATTATGCCAATGGACCGATATATAGGGTGTTTATATTTCGTAATCAATTAACTAGACCAATTCTCGTTTAAATGTTCCCAAATTTTATTGTAGAAACATGGTTTATTTAATGCCAAAGCCATCCTTGTAGAAGAACAGTTGTGGAATCATTTAACTGATAGGTGGTGAGATAAGGGTGTCTATATTTTTCCCGGGGGAATAAATCCGGAAGTGCGACTTGAGTTCGAACTCTCAATGATGTTGCAATTTTTCACACAAACCATTGTGCTACGAGCATTCCCTCTCTTTATCTAAAAAAAAAAAAAAAATGAAACACCCCATATATATCTGTGTGTTGGGAGTGTATGTGAGTGTACTTGTAGACCATTAATATCTTTTGTTAACAGTGAGTGACTACCAATGAAGATAATCGCCACGTCATTCTGCTTTTTAATGTGTGGCAACCTTTCTATATATTTATGCCCAGCTGTTTTTTTTTCTGCAAAGGTTTATTGTTTCTTTCTTTTCTTTTTCGCGTGCACCCCTTACCTTTCACCTGTAAATGCTTGTGTAACCCCTGATAGAAAGCAATTATCGTGCCGCTATAATTGCCTTCATGCGCGATTTGATGCTTATCTTTGCTACGCCGAGTGCTTCTTCGTGTTTTGGTTTTGCTCAGCTAGTCACCAATGTTCAGTTCGATGCACGGCTACCCGTCGTTGGGTGTCATTCATCACAAAACGGTCAAGGTAGTTTCCTGATTCATTTTACCTGTCGGGGCAGGTGAATGTGACGTGTGCCTTCTGTTCGAATGACGTGGCCAGGAAGAGCTTTGAGATCGTGATGGATCGTAAGCGCCATTTCCGTGATTAATTCTCCGATCTTCAAAATCAAACAGTCAATCAAAATGAGTAACAACGGTTTCTTAAAAGGTACGTTACTGGTGAACCAGTGCAGCTATAGGCATACAATTAGAAATGCATCTACAAACCTAGATGCACGGTTGAATTTAACATATTCAAGGATCGTAACGGGGGTAACTCCTTTCAATTGTAGCCCAGTCAGCTGGGGCTGAAGAATACACAAAATGCTGTTCTGCAGGGGATAAGACTCCCCCCGAGTGTCCAGGATATGATACTAAACCATCTGTTGAGGCTCTATTCCTGGAGTTTTTGAGAGTGTGGGTACCCTTTCACTGTCATTACTCATAAGTCTAATCAGACCTGAAGTTTTTGTAACTGTTTGGGCCTGATCAATGGGTTAGATAGAATTGTTTATCTATTTAACAGAGTGCAAACAAATGATTGAAGTCTGTAGAGTAACTGATTCCAAACTAATTTCATTGTTGAATCCAAATTTAATTTTCAAAAAAATATTATAGAACCTATAGAAGACTCCAGCCACTTTAATTTTGATGCTCTCCCCGCTCAGTGCAACATTAAATCTAATTTGTATATGTATAGTGGTAAAGTTCTCTAAACTTTTGCGTTGAGAATAATGAAATTATTTATACACACATGAATATGCAATATTTTGACCAATTTCTCAGAATTTAATACTCATATTTCGTGAGATTTTTTTTATACGCGATTAAGTTCAAAAAAGGAATATAAAACTAATTTTTGAAAATGATAGGTTAAATTCATCATCATCATCCTCATCATCATCATCATGCCACGCTATCAGCCCTGATATCCCTGACCGTCTCTTGCCATCCCTCCTTATCGTCCATTGCTTCCGGCTGGTCCTCAGGGCTACATCCTGTATCGGCACAGAGCTGCTGTATGTAGGTTCGAGCTGGTCGTCCTGCCTTTGTTCGTTCATGTGAAGGGGTCCACAGGAGCACATCACTCATGAGCTCGTCCCCTCTTTTCCAGCATTGTCCCGCATGTCTGGCTCGTCTAATTTTGATAGTTTTCATGATGGGTGGTTGGTGGCCGTACAGCTGCTGCTTTGTGTGGTGTTGCCTCCAGGTAAAATCAATCATACAGAATGAAAAATTGAACAAATTTTGCAATATCAATAGTTAGTAGCATTACCTCTCGTCTTTATAACATATGAAATCATTTTTTAAAGTTTTTGATGAGATTTTAACAAGTCTTTTCTGGGATTTTCTTCCATTCTTCAATGGTTGCACGTCCTAATTTCTGAAGATTTTTTCGTAACTGATGAATTAGTCAAACTTTAAATTATTGCCATAGATTTTCAATTGGATGCAAGTCAGGACTCATTGAAGGTCACGGCAGAACTGTAATCTTGTTTTTCTGAAGCTATGCAATACTTGGAACCATATGATTGTGTTTAAACGAATGAGTAAAATTTGGAGAAAATTATTAGTGTTGAATAGTGTTGAAACCTTTTAACTGCGTGCCTAAATTGAATTATCCATTTAATTCTGTGCCAAGAAATGCATTCTGGCTTTTTAAATATTTTACCCATAATTTTTTGGTCCACAAATCATGAATATACGTAGAGATATCCACAAACAGGATTTGGCATTAAATAACCTACAATGGTTGATATGCCATAAAACCCAACCAAACCAAATCATATATTTAATATATATGTATAAAGGGGATTTGGAATTAAATAACCTACAATGGTTCATATACCATGAAACTCAACCAATCAACCCACATTCTGGACATATGAGTTTGTCCTTTAATAAGCTAAGACTAACTTCGTACAAAGACAGACGTATGACGTACCTTGTGACGATTGAAATCACAACGATTTTCTATGATAGATTAATTTTAAAAGCATGGCAAATCATATCAGGTTATTTTATACCAGGAAGTTAGGGAATCGCATTTATTGTTTTTTCATATTCACAATTTTTCTTTGTCGTTTTAAATGTTTTTTTTTGCACATGGTCCTAACAAATATTTTTTAATGTTCCACTTTTTTTAATATATGCATATCTATTGAATTAATTATAACGACATGTTATCCTGTCTTGGGAATTTTATCCTTAGAAGTAAGAGAAACATGTTCATTGTACATGTGTATACACATATTTGCAAAGATAATATTTGCATACAGTAAAATAATATCAAGTATTCCTATCTAATACAAATAATTAGCATACATTTGTATGGTTTGAAGTATTCTTATCTAATCCCTATAATCATAGGGTTTCAAATGATTATTTCTGTTTAAAAACATTCATTTGTTTGCACTCAGTTGTACGGTTTAAAGTGACTAATAATTATAATCCTTAATAAAAAAAAAAAAATAGATTCAAGTAACGATTTTAAATGCAACTAATTCATTATATGGAATCAACTATTCTTATTAAATAAAAATAATTTCAGATAGAACTATTTGACCAATAGATGGGACCTTCGTGGTCAAAGAGTAGCGGAGAGTAAAGTCAATGAAGGAGTACTGAGCACTCTCCCCCGAACTTCATAACAAACCCTCCCCCACCAGATACAATTTAGTGTCATACTGAACACATCTATTTTAGGGGTATTTTAGCTCTCTGCAGAGGGTCTACTCAATGTAGGCTAAGCCTCATTAAAAGAGCTAAATGGTCTTCTATAGTAATGCAGAGTAGTTCGTCATTATATTTACGTTCTTCAAATACACCCAGCTACAGACATACATATATATATATATATATATATATATATATATATATATATATATATATATATATATATATATATATATATATATATATATATATATATATATATATATATATATATATATATATATATATATATATATATATATATATATATATATATATATATATATATATATATATATAGCAAATAAAGTAATTGTGTTGCCGTTAGCGTATATGCAAGGCTCTTCATACGAATCAACCTCTCAGTAGCCGTTAAGCGGATATAGGTAAACAATAACAATTGTGATTCATAATCGTTTAAATTTCCTTCGCTTACGCGGGTTTCCTTGTGGCTGAGTGGTAGAATCTTTGATTGGCGTTTGAGTTAAACGGGTTTCGATCCCAGGTTCGGGAATTTAGCCTGTCTAGCCACACTGAAGAGTTCTGATAGAACGAAACAGATCTGTCTGTGGATGACAATATATATATATATATACACAGTGTAAAATAGAGGAGAATAAATCATAAGACTCAAAGTGGCCATGGGGCTCAAGAAACGAATATTAACTTGTCTGCACTTAAATATTTATTCGCACCTGTGGTTTAGCATATTGCTAAATAAAGAAGCGGGTATTCTTGTGGTCTAATGGTTAAAGCGCTTGACTTCGAAGTCATTGTATACTATTTATTTCACTTTCGGATAAATACCCTTGGGAAAAGTATGAACCTGTTTATGCTACCAGCTATGGGTTAAATCGTACCACTACTGTTCTTCTAGAAGGATAGATTCGGCATTAAATAACCCAAGAAGGTTGATATGCCATTAAATAACAAAACAAACAAAGAAGTACATTGATATCCAAATGTCGACATTTTAACAAAATTTCAACTGGGTCAACTAATTCTTAACCCAGACTTATCCAATCATATTTTCTTCTCTATTTGAGACTGCCAAAAAATATTATGTATGTTATCTGTATTAACACTTAACAAGTTATCTTTTCGTATAAATATTATGTGAACAAATATCATATAGGTGTACCTTACTATATAAGAACCTCCCTGTTTCCACCTTCAGACCAGCACTTTTTAGCAATCGATTATTTTTTTCTCTATATCTTAATCGTCATTTTTCTTTCTTTGTCCGTATTATCGATATGATTATTTTTTGTTCTTTGGCACTTTTTATATTGATTTAGTCCTTGTGTTTTTATTCTTTATATTTTTTTGTCAGCGTCTATTGCTTTTTCTTTTATGTGTATTTCTTTCGGGGTGACGTCTAGTTGTTTAGCAAATTTATTATTTTCTTTTCTTTAGATATATATTGTTTTGCTTCTCGTGTGTTTATTAACTGTAGCATCTAATCTGTTGTTGTGGCTAAGTATTTCTTTAATCCTCTAGTGTAGGTTAATTCTAGTAAGATTTATCCCCTTTCTCCGTTTTCTCTCTAAATGTATATACATTCTAAATCAGCTCTCGAGTGATGGATCCTGTGTCATGTTATTAGTAGTTGCCGACCGGAGTCGAGGGCGACCCGAAGGCTCCCTTTTCAATAGCTACAACACCGAAGGATACTCCTTCCCTTGGATTGCTCTACTTTACTCTTGATACGCAACTTATAATGCTGAGTTTTAAGCAAGGAAGTATTAAGTACCACGTTTTAAGTCTTTGGTATAACGCGACCGGGGATCGAAGCCTGATGTTATTAGTTTCCTAAATATTTCATCGTTTTTGAATTTCAGCTAACTTTTCAGTCTCTTATTAAAACTGTATGTCACAACTTGTATTGCTAGTGTGTTCATATTTACCAACCCCTCCGCTCGAGCTGGATATGACACAAGGTCTATTTTTTTTAGCGGAGTTTAACAGGTTTGAATTCAGAGTTTTCCTTCTCCTTGACTAGTTGCCTCACCAAGGCTGAAGAACCTAGTCTGCCCATAGCTGGAGGGAGAATAATTGGATTCATACCTTTCCCAAGGGTATTAGTGCTATGTGAAATGCAATCAGTCTCGTCCAGGATTTGAACTCGTATCACCGTGTCCATTTCCTACGACGATAACCATTACACCACGGGCACTTCCTTGTAATTGGTGCTCTTGGTACAGTCACCAAAGGGTTGATAAAGAGACTGGAAGACTTGGAAATAATAGAAAAAGTGGAGATCATCTAAACATTATTGAGATCGACCGGATTTCTGTGAAGAGTCCGGGAGACTTGAGGAGACTTGCTGTCACTCAAACTCATGCGTTAGCCAGTGTGTTAATTACTCTAACTTGCATTCAGTTCTGTTAGTCATATGAATATTGTTCTTCCACTTTATTCTATTACTATTTTTTATTTAGAAATACAATTTGATTCATTAATCCCTGATTATTTAAAAACATTAAAAAGTTCTATCTTTATAAATTCTATGTTGATACCAAGCGTGATGTTCTTAGACTTCGCTAGCGAGTATTTCCTAAATGTGACATTCGCAAATTAGTCCACACCAAATTGCATTCCACTGTCGTCAGTAAATCTTTTCTTAATTCTTAGTAGACCTTCTAAATCATCATCATTTTTGCATATAACTTTAAATCTGTCATATTATTGTTATTGTAATTTACTCATTTTCGTGTTTTTCCCATCAGCTAAGGCATGATTGTCTTTCATAGAGCTTGAGTGACAGCAAGTTTCCTAAAGTCTCCAGAACCCTTCACAGTATTCTGGTCGATCTCAGTAATGCAGAAGTTTGGATGATCTTCACTCGTTCTGTTATTTCCAAATCCTCCAGTCTCTTTATCAATCATTTGGTGACTGTACCAAGAGCACCACTTACAATTGGTATAAACGTCATTTTCATGTTCCACAGTTTTTTTTTCCAATTCCCAAGCAAGGTTGAGGTACTTACTCTTCTTTTTACTTTTATTTTCTTTCAATTTTACTCGGTGGTCAGCCGGGACAGCAAAGACCACGATTTTGCAAGTTCTCTTTTTTTTGTTGATTATTATAAGTTCAAGTTGTCTGGCCGAGATTACGTGATCCGTTTGTATGTTAAAATTTCATAAGAGTTTGTGCGTTTCATTTTCCGAGGTAAATGCTGGATTGTGCATATGACATTTGGTCGTATAGTCAAATTTCAATTTCTTGCAGAATTCCCAGCGGATCGCCTTGCCCACCCAGTCGTGTCTAGTGTTATACTCTTTCTGTGTTAATTTGCGGCATTTGCTTATGTGATTGATCGTTTCGTCACTATCTCCACATAACCTACATATGCTGTATTGTTGAATCTTATTTATTCTCGCTTTGATATTATTATTATTATTATTAGTGCGAGTTTTTCACACCAGCATCAGTAGGAGTTTTGTTACGGATGTGTGAGGGACTGCAAGTTTCTTCAGGTATCTAAGACTCTTCTGATAATTCTGGACGCGTTCAACAATACTAAGGTATGGGGGGGGGTCTCAGTTTTTTCCCTGATTTCCGTTTCTTTCAGTTCCTTTTCCAAGCCTTTGGAGCT
Organism: Sepioteuthis lessoniana; assembly: GCA_963585895.1. Lineage (NCBI taxonomy): Eukaryota > Metazoa > Mollusca > Cephalopoda > Myopsida > Loliginidae > Sepioteuthis > Sepioteuthis lessoniana. The sequence goes on along the minus strand of OY757916.1, from coordinate 104,138,932 downwards.
GTTCCAAGCGCGCCAATTACAATAGTTATTTTCAGTTCTCAGGCAAGGTCTTGTATTTGTCTTTCTTTTCGCTTTTTTTTTTACGTTCACAACGTGATCCGCCGGAACGGCAAAATTTACTTGAGAGCAAATTATTCTTTCTTGTTAATTAACACTCGACTCTCTCAAAATCCCAGAGAATTCTATGCATCTCTTTCTCTGCTGAAGATTCTTGTTTTTATTTGTACCAATTGCTAGCATCGTCAAATTTAATCTCTTGTCCAATTCCAGTAGATCATCTTCCCTACCTAGTCTTAACCTCTTTTTGCGCACGTTTGCACTTATTATGTGATCAATTGTTTTATCTCTTTCTCCACATAACCTACACTTGCTATTCTGTTGCGTATTTTAATTTTCGCTTTAATATAATTCGTTCTTATGCTACTGTTGTAAGAGATTCCAGTTATCTCTTAAAGTTTCAAATTTTAGCCAAGACCCGATTTTCTTGTGTGTAATCTGCTGTTAGGAGAGATTCTGTTTATCTCTTGAGACTTCTTTTTTAAGCCACGTCCAGGGTTTTTTTGTGTTCAATCTCACACGTTGGTCGATTGAAATGTATATAGCATTTTTCTTCTCGGTTCTATTTTCTTGTTTTTGTTGTTTTTCTGTTTGTTCTTATGATGTTAATGCAGTTACTGGCTGTTGGGATTAGTTATTCTTTATTCTTTTCAATGCAGTCCTCGAACCCTTGCATTGATACCTCTGCACAATCCTGCACAATATTGGGCATAGAAATTATTCAACTTGTGAAATCACTTTTTAAGTTGTGCTGTTGAATCCTTTCTATGCCCAGATAAGCAAGGGATATCTAAGGAAGACATGAGGATACAGCGGCCGAAACGTTGTGCTTCAGCTTCCCTCAATAAAGATATAGACGTCAGTCCGAAAAACCACAACCAAAATAAAACACTTTTTCATTTCTTTCAATTTTTAGAAGCGAATTTGGTGATGATAGTTTGCTGAGTAACTAACTTGGTTTGGTTTATTTGGTTTTATGGCATATCAACCTTTGTAGGTTATTTAACGCCAAATCTATTTTTATGTAAATAATCTGTTCAATTTAAAACAATTCAGTTTAGCATAAGTACACTGTTTAATTGTCAAAAACATTTCCATTTCAAACTATTCAAGCAGTTATATGTAACAATTCAGTTAAGAGTAAATACAGTTTTAAAGTTGAAAAACAGTTCTATTTCAATTAATTCAGTTAAGCATAAGCATGCAGTTTAAATGTAAGTACGGTTAACTAACTCGATTTTGCCCCTTGATGTGACTAAGTTAATAGGTTGTTCTGTTTGACTTTCAAAGAGGTCTAAATTTGATTATAACTAAAGATAAAGATTATCTGTGAATCAGAGAATATGAATATATACATTAGCATACATATATTGAATTTGTTTTATGCACTTAATTAATATTAATTGCATTTGAGATATGGAGGATTACGGCATGGATATTTACTTCAAACGAAACTTATGGAACCGGAAGTTAGTTGTTAGTGAAGTTGTGAGTGTATAAGATTGCACATGATTACTCAAAGGGATCGATTGTATGAGCTGTGTAAGTTTATTTGTACTGTGTGCGTACAAGTGCATTATTTAAAAAAATTCATATCGATCCTACCGGGCTATTGGCTTATTGAGTTGAGTGTTCACCCATGGTCCCAGAGACCAGGGTTCAATCCCAGGTCGAGTCATACCAAAGACTCAAAAAATGGTTCTTGATGCCACCTTGCTTAACAGTCAGCATTATAAGGTAAGGATCAAGGGTAAATTGGAGCAATCCAGCGAATGGAGTAGCACCCTCCCTTACACATCTGTGTAGTAGCTAATGAAAAGGGTGCCCTCGGGTCACCCACGATTATGGTCACCAATTTTTACTTTATTTATATCGATCCTGCCCAGTCTCCTAGCAGTGACCATGCATTTGAATTTCAAACTCTTCGGAAACTAATTTCGAACACTAATCACCTGGACGAATCTGTCATTTTTTGTTTTTTTTTAATATTTTCGTTAGTTCTAATAAATAACGAGCGATGAAATTATTAAATACTTCGACCTGTGAGCCATTGTCAAGAAATATATTCCAGAATGGTTGCATGAATTTTGTCTTATGTCAACGTTAGCTTTGTTCGACAAACATCGACTCACCAGTCTTAGCCTTACTTAACCTTTGTATATAAAAGTAAATCAATATTTCTGACATATGACCACACGCTTTAAACCAATGAATATTTATCATAGAAAGAAAATTCTGAATATTAATTCTTGACTTGACGCGTAACTTGTAAAAACTGAATATGAACTGAAAAAAGATTATTTAAAAATTGAACAAAAATCTCCAAGCAGCCACATATGATATTTACTGAGTTTTTATAAATAATAAAAAATAATTATGACAATCATTTCAATGACATAAAATAATAATAGTTTATTCAAAGAGTTCTTTATAGCTGTTATTTCTTGTTTTGAGAAAAAGAAATGATATTATTATTATATATTCATTAGAGTTTTTCACATTAACGTTAGCTGATGGGTTTTCACTGAATTTTGAGTGACAGCAAGTCTCCTCAAGTCTCCAGGACTCTTCTCAGTATTCTGGTTGTTCTTAATTATGTAGTAGTTTGGATGGTCTCCACTCGTCCGCCAACTTCCATGTCCTCCAATCCCTTTAGTAATCCTTTAGTTACTGTTCCAAACGCACCAATTACTGTTGGTGTAATTGTAACCTGCATGTTTCATAGTTTTTTCAATTCCCAAGAAATGTCAAAGTACTTATCCTTCTTTTTACATTTTCAGTTTTATTCTGTGGTCAGCCGGGACAGCAAAGTCGACTATTGTGCAAGTTCTCTTCTTTTTGTTGATTATTATTAGGTCTGGTCTTCTGGCCGAGATTGGGTGTGTATGTCAAATTCCCAGAGGAGTTTATGTGTGCTATTTTCTAGGACAGATGTTGGGTTGTGCATACCGGGCCATTAGTCTAATGCGTAGAGTGTTCACCAATGGTCCGGCAGAGAGTGGTTCAATCCCATCTCGAGTCATACCAAAGACTCGAAAAATGGTACTTGATATCGCCTTGCTTATCACTCAGCATAATTAGGTAAGGATCAAGGGTAAAATGGAGCAATCTAGAGAATGGAGTAGCACCCTCCCCTACACCCCGGAGTAGTAGCTATTGAAGAGGGATCCTTCTGGTCATCCTCGACTATGGTCGCCAACCTTACTTTATATGTTTAAAAAGCTAATGCAATAATGGAGACATGTATAATTTGACATTCATGAACATATATAAGATGGCTATATAACAAAAAAGTAAGTTCACCGACTGCAGCCGAGGGCAACCGGAACGCTTCCTTTTCAATAGCTCTACACCAACGTGTATGGGAGGGTGCTACTCCTTTCTTAGGACTGCTCCATTTACCCTTGATCCGTAACTTATAATGCAGAGTGTTAACCAAGGAGCCATCGGTTTTTGAATCTTTGGTATGATTCAACGAGGGATTGAACCCCAATTTCACGGGTCATTGGCGAACACTGTAACCATTATGCCAATAGGCCGGTGTTTTGAGCAATCCAGGGAAAGGAATAACGCACTCTTCTACACCTTGATGTTGTCGCAATTGAAAAGGGATCCTTCGGGTTACCCTTGGCTACTCTCAGCCAACTTTCTTATTTAAGAAAACAAAATGTATCATAAAATGTCTGAACTAGAAAGAGAAGCAACCGACAACCACATCTTATAAAACGAGAAAAAACAAATACAGATATTTCAGTTTTATAAGAAGTGGTAGTGTGTAGTTACATTGAATATGAACCAGTTCAGTCGATTGCATCTTTCACCAGGGGTAAGCCCCCCCCCACCGCTCGACAAGTGTCCAAAATTTGACTCAAATAAATTTGTTAGTAAGGTTTTGGTTCTGAAGGTTTGGGGAGTGTGGAATACCCCTTTATTGCCAGTACTCCCGGGTCAACTCTGATCTGGATTGGTAGTTCCTTTTTAGGTTGCATCTGTAGGTCAGGTAGAACTATCTGATTATTTACTTTACTTGAAATCATTGAATTGTATCCAAACAAATAATTCTGGCTCGTTTGAAAATGTTATTGACAAACTATATATATATATATATATATATATATAAACAGTATTTTGGATTTGATAATCTATAATCCATTAAATCTATCTACCATTCAAAACAACCAAAATATCAACTAAAAATGTTACGGTATGGCTTTTCCTTCTTGTTAAGGCTAAGAACTTTTTGAACAAGCTTCATGTAAGCGAAAGCGAAATTAGAAATATTCTAGTATAATCATCATCATCATCATGTCGTGTCGCTAGCAGGGATATCCCTGACCCTCTCTCGCCACTTTTCCCTATCGTTCATCGCCTCTGGCAGGTCTTCAGGGATACATCCCGTATCCTCACATTGCTTCTCAATGTAGTTTCGAGCTAGTCGCCCTGCCTTTGCTCGTTCATGTGAAGGGGTCCACAGGAGTACATCACTTATGAGCTCGTCCCTGCTTCTCCAGCATTGTCCCGCATGTCTAGCTCGTCTAATTTTGATAGTTTTCATGATGGGTGGTTGGTGGCCGTACAGCTGTTGCTTTGTTGGGTGTTGCCTCCAGGACTTGTTCAATATTGCTCGCAGCATTCTTGTGTAATTGCCGTCTACCTTCTTCTCCAACCGTTTTGTTAGCGTCCATGTAGTGCATCCATTTTTTTTCTTTTTTAATTAGAATTTATTTTGTTTCATAATAGAGTCCTTTATCATTATACTTCCGCAAAAGTATAATGATAAATGACTCTATTATGAAACAAAATAAATTCTAATTAAAAAAAACAAAATTAGACACAAAACAGTACATTTACTCAACATGGTCACAATTTTTTTCAATTATTGTAACAACACGCCTTTAAAAAGATTTGGAGGCCTTTAAAATTAATTCTTCACACATTTTATTCCATTTCTCCTTAACAGCAATCTTAAGTGAACCGATATTTGGAAGGGAGGTTGCATTTGTTTTGTTTTCTAAACCACCTCATGTTGCGTAACCAAGGAGATTAAGGCCCTGGCTGGAATCTTGTTTAATTGCTGTCCTCGCAGTTTTCTCGTGGACTTTCAATTCATTAGGGTGCTCTCTTATTGATGTTGAAGGGTTGTTCCTAATTGCCGTAGCGAAACCTGTTAAAAAACCTTCATTACAAAATTTTTGTTCTATCCTCCACTTACCCTTTAAAAGCTCCATTTCAGTAAAAAAAAAAATCTTTGTTTTATATAAGGTTTCAGCGTTAAGCATATCATAGACATTTTGTCGATTATTTTCTTTCTCACTCATATTGGGCTGGTTGGTTGGTTAATTGGGATTTATGGAATATCAACCTTTGTTGGTTATTTAACGCCATATCCATTTTTTACAAATAGTCAGTTCTATTTCAAACCCTTCAGCTAGGCGTAAGTACAGTTTCAATATCAAAACAATTCTATTTCAAAAAATTCAGTTTAGCATAAGTATGCATTTTAGATGTCAAAACAGTTCTATTTCAAACAGTTCAGTTAAATGTAAGTATGCAGTTTAAATGTAAGTACACAGTTTAATCGTCAAAAACATTTCTATTTCAAGCAATTCAGTTTAGTCAAACAGTTCTAATTCAAACAATTCATTTTAGCATAAGTATGCAGCTTAGTTCTATTTAACCCATAGATAGGTCCCTATCAGGTGCTACCATTCCGGACCAGAGTGGACTTGGGAGCAATGGCAATGAAGGGATGCTGCGCAATCCCCAAAGCCCCTGCATTACTGGAACCTCACCATCAGATTTGTGTCATATCCAGGACACTCGTTGGAGGTGGTCTTACCCTTTGCAGAGAAGCAGTCGGTGTATTCTACAACCCCAGCAGATTGGTCAATACACAGTGTTAAATGTAAAAACAGTTTTATTTCAGATAATTCAATTTATGATAAATACGCAGTTTAGATGTCAAAACAGTTCTATATCGAGCAATTCAGTTTAGGATTATGCAGTTTAAATTTCAAAACAGTTCTATTTTTAAAAATTCAGTTTAGTCTAAATTTTCAGTTTAAATGCAGAAAACAGTACACTCAAGAAACCACGGTTTAGTTTTATTTGACCCTATCAGATTCTACTTGTCCAGATCAGAGTGAACCTGGGAGCGATGGTAATGAAGGGGTGCTCCGCATTCTTCAAAGCTCCAGCATTACTGAAACATTACCATCAGATTGTTTCTTGTCATATCAGAACACTCGTTGTACTCCTCTGCAGAGAAGCAGTCTGTGTATTCTACAGCCCCAGCCTACTGGTTAATCATATTGGATAGACATCTTATTTTAAAAAGGGGTTGAAAGGTAATCATGAGAATTCGTTTCATTGCGTTTTTTTCAAAACTACTAATAATCAGACAACATAAAAACGTTTAGTAATTTATTACATATTTTGCTTCCACGCCCCTGCTTGAAGCGTCCTACGTGTCTAGGCACATTAAAGAGTTGTGATACAACGAAACAGTCTGTCTGTGGATAACAATATATATATATATATATATATATATATATATATATATATATACGAGAAAATATTGCGTTTGTGCTGATATATAAAACGGTTACTATTTCTCTATTGATGTCTGAAGAAAATTTTCTTTTTCGAGAAGTAAAGTTACCTGAAGTATTATGCATATTAAAGAACGAAGGAACATACTTTGTATTACATAACATACACGTGAGAATTCCCGATTGTATCATTGCTAACTTGCTCGATAGTGCCATCTTTGTGAGATCGAACTGTAGTCGTGCTAAAACCTTCACTTTCGGACTAATACCTTCACGGTTAAATATTACCCCTGCTGTTCTTCTACAAAGATCGCTTTGACATTAAATACCCGATGATGGTCTATGGTACTTTAAACAAAATAAAACAAACCAAGCCATAACATTTATTTATTTAGTCAGATATGTATATACCGTTAAAGGCGAACTGTGAAGACATTTAAACTGAGATTCGTCAAAATGGTTCACGTTTATCTTTTAGATTCCTATCCAGATACGAGAAGCTTGTAAAGTATCAATGAATGTCTATAGGCCTTTAAACAAATTAAGAAAACCAATCATTGCATATATTTATTTAGTCAGATATGCATATAATCTAAAATCGAACTGTGAAGACATTTAAATTGAGATTCGTCAAAATGGTTCACGTTCATCTTTTAGATTCCTATCCAGGTACGAGAAGCTTGTAAAGTAACGGTTATCGCAAATGTGAAAATTTGTTATAATATTATATTATGGATTTACTAGTTATGAGGATCATTAAATAAGTTTCCAGACTTTTTTCATATAGGCACTTTTGTTGATAGTACACGTATGAAACTCTAGTCCCCTTCGAAGTAAACTCCCCGGCTGCAATGCACTTGTTGTACCATTCCAACAACTTCTGGAAGGCCCCATTGAAGTCCTCTTGTGTGACCGTGTCAATGACCTTCGTCACAGTCTCTTTCATCTCCTCAATTGTCTCATAACGACAGCCTCTGAGCTTAGGGAATAACCAAAAGTCACAGGGAGCAAGGTCCGCACTATAGGAAGGCTGGGGAACTGTCTTGATGCCCATCTTGGTCAAATAGTCTGTGACAAGGATGGAGTTGTGGACTGGTACATTGTCCTGGTGGAAATGCCACTGACCCGATTTGAAGAGTGCTGGCCTCTTCCAAAGGAATCTCTTCCTGAACCTCCTTAAAACCTCAACATAGTAACCCTAACTCTAACCCTTTGGCCAATCAACTCTGGTGTTCTGACTTCCTTACTCCTCGCACACCTCTAATCATCCCTCACAGACCCCTTGCCTTCCTTGAATCTCTTATGCCACTCAAAAACTGATGCTCGATTAATGCAAAATGGTCGAAAAGCAGTCTGAAGCATTCCATACATTTCTGTGGCATTTTTTCCAAGTTCAAAACAGAATTTTATTGCATATCGTTCTTCTAGAGTTTCCTCACGTCCAGATTACATTTTTGAAATTCACCAGCTTTAACAATCAGGCTTTAGTAGGGTGCATTCCAATTGCTGCTGTAGCTGTTCATTTGAACCTGAAATCATAAAATGAGTGTACGACAATCTTAAAGGCCTGCACAAGAAAGTCTGGAAACTAATTGAATGCACCATGTAAATAATTTTTATACCTTTGAAAATATTATATTATACTATATAGATTTACAGTTTAATTCATTTTCAATACCCCGGAAAAAGAATTCTTCGTATATTTATCTTCGTTTTTTCTTTATTCAATGTGTGTTTTCGCCAATCAAGTATTCCCGCAATAGCAAAATACATCCACTACACTTGCCAAAAATACAGAGAAATTGATATAACAATGCTGGTAAATAACCTTTTTCATTGCGATGTTATTTTTAAACTTACCAGGAAGTGAGTCATATGGTAGGTTTCACACATACATTTCATTGCGGTTTGAACTCTTGGCCTCCAAAACTCCAGAAAGTATTCTAGGTTGATTTATAGCGTGAGGGTGACGCTAATGCAGCTGCAGGAATTGAATTGTTGACTTTTTGGCACTGTAATCAAGGCTCTAAGGAAAACCGAAACAATCTACCATTTGTCTTTATGCAAAATAACCTGACGTATTGTCCTTATTTATTTCCTCACTTACTTTTCTAATGTTCGCACCATAAGATATACATCATCTTCTACGTTTATCTATCAACAGAACGACTTACCATGATTTTGACCACACACACACACACGCGCGCACACACACACACACACACACACACACACATATATATATATATATAAAATGATCACGCCATCACATTTCACCAGTCCTCATCATACACACATATAAGTAAAGTTGGCGACCGTTGTCGAGGGTGACCAGAAGGCTCCCTTTTCAATAGCTACTACACTGAGTTG
>OY757916.1:104107454-104124954 GCA_963585895.1 Sepioteuthis lessoniana | reverse complement strand
GGGACTGGAGGACTTTGAAGTTAGAGGACGGGTGGAGACAGCATTATTTCATGCTGATGTGAAAAGCTCTAATGAGTGAATAATAAAAACAAAAATAATAATAATAATAATAATAATAATAATAATAATAAGAAGAAGAAGAAGAAGAAGAAGAAGAAGAAATTAGATAAAAAATCGAAATGTATCACTCTCCCAACTTCATTGAATATGTCTCTCACCTAAACGCACAAATTGTTAAGGCTAGCTGAGAAATCCTCGAAATAACACCCAAATTAAGAGATATCTCTTGAGACGTTAATTGAGACGTTAAAAATCTTCGAGGGGAGTTCCCGTGGCGTATTGTTTAATGGGCTGGACTGCTACATCGGAGTAAGTGGGTTCGAACTTCAGGTGGGCCCTTATGTTCCCTTTTGAACTAAAACCCCCGGGAAATGTATGAAAAAACTTCTTCAAACCTAAAAAAAATATCTTAGAGGTATCATAGGAAGCAAGAAAATCTTAAACTGTAAAGCTATTAAAAATTTACAAAACAACGAGGAAACTAAGAAAAGCAAGCCAACAAACTAGCGATAGAAACAGACTAAAGAGATCAGCTCTCAAGTAAATCTTCATCATTCGGGTGAATAGCACAGATTCTTCAGACTCTCTCACACCATCCATTCCCATCAGCTATTATTCTTGTCTGGTCCTCTACACAACATTAAGTATCTGCAAAAATGTCTCAACTCTACGGGGACATATAAAATGGTAAGCCCCTGAAATTAGTTGACAAAAATCCAAAAATATGTTTTTGTTGGTCGGCCAACAATGGTCCTTTTTTATTACTGCCTAGAATGTCTTGTTCATCTTTCGAAAATAGTTTATGAAATTGTTGGGAAGTGGCCGTATAGCTTTTGTTTTGTAACGAGCGGCTTCCAGGATTTGTTCATAACAATACGCTGAATTCTTGTGTAAGTCCTATCTAAATTTTGCTCTAAGCATTTCTGAAAATTCCAAGTGGTGCCACCATACTGTAGTACTAACATGGTTAAAGCTTGGAAGATTTCCTGTTTATTTTATCGAAGTTTGGATTTCCATATCAATGATCGCCTGTCAATAATTTCCCGGCCTTTCCTATGAGTATATAGATATTACTTTCTGTAGATGAAATATTGCTACCGAGATAATCTACTCATTTAAGAGCCTTGTATTTACTGTTACTCTGTTGAGACGTGGCTAACGTGCAGGTCAGTGACATCATTGGAAACCAGTTTGAATTCCAGTCACGCTAGTGTGTTCAATTTTTCGATAATACCATTGGTTGGTTGGTTGGTTGGTTGGTTGGTTTGTTTTATGGCATATCAACTCTTTTCGGGTCATTTAACGCCGAATTAAATTTCATAAAATTCAGTCTAGTATAATCATTGTTTTTTGTTTACAGACAGTTAAATGTCAAAACAGTTCAGTTAAATGTCAAAACAATTCTATTTCAAACGATTCAGTTTAGCATAAAAACAAGTTTAGTACTTTTTTACCCAAAGATAGAACCCTATCAGGTGTTACCACTTCGGGCAGAGTGATCCTGGGAGCGACGGTAATGAAGGAGTACTCCACATTCCCCAAAGCTCCAGAATTACTGGAACCTCACCAGCAGACTGTTTAGTGTCATATATCAGGACACTCGTTTGCGGGTAGTCTGACCCTTGTGCAGAGAAGCAGTCGGTATTTTCTGCAGCCCCAGGTGACTGGGTCATATACTTTTAGTATGAACTCCTCATTTCTCTAGCTATGAGTTAAATCGGGACTCAACTCTTCTTCGATAATTGTAGCTTTGCATTACATAACCCACATTGATTAATCTGCATTTAACAAAGAAACGAAACCAAACCATTTGACGTAACATTGACTCCATCTTTTTTTTAAGGACAAAATCTAACACGAATCTAAATGTAATTAGAAAAACGTTGTTTAACTTTTCAATTAACACGTTGCTTCAAACAATATCAAGGGAAGTTAGTTATTAAACTAATGGTTAATTTTTCTTTACTTTTAAATGAGTGTTACGTTGACTATGCAATCTAAGCAGATGATCTAGTTCTTCTCTCAAATATAAGTGCCAAATCAAACCCATGCTGCGTAGCCTAGAGTAAGAGCAAATGACACAGTGGTCATGCGTTTATATGTTCATATGTTTTAAACTAGAAAGAGCAACTTCCACTCTGACGTTAGTAAACTAGTTAACCAGTTATATTATTTTGTGGAGGTGTCTGTGGTGTAATGGTTATCGTAGTAGGAAATAGACATGGCGACACGAGTTCAAATCCTGGACGAGACTGCTTGCATTTCACATATCATTAATACTCTTGGAAAAGGTATGAATCCAATTATTCTCTCTCCAGCTATGGGTAAATAGTAGGGAAGACTAGGTTCTTCAGCCTTGGAAAGGCAACTAGTCTAGGAGAAGGAAAGCTCCGTTAAAATTCGCTTAAAAATTGACCGTTCCCGAGAGGAGGGGTTGGGTAAATATGGTAAACCAGTTAACTAGGAATTGCTACCAAAGTACAGTAGCAATATCTCATCGACTGAAAGCAATATTAACATTCGAATAAGGAATGCCTGAACTGCTATAGACAAGTTATTGATCACATGGAAATCTAATATTATAAAACTGGATTTTTTCTGTGTCTGTACTTTATCATGAACGCACTCGAATGAAATAAAGGCGAATGTCTTCTTGGTGTAATGGTTAAAGCGATGGACTGCGGAATTGTAGCAAGCGAGTCCAGTTGCGGTACTGCATTCACTATCGGACAAATACCTTCGGGAAAGGCATGAACCCCCTCATGGATTAAATACTACCTCTACTAATCTTCTAGAAGGATGGCTTTGGCATTAAATAACCTACAAAGGTTGATATACAAAGAAACCAATCAAAGGAAACAAATGGAGAAAAAGATAGACGAGAACTATACCAGAATGATACATGTTGCTTTGAACAAATCCTGGAAGCCCCCACCAAAAAAAAAAACAACAGATTTATGGGCTCTTGTCTAACATCTCACCAACTATCCAAGAAACGCACTGCTCGAGAAGTAAGGACAAACTTATTAGCGAAGTCCACTAATTTACTTTTACATACAAACACGTCAATGCTGGCCGACCAGCTCTCCAGTGACACGGGATGCAATTTAGAGGACCTGCGTGGCACGATGGACGATAGGAACGGATGATGAGAAGGTCAGGGAACTTCACCTAACACCTCGAGTATATAAAAAAAAAACTGAAGCACCGTAAGTACCATTTTCCTCCTTCAACCATCACACCCGTTACACAATATATGTACCATCTTTTCTACGAATCCCCATACTCTTATCCACACGCCTCTACTATCTGTTATTTTAACTTTTTACGAGCATTAAAAATAGGGCCCATGCTCTACATTCACCTTATCTATCATGTTCCCTCTAAACTTTTCTACAATGGTGTGTTTGCCACACAATATCAACCAAAAACATAAAACTATTAAATAACAACCCCAAACCCAATATCAATTTCCATTATCAATTTCCTTAATTTTTTCAATGACAACACCCTACCCTTCAGTTATAATCATCTTTGTACACAAACACACTATCATTAAACCCCTTTATTATTTTATTACGCACATACCACCAAAGAGATCTATAGTATATAATATTTACGCAATATTTCATTTATTTATTTATTATTATTATTATAATACAATTCCCTACCCTAAATATTACATCAACATATTACAATACATTATAACCTTACTTATACCCACTGTGATTCTAGCCTACCATAACACAACCATTCAAATACGGTTACAAATCAAATTCTTATTCATTCTCCTCGACATGCAGTGATGATATTTTGTTCCATAGCTCTAGTCACCAAAATAAATAATGTAACGAATTATTAATAAATACTTGAATTCATTTCCGTTAAACCCAACGTGCTACATTCGTAGCCTGGCTTAACCTTATGAAAACACGCATCCATATGTAACTATATCACATACACGCATACACATACCCCCACATACACTCACACACTTGCAACCACACACAAACGAAATCCCAACGGTTTTTGGTCTGTATTTTTTCGTAATTTCGATTTTCAATTCATTCCATCTTCTTAATTGCCTGATGATTGTGGTTTTACAAAAAAACTCCATAAAACCCAGGGTCGCAGACTACTTTCCATTGATTAAATATATTCATATCAAATATATATTTATCATTTATTATTATATAATAGCTCTATTCAAGATATTGAGTACTCTCCATATAATATTGCCCTTGGTGATTTAGTGACAACCAACACTTGTAGGTTGGTTGGTTTCTTGGGTTTTATGGCATATCAACCTTTGTAGGCTATTTAACGCCAAATCTATTTTTATGTAAATAATCTGTTCTTTTTAAAACAATTCAGTTTAGCATAAGTACACAATTTAATGGTCAAAAACATTTCTATTTCAAACTATTCAAGCTGTTATATGAAACAATTCAGTTAAGTGTAAATAGAGTTTTAATGTCGAAGAACAGTTCTATTTCAAATAATTCAGTTAAGCACAAGCACGCAGTTTAAATGTAAGTATGGTTTAATTGTCAAAAACATTTCTATTTCAAGCTATTCAGTTTATTCAAACAATTCAGTTTAGCATTAGTATGCTGTTAGTTCTATTTAACCCATCGATAGGTTCCTTATCATGTGCTACCATTCCGGGGCAGACTGGACCTTGGAGCAATGGCAATAAAAGGGTACTCCGCATTCCCCAAAGCTCCAGCAGTGCTAGAACCTCACCATCAGATTGTTTACTGTCATAATCAGGACACTCGTTAGGGGGGGTCTTACCCTTCTGCAGAGGTGCAGTCAGTGTATTCTACAGCCCCAGCTGACTCGGCAATACACAGAATTAAATGTCAAACAGTTTTATTTTAGATAATTCAGTTCAGCATAAGTACACAGTGTAGACGTCAAAACAGTTCTATTTTGAGCAATTCAATTCAGTACTAATAGCAGTTTCAATGTCAAAACAGTTCTATGTTAAACAATTCAGTTTAGCTTAAATACGCAGTTTAAATGCAAAATATCAGTATAGTGAAAGAAGCATGGTTTAGTTCTATTTAACCCATAGATAGGACCCTTATCAGGTGCTACCACTCCGGGCCAGAGTGGACCTGGGAGCGATGTCAATGAAAAGATACTCCGCATTCCCCAAAGCTCCAGCATTAGTAAACCTCACCATCAGATTGTTTAGTGTCATATCAGGACACTCGTTGGGGGTGGGGCTTACCTCTCAGCAGAGAAGCAGTCGGTGTATTCTACAGCCCCAGCCGACTGGGCAAAACACTCTTATATATATATATATATATATATTGGTTAGGTTTGGTTTAGCTTGATGAGATATGTACCATTGTAGGTGGGCACCTCGGGTAGTGTAATGGTTAGCAAGCTTGCACTAGCAAACCTGCAAGAGTGAGTTCGAGTCTCATTGAGTGCCCCATTCAATCGGCCTTGTGCCACATCGAAGCAAAGAGCTTCGTAAATTACTATTTACCATTGTAGGTTATTTAATGTCAAATCCGGTTTATACACATATATTAGATATATATGATTTGTAGATTTAAGTCAACAAAGTTAAATGACTCCAAGTATCGCTATGTATCTAAAAAAATTCGAATAAATATCAGTTTCTTATTTTCACACAGTTTAGTGATCTAATAGTTTTATAAAGAGTCCTTGGTCTCCGGCTAGTGCAGCGTCCTCCATTGATGGTCAGTGAAAAAGAGCTATCGGCTAAGATAAGGTAGATACAGAATCGACGGTGTTTAGTGGCAAGTTGTATCTCAGACTTAATTTAATAATTGTATAGACGAGAGACGGACAGTCACAAAATACCGTTGACTTTGTGTTTGCGCCATCCTCAGTAATACTCTATCACCGATATACAACACTATTTATTCACAAACATAGCTAACTACATTATATATATCATCATCATCGTGGCGTGCAGCTAGCACGGATTTCCCTGACCCTCTCCCGTCACTTGTCCTAATATTTTGGTCTTCCATGGTACGTCATGTATCAGTACAGAGCTTTCTTAGATAGGTTCTTGCTGGTCTTCCTACTCTTGCTCGTTCGTGCGAAGGGTCCACAGGAGTACATCGCTTATGAGTTCGCCCTTACTTCTCCAGCAGCGTTCCACATGTCTTGCTTGTCTTATTTGGATAGTTTTCGAGATGGATGGTCGGTGTCCGTTCAGCTGCTGTTTTGTAGGATGCTTCCTCTAGGACTTGTTCAATACAGCTCACAGCATTCTGGTACAATTGATATATATATATATATATATATATATATATATATATATATATTATGCATCCCTCTTTCTCTCTCTCTCTCTTTCTTTCTTTCTCATATATATATATATATATATATATATATATATCATCATCATCATGTCGTGCCGCTAGCACGGATATCCCTGACCCTCTCTCGCCACTTCTCCCTATCGTTCATCGCCTTTAGCAGGTCTTCAGGGCTACATCCCGTATCCTCACATAGCCGCTGTATGTATGTTCGAACTTGTCGTCCTGCTTTTGACCGGCCATATGTGGGGGTCCATAGGATTACATCACTTATGAGCTCGTCCCTAGACGAACCAGACATGCAGAACACTGCTGGAGAAGCAGAGACAAGTATATATATATATATATATATATCACGAAGCTTAAACTCAAGAGAAATCTTTGAATAATTATATTACAACTGAAAACATACCTTGTCGTTTCTTATATATATATATATATATGAGAGGGAGAAAGAGAGAGAGAGATGCATGTCAAACATTTTGATCTTTTGAGCTCGATATGTCTCCTAATGAATTACGTCAGTCCTTTTATTTTCTGGTAAGAACACACTCTCGCAAGTTCTCCACAACTAATACCTTCATACTTCTTGTGGGTAAAAGAAAACGTAACTGAATCTCTCTCCTGAGATGACAGCGGCTGCTTACGAATTATTTACGTACGAAAGCTCGCCAATAAATAAAAGAACAGCTCCGTCCGTCTGTGGTCACTCGGTTAAAATCTAAACTTGATATCTTCTAATTATGTCTCTTAATATTTCTCTGTCCGGCCATTTCTGAGTGTCAATCCGTGAGCTGGTTTTGATGGGTTCTTTAACAAAATAGACGCACTCGCCGGACATTAAACACCCACACACTCATCCATTTCCAGACCCCACCCCCATAACAACTAATTATCCATTCATTTATTTATACTCCCCCAGGCTTTTTTCTTTCCTTGTTTGGTGTTTAATTCTAATTATTTGCTTCTGTTAATATTCTAGCCCGTCACATTTCTCCGTGTACTCTTCTTTTTTTAAACATTTCTCACTCTGTTCATGTTAAAGTATATAAAAATATATTGGTTTTGACAGATTTTAACCAGAGGCATTTTTATATACATAACTGAGGACCATTTGACTCCATTATATTATTTATGGATCAGTCGGTCTGGGCTGCAGAATACACCGACTGCATATCTGCAGAGTTATAAGACTCCCCCGACGTGTGTCCTGGATATGACATTAATCAATTTCATAGTGAGGTTCTAGTAATGTTGGAGCTTTGGGGAATGTGGAGTACCTTTTTATTGCCATCGCTCCCAGGTCCACCCTGCCCCGGAATGGTAGCACTTGATAGGGTCCAATCTCTGAGTCGAATAGAATTAAACTGTGAGCTAATGCTCATCTGAATTTTTCGAAATAGAACTGTTTATATGTATAAAAGTGGATTTGACATTAAATAACCTACAACGGTTGATATGCCATAAAACCAAACCAAATCATTATATAACTAAAACATATATGCCAACTGAATCGCTGCAGAGAGGTAAAATCCTCCTAAATCTGTTTTGGGTATGAGAGACCTGACGCTTTGGGGAATGAGACGCACTCCTTCAATGTTATTACTCACAGATCTACTCTGACCCGGAGTGGTTATACCTCTTAGGGTCCCATCTATGAGTCAAAATGTTTAATCAGTTACCCTACTTGAAACTATTTAACTGTGTGCAAACAAATCATCAACTTTAAATGAAATTATTAGTATTACATAGCAATACTTGAAATAACTTAATTGAGTGCAAATGAGTGATTGATATTAAATCGAATAATTGTTACAATATAGAAATGCTAGAGAACGTTTAACTGTGAGCAGCCAAATGAATAAAATAAAGTTGAATGTCATTATTATTGTTTGCAAAACATTAAAAAAAAATTGTACTTTAAATATGGTATTCAAGAGCATTTGATAGCCAGGCTTCAGTTTTGGAATTTGGGAAATGTGAAGTTGTTTTCATTTCCACAACTTTCAGGTCCATTCTAACCTGATGTGGTGTCATCTATGGGTCAAACAGAATAGTTAAGACTTTACCGAGAGATTCTAATCAATAAAAAATAGAATCATTTGTATTAAATAGCAACACTTGAAACTATTTAACTGAGTGCCAAAAAGGATTAGCATTATATCACGAATAATTTGGCAAATAGAATTACTAAAGTTAAATAGCAATATTTGAAAACATTTAATTCTATGCAAATATATATATATATATATATATATATATATGTATATATATATATACACACACACATACATATATATATATACACACACACACATATATATATATATATACACACACACACACATATATATATATACACACACACACATATATATACACACACACACGCATATATATATATATATATATATATATATATATTAGTGTTAGCAACAATTTTATTGTGGGCAAACAAATGATATATATTAAGTATAATTATTAGTGTTAAATAGAAATACTTGAAACCATTTAATAGTGTGCAAAGAAATGAACTCTAACTCGTTAGTAGTGCTAAATATTAATGATAGGTCTGTTATATACATAGAAATATATATATATATATATATATATATATATATATATATATATATATATATATATATATTTCTACGTATATAACAGACCTATCATTAATATTGAGCACTATTTTATAATACCGCAAAATTTGGTCCACCATTGACCTATCAAGTGACCTCGTGATAACCATAATATATATATATATATATATATATATATATATATATACGTGTGTGTGTGTGTGTGTGTGTGTATATATGTGCGTATATACATAACATGGCTATCACAAACGCCTTCATGTATCTATATATATACATATATATAGTAAAGTTGTTGACCGTATAGTCAAGGGCGAACAGAAGGCTCCCTTTTCAATAGCTATTACATAGAGGTGTAGGGGAGGGTGCTACTCCTTTCCTTGGATTGCTCCACTTTACCCTTGATACGTACCTGATATTGCTGAGAGTTAAGCAAGGAGGTACCAAGTACCATTTTAAAAGTCTTTGGTATGATGCGACCTAGGATTGAACCCAAGTCTCCCGGACATTGGCGAACACTTTACCCATGAGACCAATGAGAAGCACTTGTTTACTTATACGCATGGTCTACATCTGGATTCATAGACATAAAAAAAATTAAGCCTATATAGTTGTAAATATATACATGTGCTTGGTTTGTATGTTTTTGTATATATATATATATATATATATATATATATATATATATATATATATATTAGTCTCTGTGTGTATGTATGCGTGTGTGGGTGTGGGTGTGGGTGTGCATAATCTAATGTTTGATCGGTACAGTTTACTTGCTCACTGATAGCTTGTTATCGAAAAAAAAAAAAAACTCACTTCAAGAAATGCAATATAAAGCCAGTAGATTTTGGCATTGGGCCTAAGGACTGATCAGAGGAAATACTGTCTGTGTAAGAAGTCTCAGTCGCAGCTTAAAACGACATTGACTCGATAAAAGTGACAATTGGAATGTCTACTACAACCTTGGCTCATTGGACGAACAAAAAGAGCAGACAGCGGCTAGCAATTAGATTTAAGGTGCGTGCAGCCAAATAATATATATATGTATATATATGTGTGTGTGTGTGTGTGTGTGTGTGTGTGTGAAACATTTATACATATATTATATTATATGGCTTTATTTGGTTAATGCACGAAAAAGCTTCACATCAGTTTCTCTTAAATACATTGTTACATTTCATCAAAAGTGAATGGAAGTGCTTTTAAAATCTTCTCTGCTTACTTATGTATATAACTAGAATAGTCATGTTTTCGCATGCACCCCTTTATATATATATATATATATATATATATATATATATATAGATTTTAAAACCTAATATTTGTTAGAAATAACAACTGTAAAAAGCTGAAATTTTGACAACTGGTAGTCGTTATCATCTATAATAACATACTAAAATTTGAATCATTTGCATGCACCCCCTTTATATATATATATATATATATATATATATATATATATATATATACAGTAGCGTCCAAAACTAAGGGACAAAATTTTAAAACCTAATATTTGTTAGAAATAACAACTGTGAAAAGCTGAAATTTTGACAACTGGTAGTCGTTATCATCCATAATAACATACTAAAATTTGAATTATTTGCAAAGGATAAAAAAAGAATTATAACAATTATTTATTTATTTTCAAAATAGGATCGTCCAAAAGTAAAGGAAAAAATTGAGAAAAACAATGTAAATAGTATGCTATATTCAATTTTTTTGATTTTCTCTAAAGAATAAGTCTAACTTAGACATTTGTAAACGTTGCACCAGCCGTCACCATGGTTAAACGCCAAAAACTTTATTACTCTGTGAGACAAGCTATTATCAAGCTACACAAGGAAAAGCACACCATTAGAGAGATTTCAGAGAAGGTGAAACGTTCCAAGAGTGTTATAGGCAGTGTTGTTAAATCCTACAATGATACTGGCAAAATAGTTAGTGCTTTTAAAAGCGGCAGACCCCGCAAAACTTCGGCAAGAGAAGATCGAATAATGCAGCGTATGTCATTAAAGGACCGTTTTAAGTCTTGCACAGAAATTAAATGGGCTATGAATAGTACCTCATGTGTTAATGTGTCAAGACAGACTCTTTCTCGACGACTGCAAGAAATAGGGCTGTTTAATCGAACCCCAAGGAAGAAACCACTTATTAGTTCGAAGAATAAGAAGAAGAGATTAGAGTTTGCAAACAGGTATGTAATTTGGACATATGAAAATTGGGGAAAAGTATTTTTCAGTGATGAAAGCAAGTTTAATTTATTTGGAAATGATGGAAAAAAACAATGTAAAGAGACATATTAGTGAAAGATTAAGTGCAAAGTGCACTAAGAAAACTGTCAAGTTTGAGGGCGGAAGCGTCATGGTATTTGGAATGTTTTCTAGTCAAGGTACAACACCTCTTGTCCGGTTACAAACTCGTGTAAACGCGCAGATCTATAAAAACATTGTTCAAGATCATGTTGTGCCAATCATACAGAATTCAGGTTTTGATAGGGCTACCTTTATGCAAGATAATGCCCCATGTCACAAGACAAAAGTGGTAATGAGTTACCTTAGCGAGCAAGATTTCGAAATTATAGATTGGCCACCGGAAAGTCCTGACTTAAGTCCAATAAAAAATCTTTGGAAGACCTTAAGAGTGAAAGTTATGGAAAGAAATCCCACTAACACGGAGGATTTCTGGGTAAAATTTCAAGAAGAATGGTCTAAAATTAGTATCGAGGGTTGTCAAGAACTGATTCGTTCTTGTAGTCAAAGATGTGCTGCTGTCGTTGAGATCAAGGGCTCATTTACTAAATATTGATTGTACATGTATTTTTATTGTTTTTTGGGTGTTTACATTGTTTTTCTCAATTTTGTCCCTTACTTTTGGACGTTCCAGATTTGAAAATAAATAAATAAATAAATAATTGTTATAATTCTTTTTCTATCCTTTGCAAATGATTCAAATTTTAGTATGTTATTATGGATGATAACGACTACCGGTTATCAAAATTTCAGCTTTTCATAGTTGTTATTTCTAACAAATATTAAGTTTTAAAATTTTGTCCCTTAGTTTTGGACGCTACTGTATATATAGGGGAATTGTTTGTGTCTGGGATGTTTGTGTGTGTGAGTCTATATGTGGGAGTGTGCGTGCATGTGTGAGTGTATTGTAAATCTGCTTACATCGCAAAACCAAATGAGACCGATTGTAAATTCGCCAAATTTCAAATACAATGTTGAAAACGGATTTACCTTGTTTTAAGTTTCTCAGCAAACAATACAAACAAATTCATCTAAGTTTCTTTAACAATTTAAATTTAACGAAATTAATGTAATTTGTAATAAGACATGATTGAAATTCATTTTCTTCATTGCATTTAAGACACATTAGCAAAAAAAACCAAAAAAACAGTCCCACAATTTCAACAGGAAAAAAAAGAAGAAAATTAGAGAGGATATTGCAATGAAAATATGACAATAAAAGGAAATAAAGAAACTTTAGACAGCTTTAAATTTTTACAGAATCTGACTGAAATGTAATATTCCCTTTTCATAAGAGAGTTCTTCCTAGGGTAGATAACCTCCATCAAGGGAGATAACTCTGGTTGCTTTGCACGACAAATGGTAAATCGACTTTTGACTGGAATTCTATGTAGTTCTCTTTAACTCAGTTCAGAATAGGATTTTTTAACGTAAATATATCAAAAATTAATAAATAAAGGGTTGGTGATCAACTAGTTTAATATCGCATCAAATACGGGCGATTTATCTGGTATCCATGTCATCATTGTAAAATGATGATTATATAACAAGACTAAAATTATTATCCTTGAAATATAAATATTGACCTATTACCAGTACATACATCGATCGGTTAGATGTTTAAAAGTATACAGACAGAAAAAATCATTTAACAATCCATAAATCAAATATTGAAGCTCAGAATATCTTTTAAATTGATTTGATTAATGAATTCTTGGCATTACCTTGATTGATTGATCGGTGTTTTATGGAATGTCAACCCTTGTGCATTATTCAATTCAAAATCACACTCACACACACACACACACATATATATATATATATATATATATATGGAGAGATGGTAGATTTTGGTGAAGCCGAAAAGATAATAAAATTTGTGAAAAAGTGGATTAATCAAACACTTGAATAAAGAACGAAATATGGCTGCTTAACCCATTGTAAGTGCTTGATTTATCCGCTTTTCCACTGTATATATATATTATATATATATATATATATATATATATATATATACAATTTTGAAAAAGTTCAGGAGGAAACACCCCACAAAACCCCAAATTTACGGTCAACTACCTCCCATAACGAAAACTATCAAAGTTAGACGAGCCAGACATGCAGGACATTGCTGGAGAAGCAAAGACGAGCTCATAAGTGATGTTGCCCTATGGACCCACTCATATGGCTGAACAAAAGCAGGATGACCTTCTCGAACCTATATACTGTAGCTCTGTGATGATACGGGATGTAGCCTTGAGAAATTGCCAGAAGCGATGAACGATAGGGAGGAGTGGCAAGAGAGGGTCAGGGATATCCGTGCTGGCGGCAAAACATTATATATATATATATAATCTTTAAACGAAATAGCTTGTAGCTAACCTTTTAAATGAGTTATGAAAGCTTTTTTACTCAGAGGTAAATAAAAATCATGTATTTCTACCTAACTCTAATAATTTTATCAAAAATTAATCATTTTTTTTTTTTGCCTACAGTTAAATGATTCCAAATTTTGCTTTTTAACATAAGTAATTCTGTTTATCAAATATTCTTCCTCCTGATCATAATCATGTCACGCTGCCATCACGGATCTCCCAGACCCTCTCTCCCCACCCGTCTCTATCGTCTCTCGGTCCCAGGAAGTCTTCGAGGCTATATCCCGTATCGACACAGACGTATTGAATATAGGTTCTAGATGGTTGTTCTGCCTTTGCTCGTCCATGTGAACAGGTCCGTTGGTGTATATCGCTTATAAGTTCGTCCTAACTTCTCCAACAGTGTTCCGCATGTTTGGTTCGACTTACTTTGTTAGTTTTCATGATGGGTGGTAGGTGGCTGTACAGCGTCTGTTTTGTTTAGTGTTGCCTTCTGGACTTGTTCAATATGGCTTGCAGCATTCTTGTGTAACAGCCGTGAAACTTTTTCACCATACGCTTAGTTAGCGTCCATGTAATGCATCCATATAGAAGTATCGACACGACACATCAAGCTTTTTCTCCATAAGTTTAGTTTGCGTCCATGAGTTATATCGTCATCTACAGCATCATAACGACACAATAAATAAACAGACGCAGGAAGACTTCTTTAACAAAATATATGTACTTCTCACTTTATTTGTAACGTTTGAAAGGGTTACTCAAGGTTTGCGTGTGAGAGGGAGCTGGAGACCGAACAGAACTGCAATATTTTGACCCCAACTCTTATGGCCGTCAACGTTGTGTCTTTCTCGTTCTCCTGATGATCAACCGGAGGCCCAGAGGCCCACTCTGCTGGGTGATGGCTTTCTTTACTGCATCTTATCAGCATCTTCTCTGGATCCCAACTCATCAGAGCCCCAAGCCCCTTCGGCCTGGTGTGGCTTTCCCTACCACATCTCGTCTATAACTCCACCCGATCTCCAACTGGAACTGCAACTTCTCAGGGGCCCCAAGGCCCCTTCGGCCTGATATGGCTTTACCTACCACAGTTCGTCTAGCACCCTCTCCAACTCTTCTGCAACTCCCTTGACTTCTGTCTTAACTGAGTTATATAATAGTTCAACGGCCACTCAGTCGCCTACTCGATCTTTGAAATCCCATGTTTGATCGTCATCAAGCGGAAATAACTGTCATGCAGTTCACTCTCAATAACTGTCATGCAGTTCACAGGTCACTCTCTTCCAGTGCATCAGTCTATGAGTGTACCATGGGAATTTTTTTAGCTCGTCCCATTTCATCAGCCAATTTCCGCCCACGCGATTTCCTCTCATAACTGCCATTAAAATATGTCACCTCCTTCCGGTGCATCACCTTGGAATGGCATTTTTGGCCGGGTCGAAGGTCAATATATAACACATGTAGTGCATAGTAATAATTCTTTATGAATGATGGAAAACTCTATTTGACCCCTAAATTGCAACTTCACAGGAACAATGTGTATCAAAGTGAATCTGGGAGTAATAACGAGGTTTTGTAGATCACCCAAAGCTGGAGCCACCATCACTGTAGTTTCATGTAATACTTAAAAACCCACTTTAGAGGGGTCTTACACCACTTCAGATATGCAATCGGTAGAGTTTGCAATCCCAGTCAATAGAACATCTCAGCATTATGATCTAGAATTTATTAAAAACGAAATACATATTAGACGGAGAGTATTTCGATAAATGGCATGGATTACAGACATACAAAACAGTGTTGGCTGTCACTATCGCACTTAGTGGGATTATGGCAGACCAAATGTGATATAATTTCGAGAGTACTCAATATCTATGATAGAGGACCACACGGATAAATGGTATATGTACGACCCAGCAGCTGTCATAGAAAATGACACACATAAACTCGTATGGGACTTTGACATACAGACGGATCACCAGATATTGGCTAGAAGACCACACCTAATAATAACCATAAAAAAAAGAATTTGCTGTCCCGGCTGACCACAGAACAAAACTGAAAGAATGTGAAAAGAAGGATAAATACCTCGACCTTGCTAGGGAATTGAAAAACTATGGGAGATGAAGATGACAATTATACCAATTGTGATTGGTGCTTTTGGTACAGTAATTAAAAGGACTGGAGGACTTGGAAGTTGGCAGACGAGTGGAGACCATCCAAACTACAGCATTATTAAGAACGGCCAGAATACTGAGAAAAATCCTGGAGACTTGAGGAGACGTGTTATCACTCAAACTCCAGTGAAACCTAACGTTAATGTAAAAAAAACCTTAATGGGCAACTATATAATAGTTCTTATATCTATTTAATAGCATGGATGCCATTCTGCGACCATAAGTTTCATAAGACGTCATGAAACCTCTCTGTGTGTGTGTGTGTGTGTGTGTGTGTGTGTCTGTATGTATGTATGTACATGTGTCTGGGTGTGTATATAAGTGTGTATGAGTGGGTGTGCTGATATCAATAATATAATTTGCTATGTTATTATTAAACAATTCCATATCGTTAGAAAAGCGTATAGAAGTTAGTTTAGCGTAGACACAGAATCAGCAGCATTTAGTAACTGTCAATTTCTCGCCAATGTGGTCGTCAGATCAAGTCTATGTCCAACGATTGAGTAGGCGAGAAGTTGACAGTTACCAAGCGTCGTTGATTCTTTGTCTACGCTATATATATATATATATGTGTGTGTGTGTGTGTGTGTGTGTGTGTGTGTGTGTGTGTGTGTTATTATTATTATTATTATTAATAGAAAGTATAATTCCTGGACAAAGCAAGAGACCTAAATGTAGACTTGTTAATAAATATCTGACTATTTCATTGCTGATTCTGTCATTTGATTTCTTTGTCCGAGTGTCCCGTGTACTTCTTTTATAGCATGTGGATACTTACTACTATATAAATACGTTTCCTTTGTCACATTTCTCAGGTTCTCGTCTGATGATTGTGCATCCACATGAAACTTCAAGTAACAGGCGTCTATCGGCTCAGATACAATTGCACTTTCTTATGCAAACCTTTCTTATGTGCATTTCTCATTCATATATATATATATATATATATATATATATATATATGTGTGTGTGTGTGTGTATGTGTGTGTGTGTGTGTGTGTGTGTGTGTATTTATATATAGCGGGTAGAGAGTTCGCCAATGGTCCGGGAGACCTGGTTTCAATCACAGGTCGTGTCATACCAAAGACTTTAAAAATGGTACTTGGTACCTCCTTGCTTAACACTCATCGCTATAAGGTACGCATCAAGGTAAAGTTGAGCAATGCAGGGAATTGAGTAGCATCCTCCCCTACACCTCAGTGTAGTAGCTACTGAAAATGGAGCCTTCCGGTCACCCTCGACGACGGTCACCAACCTTATATATATATATATATATATATATATATATATATATATATATTGTAGAGGTTTATGGTTATCCATAGTGAGTTAATGGTGGACCAAAATTTGCGGTATAATTAAATTGTGCTCACTATCAAGAATAAAGCCGTGTGTGTGTGTGTGTGTGTGTGTGTGTGTGTGTGTGTGATAATAGGACTTTCACATCTAATAAATGTGCTGAGGAATAAAAACAGTCTGACAAGTGCTTCAGATATATAGATTTCTTTTCTTGCCTCGTTTTTGTCTGGAATTGTATCTTAGTTTTTTGTCTTCTCGTTCGGTATCTTTTTTTTTCTTTATATTCAAGAAAAGAATTAATACTTACCCCAAAAATGAATAAAAAGGTATCTCATTAGGAACTAATATATAATTCCATGACAAGGTTCAGCTAAAGATTTTAATTGTGCGTACAGTTTTTGTGGTGAACAAAGGTTATCTATTAAATACTTG
>OY757916.1:104099954-104104954 GCA_963585895.1 Sepioteuthis lessoniana | reverse complement strand
CTTTGCTTAGAATTTGACTTGATTTAACATTCTGCTCGAGGAAGAGAAGTTGGGTAAATATAAACAAAACTTAGTGTAGTATGACACAAGACAAAATTACGATGTGGGCGATGTAAGGGTTTGAGATTGGTTTGGTTTGGGTTTATGGTATATCAACCATTGCAGGACATCTTATGCCAAATCCATTTTTATATTTATAAACAGCTCTGTTTCTAACAACTGAGTTTAGCAAAAGTACAGTTTTTGTTTACACAATTCAGCTGAGCAATAATACACAGTTTACAGGTCAAAAACAGTTCTATTTCAAACTATTCAGTTTAGTCAACAAAGATAAATGATTCCAACGATTACTATTATCACGAACTGTTCAATTAAACATCAGTCATTTGTTTACCTATAGTTAAATGTAAAAACAGTTGAATTTGAAACAATTCAGGTTAGCATAAGTACGCAGTTTAAATGTCAAAATAGTTTTATTTCAAACGATTCAGTTTAGGATAAGAACACATTTTAGTTCTATTTGACCCATAAATGGGACCCTATCCGATGCTACGACTCCAGACTTGAGTAGACCAGGGAGCGATGGCAATAAAGTGAAACTCTGCTTTCCTCAAAACTCCAGCATTACTGGAGCCTCACCATCAGATTGTTTAGTGTCATATCCAGGACAGTCTTTAAGGGAGTTTTACCCTTCTGCAGAGATGCAGTCTGTGTAAAAGCCTACTTTTGAGTTCAACGCATGTGTGTGTGTGTGTGTGGTGTGTGCACTCTCGTGCGCGTGCGGTTTCACTAGAACAATGATAAGCAAGCAATTTTTGTCAGTATTTGTGTATTTTTATCTTCATTGCGTACTACAATATCGTAGCTTTGTGCCTAAACATGATTTGTCAGTCCATTTTATACGTTGGTGTACAAACCATAAAATCTCTGATGATATCAACCAATGTTTCTGGCTTCGTTAAACGTTAGGATTGACTTTGATCTAAATAGAGTCACCACGAACATTTAAACAGCGACTATATTTTGATTTTGGTTTGGTTTGGTTTGGTTTGTTGGGTTTTATGGCATATCAACCTTTGTAGGTTATTTAACGCCAAATACATTTTTATGTAAATAATCTGTTCTATTTAAAACAATTCAGTTTAGCATAAGTACACAGTTTAATTGTCAAAAACATTTCCATTTCAAACTATTCAAGCAGTTATATGTAACAATTCAGTTAAGTGTAAATACAGTTTTAATGTCGAAAAACAGTTCTATTTGAAATAATTCAGTTAAGCATAAGCACGCAGTTTAAATGTAAGTACGGTTTAATAGTCAAAAACATTTCTATTTTAAGCTATTCAGTTTACTCAAACAATTCATTTTAGTATAAGTATACTGTTAGTTTTATTCAACCCATAGATAGGGACCTATCAGGTGCTACCACTCCGGGCCAGAGTGAACCTGGGAGCAATGGCAATGAAGGGGTACTCCTGCTGGAACCTTACCATCAAATTGTTTTGTGTCATATTCGGGACACTCGTTAGGGAGGTTCTTACCCCTCTACAGAGGTGCAGTAAGTGTATTCTACAGCCCCAGCTGACTGGGCAATATTTTGATTTTAAAATTTGGGGGTACATTATATATATATATATATATATATATATATATATATAGGATTGTTATTTGTTATGAAATACAATCTGTTCTCTGTTTAAAAATCAAACATTTTATTGATTTATAATATTGATACAGATGAGGCAATCATAAGTTTCAGTAGTGATGAGAGGTGATATCAGTTTGTAAAATTGCCAGAAGACACACTCACACACACGTACACATTGGGTAGGTTCATACAAGATATTACTCACCAGTTTGGTTTATAACGATGGTCTTTCATGTTCGACATGACGTAAGGGTTCTCACTAGTTTAATCTAATGTTTCTTTCTTTGTTTAATAACTTATCAATCGCTTCTTGTGTTATGGAATGCCGAAGCATTATAAAAGAATCACGGTGGAGGTGCCCGTGGTGTATGGAGGTGCCCGTGGTGTAATGGTTATCGTCGTAGGAAATGGACACGGCGATTCGAGTTCCAATCCTGGACGAGATTGATTGCATTTCACGTAGCACTAATACCCTTGAGAAAGGTATGAATCATATAATTCTCCTCCAGTTATGAGTAAATGGTAGGACAGACTGGGTTCTTCAGCCTTGTTGAGGCAACTAGTCTAGAAGAAGGAAAACTCTGAATTCAAACCTGTTAAATTCCGCTTAAAATTTGACCTTGTGTCATATCCTGCCCGAGCGGAGGGGTTGGTAAATAGTATAAAAGAACAACGGTGATACTATTTAACCCTGGGATGATAAGGGTATTCACACCCCTCCAAAGGATTTTAGTCTGAAAATAAACGTAATAGCGTAAGTAGAGTTTGAACTCGCTAACATTGAAGCCGCAGATACTTCCCCTTTAATGATACGAACAGCTGGATTGCCTACACAGGTGATTTGTTTATAGCGGCGAATAGTTTGTACAATCAACCACACTATTAATTGATTGGTTGAATAATTTTAACGGCATGCAAACCCGTTTGGAGTTATTGAAGGCCTAGTTGATAAGGAATCCTATTCACTGTACGTTTATCATAATACTTTTGTGTAATTGCTTCTGAGGAGTTTTGCACCTCTGCTGATTGGGAAGCCCTCCCACAACGAGTGGCCTAGAAATAACTCGAAATAATGTGATGGTGAGGTTCTAGGAATGCTGGAACATTGGGGAATGCGAAGTACCCCTTTATTACCATCGCTCCCAGGTCCACTCTGGGCAGGAGTGGTAGCACCTAATACGGTCCTATCTATGGGTCAAATAGAACTAAACTGCGTAATTATGCAAAAGTGAACTGTTTGAAGTGGAACTGGTTTGACATTTAACTGTGTGTAAACAAAAACGATTCAAATACTAAATGAATTGTTTGAAATGTTACTGTTTATATGTATAAAATGGATTTGGCATTAAATAACCTCTTCATTGCAACTTCTCACTGGTCCGCTCTAGCCCGGAGTGGTAAGACCTATTCCAACCCAATCTAAGTATCAAAAAGAACTGTTCAGTCATTAACAAAATATTTTCATTATTGATCATTTTAAACCACACAATCTTATGTAAATTTTTCGTATTAGATTGCGTTATTTAAAAATGGAATTACTAATCTTAAAAAGCAATACTTAAAACCACATAACAGTTTGCAAAAAGAAAGGATTGGTGTAAAATAGAATTATTTGTGTTTGATAAAAAGACTTGAAACCATTTTACGGTGCATAAACAAATGATTAATTTCAAGTAGAATCATTATTGTTCAATAGTAATACTTCAAATCTTTTAACTGTGTACAAACAAATCAGTTCTAATTACCTGTTTAAAAATAAAGTTACCGACAAACTATTCGCAAAAAAATCAAATAAATATATCCATATCAATATATATATATATATATATATATGAGTGTGTGGTGTGTGTGTGTGTGTGTGTGTGTGTGTGTGTGTGTGTGTGTGTGTGTGTGTCAGGGTTTGGCTTTAAATATCCAAAAGAGTTAATATGCCATAAACCAACCAAAAGAGTTTTATCGAATATGTATATTTTTTAATCACTTTAGCACATTGATAGGACACCACGAGATCAGTATGAAACTGAGATTAAACATGATAAAGGGTTTCACCACACACACCAAATCAGAATTGGAAGTTCAACATCAAATATAGTTTAGTGTCAAACCTCGGCAGGTCGTACAGTCAGCTTATTTTGAGTCCTATTGACGGGGCGTCAGTAGGACTCAAAATAACTGACCACACATATTTTTCTTTTCTAGATTGGTTACCCAACCCAGGCTCAAAAGCTCAGTTTGTCTGAATGATGAAGACATGTAT
Organism: Sepioteuthis lessoniana; assembly: GCA_963585895.1. NCBI lineage: Eukaryota > Metazoa > Mollusca > Cephalopoda > Myopsida > Loliginidae > Sepioteuthis > Sepioteuthis lessoniana. The sequence continues at coordinate 104,101,049 of OY757916.1, read as the reverse complement.
TGTTTAGTTCTGGTTGAAAACCACAAAAACTTCCTTTTTTATGATCTTATTTGTGCTTTGTCTCAAGCATTTTCATCATTAAGGTTTTTTGGACTATTGTCTTCATCTTTATTGTTATTTCCTCAACGTTTCGGCCGATATGACCTCCGGTCTTCTTCAGGTGTTTGTCGAACTCGGAACCTTCATGGAACTTCGAATCCTCGGGGGTCGCTTTTTCTGATTCCGTTAGCCATAACCGGGTACAAGTGTTAAGTATTCCTGTATTGTTACTCACCTGTAGTTGGGATTAAACCTGCAACATTCAGATGATTGTCTCCTTAGAAGATCAGGGAACCAAAGCCTATAACCGTTATACCATGTGCCTCTAGTATTCTTTCTTTGTTTCTTTATACTAGAGTCCAGTTAATAGATGATTTGATCCAGATTCTGCGCTCAAGTACTTTTGATGACATCGAATAATTGTCTTTTAGTAGGTATTGCCTGTGGTAGTTTATTACTGATAGTGTGCTTTGATTAACCTGTTGGTTGTTGAAGATTTTTAAGATGTTTTTTCAGTGTTGAATGTTATCTATGTTTGGTTGTTAATCTTTAATACTGAAGGCTTCAACGATTCAAAGGCTTTTTTGTTTTTTTTTATATATGATTTTTGTGTTATTGGCTTGTAGTTTTTGGTTTTGAGCTGATTTGAATGTTTCATTTTATTACTAGGAAGTGTTTGATAGAAACTAGTTCCATCAAACGTTGCCTAGTAATAAAAAACACGTGGTCTGTAAAAAATAGAAAAAAAAAGGCAGTAACTACAAAAATCCCTCTGAAAATGATTTATCAATACAATCGAAATCGTTTGGAGTATGATATTTAGCATTGTAGAAAATGGACATGACGACCCAATCTCAAATCGGAGCAGAGGCTGTTTACATTTCACAGAGCGCTTATACCCATGAGAAAGACAAGAATCCAACTTTCTCCCTCGGGCAATGAATAGATAATAGAACAGACTGGGGTCATTAACCTTGTTTTGGCAACCAGTCTAGGAGAAGAAAAATAGTGAATTCAAACCTGTTAAACTCTGTTTACATATAGACCTTGTGTGAC